>OX421449.1:53954228-53974228 GCA_949126865.1 Montipora capitata
TGGGTACAACATTGAGTTAGCCGATTAGGTCTATTGAGCAGCAATTATATTTCGCAAACGTTTTTCGGTAAGTCCAAGCAACTGTCCGACATCTCAAATATACTTAATCGTTTCCTGGAGATTTAGACCTTTCTCTTGAGGTAGCTTCTCGAAACTCATAATTAGGTCTCAAAAAAATATTCTCTTATTTCTCGCGCTGGCTTTTGTTGGGAAAGTTTTTTACGTTGCTCGCCAGGTTAACTGGGCAAAAAATGAATTGCGTCTTTCCACACTCTCTATCGATTGGAACCAAACATTCTGATTGGCCGATGCCATACAAATAATGAAATTACAGTAAAGATGCTACACTACGTAACATTTGGAAAACCTTGAATACAGCAGTTGCGGAAAGTTTAAAACTAATTGACTACTACTTATCTCAAGAATTGCGGCAACAAAAAAACCATGGACATTTCTGGCTGAGTGTATGTTACACTTGACAAATTTTCGGGCAAATTGGTTCTTCACGAAACTGCGACATAAGTTGCACTTTAAAGTGCTTAGCGTAATATCGACAAAAGGAAGCTTCTACTTTTTTTAAGTCGCGCGTGACGTTGCGAAACCAATGATGCGTGATTTTATCCCTCAGCGGTGATATGTAACGCATATGAATTTAAAAATACGGTCAAGAGTGCAAAAAACTCAACAGAAATAAAATGACACTAAATAACCACATGTTTTGAGCTTCTTGTGAGAAGCTAAAGCCAACGTCAGACACCATATGGGTCCGTATATTTAACTTCTTGATACTCTCTCCACAGCCGTCACGTCATTTGCTTGCGTAAATTGTTTTCCTATCATAGTAATGCCATTAAAATCGTTGATATGTTGATACAAGAAGGATTTCAGTCCATTTTTTTATTTTCGCTCGTGAATATCTCTGATTGCGGCCCTTTCTTAAATATCTAGCGTAAAGAACCTACGAAAATTTCGAAAAGCAGCTCTGAAATATTAAACCAACTTGAAGACACTTCCCTTTGTGTCTGATAATTTTCCTCGTTGAGAAAAGATCGTAATGGGACGCTTGATCAAGGTAACATTGAGAAAACTATGTTACCCCTACCGTGAAAAAAAGGCCAGCACAAGGCCAAAGAGGGCAAATTATACGGTAAAGAAAGTACACTCACCATTTTGTGAAGCAACCTCAGGCGAATTTCGCTTTGAATTTTGATGACAGCGAATGACAGATGATTGACAGGAATGACTCCATATCATTCATTCTTGACATGTGACAATCAGTGTGACTTATTCTTTCTTTCAAATCATCAATGTAACCCACTGATATTGATCTTACAATCCACAAAAAATGCTAAAGGATTTTTTTAAGAAAAGTAAACGGAAAAAGATTTTTCATATCTCGTTCTTTACTAGCGATTTGAATATTTCGTTCTGGTTGACTGGTTGTTTTCAACCTTGGCTGAGAGGTGGCGTCGAAAGATTTATTTCAAAATTCGACGAGAATGTACTTAATAGCTACACTAAACCTATGCGAATGGTGGTACTCTGTTTTTCGGGGATTACTGGAATTAAACGCTTGATGTGCTCAGGCATTCAGCATTTCTGTTTCACTCTTTTAAGCTTAACAGCGTATAGAACTCAAATAAAAGACCACTGCGACCTTGGGAGGGCCTTGGGAGAACGAAGATTTTTTCTCCCTTTTTTTCTTTCAAGTGTTTTAGTTTGTGCAAAAAGCAATAACTGCTATGCATCAATCCCACAACGACGCAGAAAAGGCAACCAAACAGACAACCGGTTATCTCGGACAACAAATTTCCACTCTGTGGGTGTTTACCAAGGACTGTGGTCTTGTTTATATTAAGAACTCCCTGGCCAAGCTACCCTGAAGCTAGCACATGTGTGCGCGAGATACCGAGCGCATGTGTGCGCGACTGTTTTTGAGGAGGGTCAGCATATCGCAAAACCTTTTTCTGCTTCAAAAACCCATAATGGAGACTAAACAATTTGGGAAGGTGAGTGTGCTTCCGTTAATCAGTATACGCCTGCACTAAAAGCTACAGCCAAGTCGTCATGTTTTGGGAGAGTTTGTAAACCAAAACTCCTTTGCCCAGTTCAAGTAAAGAACCGAAGGGCTCTCGCACATGACTCCCGGGCCGGTAAAAGAGCCAAAAGGTTGCGAAACCAAAAAATACCTCACTGAGTCTACTTTCGATGACCTTCCTTCATCATGGGTCAACTCATGGAAGCAGAACCAACTGCTTCTTTCCCGTGGGTGTTCTAAAAAACAATGAGGGAAAGTTCGCTCGCCCAGATGGAAGCTCGTTTGAGAGAGTGATCCAGGAGAACCTTATAACGCTTTGAAAAACCGCAATCTTGGCGAGTGCGCAAAGCGGAAAAAAATTACTAAGTTTGATTGAGGATCCAACTGCAAAATAAATTCGTAAAACGAAAGCTCAGAAAATTGACGAACTGGAAAATGGAGTCATTGGAGGAATAGAGCAAACGATCACATTGACCAATTTTAAGGGACTAAATTCCGCTTAAGTTTAAAATTTTACATATTCGTCTGTAATTGGCGATGATGAAGTTCGAATTGGTAATGGACACATTGCCACTGACTGGGGGCAGAATTTAGAGAGAATCCAGGACTGCTGATAACCAATCGGACAAGTTTGTTGCAGTCAAGATCATTGATTGTGCGCGATATTACGTTATTATGCAAGATTTAATCATTGACGGCGAAAAAATGAAACGAAAAAATGATAAATTATACAAGATAAAATATAACCAGATGTATAGCTGACTTAAATATTCTAAACTTACAAAATTCTGAGAACAAGAATTAAACATAAAAATGCAAGGAAAGCTGTATTTAAAATTGAAGATGGTTGTAATAGGCTAACAATATAAGTTACTATTTTTACAGCCCTAGTTTATTTTCCCTTCTTGATTTTTTGTTTTGGACTTTTTGAAGGAACCGGAACGTCGCCAGAAATACCCATCTTCTTAGCGATCTCTTCATCCTTAGCTTTTATCTGTTGATCTACACTGGTTTTAAGCTGAAATGAAAAAATATAATACTAGGTCATGATCTCGTAATCAATGAAATCGTTGTCCCAGTAATCAAGTGTGAGTCAATACAAATTGAGAACGACGAACGAGTTTCCTTAGCATGAGTTCATGCCTTCGTCGGCTTGACCTCGAAAAAGAAGACTAATAACGAGAGACGTCCATTATTACGATGTTAACAGGAAGCCGAAGCAAGGCCGACCGAGATGGCTTCGAAAGCATCATATAAAAACACAACTTCGCGTTATTGTACTAATTTGTGATTATTCTGAGTCGTTTGGCATGGAAAAAGTCATGAAAGAGTGTACCAACTTTGCAGGAATAAAATTGGATTGAATGTTGTAGATGTTAGGAGAGGTGTAATATAAGGTCGATCTTGAAGAATTGTACGCAATATTTTGAAAGTGCTACAATGTAGTACCGTCTCCTCGGTTTAGGAAAGATATTACTCTGATTAAAAAGGTACAAGAACAGCCAAGAAACTAGTACCAGAGTCAGCCTATATAGAGCAGCAAGATAGATTGAAAGAGCTGGGGCTTCCTAATTTTGCACACAGATGACTTACATGTAAAGTGCCCCTAACCCCAAAATATTTTTTCGCTAAAATGAGTCTTTGCACCTGTTCGAAACGCATTGCGGCCTTTTTTTCCCTTTTCTAACAAATCCTGCCTTTTTATAGGCTACAAAAGGGGAGTGGGTCTATTCCTGATTTGACGTCACAAACTGATTTACATTGCATTAACTCTTTGTAAACATGCATGCAAAGTAGATTGTGATGTCAATCAGGAATAGACCCACTCCCCTTCTGACTCGGTCGTGAACAAAAAATGCTTGGATTTTCGCAACTTTTGAAGCCTATAAAATTGCAGGATATGTTAGAAAAAGGAAAAAATGGTCGCAATGCGTTTCGAACAGGTGCAAAGATTCACTTTAGCGAAAAAATTATTTTGGGGTTAGGGGCACTTAGAGGAGAACCTATAGAGTGTCTTCACTCACGTGATCAGTAACCTCAAAAACCAAAATTTGATTTGATTTGCGTTAACTTGTTTATTTCAATTTACAGTGTCCCTAATTAGTGCTCTTCGGCGCTAGAAGATTAGACACTTAAATAAAGTTCCTTTTTCCTTTCCTTTCCACCGAATAGTCCGGGAGCAAACGGCACCAGCGTAGAAGTATTGTTTGGGGTCTAGTAAACATGAAAAGTTTTGGTGCCAAGCTTGCAACTTACTCAGACGGAATTTAAGGGGGTCCAGTTTCTGACATTGGAAAGCCAACATAGAGAAAAGGCTGGATCATAAATTACCTTGTGACTTCCATGAAAATGGCCGTAATCACGCCAAATTTGGCTGCTTCATTAATACTGATGATCTGAGCTATTATTTGACATTTTGAGTATTAAATAGTGGTCACGTGACCTGATAGCAGCCACGACAATGGTCAATGACTCATCAAACTTGGCTGCTTTATCAATGCCGCTGCTCTCAATAATGTTGACATTGAGTAGTTGAATAACTAACATCAATAGGATAAACTTCTATTAACATAACACTGGGAATTACAGGCAAGCCAAATGTATTTTTTTCACTAACAAATGCACAATCGTGATGGCCTTACACTCTGTGTCATCGAAAATGTTTGAAAATTGCTAATTTATACATGTTTAGTCTCTTGCGTTTGTTAAGTCGCTAAGAATCGATATCATACACATCCATGCTATACATTTCCTCTATCATCTTCAAATCAACTTGTCACATCATCCATTCGTAGCGGCTTAACAAACGCAAGAGACTACTACTACTACTACTACCAATAATAATGATAATAATGATAATAATAATAATAATAATAATAATAATAATAATAATAATAATAATAATAATAATAAAACTACTACTACTTTATAATAATAATAAATAATAATAATAATAATCTTCTTATATAGCGCTGTTTCTCTGCTGAAGCAACAGCGCTTTACAACAATGAGTGATAAGGAAAAAACTAAGTAATATAAGAAAGACTGAGAAAACGTAATACTTAATGATTCTTACAATTTAAAGTAACTTCTAAAAAGGTATGTCTTAAGAGTGGACTTAACAGATTCTGCTGACTTGCAACGTTTAAAACTCAATGGGAGGGTATTCCACAGTTTTAGAGCAATAACGGAGAAAGCTCGCTGCCCATAAGCTTTAAGATGCCAGCGGGGTTGTACTAGTAATTGTTTACCAGATGAACGCAATGTTCTTAATGGTCGATAGTGAATTAAAAGGTCACTTAGATAGGATGGCTCTAGTTGATTAAGACATTTAAAGGTCATTTAGTAAATTTTAAAACGAATACGTTCATGAACGGGTAACCAATGCAGATCTCTTAGCACAGGTGTAATATGCTCGCGTTTACATGAGCCTGCTAGAAGTCGGGTTGCTGAATTCAGGACATAATGGAGATTTCGGACTTAATCCTGCCTAAGACCTAAGAGTAGTATATTATATTGGTCAACCTTAGATGGGTGGATCAAAGTTTCACGGTGACGGAAAGAGAGATGTTTATTGATTTGAGCAATGTTACGTAGGTGGTAGAAAGCAGACTGACATTCGCTGTTTAATTGTTTGTGCATAGACATGACAGTGTCGAACCAGGCACCGATGTTCTTTGCTGAGTTCGATGAGTAAATACCATCTGAACAAACAAGAATAGATTCTAGCGCGGGTTGTGGTCGATGACGGGCGTGAAAACAAGGAGCGCAGCTTTGTCGTGGTTGAGCATCAACCTATTTATTGGCTGACATCCAATTTATTAACATCATGAATACATGACTAAATGCGATGTTTGGATGTAGTTGGTTCGCCAGCAGCACTCGGCTTGAAAGACACATAAATTTGGCTATCATCAGCGCAAACATGATGGTTCATGTTGTGTTTACTGATGATGTCTGTGAGAGGTGCAGGGGCCCCTGGAGGTGAGGTGTATATTGAGTATAGGATGGGACCGAGCACTGAGCCCGGAGGAACACCACAAATGAGATTAGCTAACCCTAACCCTAACCTTACGAACTGGCTCCTCCCACATAGAGAAGACTGTATCCAACCCAAGGCTTTCCCAGTAATCCCGAAACGATGTTTTAGCCTAGTAATGAGAATGTCATGGTCTACCGTGTCAAACGCCCCTGAGAGGTCTAGTAACACCATTAACACGAATGTCGGTCGTTTCGCCAACGGTGTTTCATTTCAAAATTCTCCAGCGTGACAGTCACGCTTACACATTCTCAATTTGAGACCGTCATTATTCACGACTCGTTGGCGAAACAACCGGTTTCCATTAACACACTCTCCGTCGTCAATGGCACGTAGAATGTCATTGTGTATTCGCGTAAGCGCCCTTTCAGTGCCATGGCCTTTCTTATATGCTGATTGATAAATCACATGTAGACTTTCATCCTCGAGATGGTGATTGAGACGCACAGCTACAATCTTCTCAGTTCGAAATAGGTCTGAAGTTCTTGTACACTTCACGATCTAGAGAGTCCTTTTTGAAGTATGGGGTCAACGACTGCTTCTTTGAAGGCTGTAGGTACAGTCGCAGTGATAAAAGACAGATTAACAATGTCCGTAATTACAGGCAGCAGGGTGTCATAACACTCTGTCTTTAAGATGGCCGGAATCGGGTCTAAAACGCATGACTTTGACGACATAGTTTTCAGAAGAGACGACAACTCATTTAGTGATGTCGGGGAAAACTCACAAAGTTCCTGTTCAGGTGTCAGGGAAAACCCAGGACAGGTGTTGTTACATGATGCGTTAATATTTAAGCATGAATAAAAAGGTTACTGGTGGAAGTCTCATACGTATTCGCTCCACCTTGTTACTGAAGAAGTCCACAAAGTTGTTTGCAAGGTCACATTCACTTCGATGTGACGGTAATTTCCTGTCGGCTTTCAACGTTTAACATTTTTCCAATGGATAAGAACAGCGCACATTGTTTATTTGCGTTTTGATCAATTATATTGGCATAAAACTGCATCTTGGAGTCGTGAATTAGTTTATCAACGCGAGCACACTGTTCAACATACATTTCTCGTTGGATCGTGAGTTTATCTCTGCGCCATTTGCGTTCCAGTTTCTTTCTTTTAGTTTTTTTCAGACCTGATGTGATCTGAGTACCAAGGTGCAGCAGGTCTGATAGTTACGATACGTGACTTAGCCGAAGCATACTTTTCAAGTAGTGACCGCAATGTATAAACATGTACAAATCAGCAATTTTCAAACATTACGATGACGCAGAGTGTAAGGCCACCAAGATTGTGTATTTATTACTGAAAAAAATAAAATTTGGCTTGTCTGTCATTTCCAGTGTCGTTATGTCAACAGACGTTAGTTGTTCAAACTACTCAATATCAATTGAGAGCACCGGCATTGATAAAGAAGCCAAGTTTGATGTGGAAATGACCTTTGTTGTGGAAGGTAAGCGGTATTTTTATCTAAGCCTCGTTTCCATGCTATCAGGTCACGTGACCACTATTTAATGGTCAAAATGTCAAATATCAGGTCAGATCATCAGCATTAATGAAGTAGCCAAATTTGGCGTGCTTACGGCCATTTACGTGGAAGTTACAAGGTAATTTATGATCCAGCCTCTTTTCCGTGCTGGCTTTCCAATGTCAGAAATTAGACACCCCTTAAATTCCATCTGAGCAAGTTGCAAGCTTGGCACCAAAACTTTTCGTGTTAACTAGACCCCAAACAACACTTTTACACTGGTGCCGTGCTTTCAGCACAAACTTCCCACGGGAGTACATTTGCTCCCAGACTAAAAAACAAAAAAAAACATGTTTGCATGATAATAGAGTTCAATTCCTGGGGATTAGTTAGGGACACCAACATTGCCACCGTTCCTTTGTTTAGGGACACCAACATGGTCGTTGTGACGTCACGTTAAAACACTCTAAAGCGATATTTCTTGTATACAAACATTAACGTCACATTTCTTTTGATATTCAAATTTGCCAACCACAGAACAAAAGAAGTCATTGTTTCAACAGCCAATTAGGTCATGGTTAGCATATTAATGACAATGGGTGACGTCAAGAGAAACATCGCTGTAGAAACACACAAGTTGATCCATGGGTTGTATGTGGAAATGGACCTCCAGTTGAATAAGGAAGAACGAAATGGAGTGAAAAGATTCAAATTGAAAAAGAGAGCATCATGTCTCGACTTCAGAAGCACAGTTTTGGTCTAAGAGTACTATAAAAAGACGTTTGTGAATCAACCGTTTTCTGCTCCCAGAACTTGATGGAGTTTATGCCTAGTCGTTAATTTCAACCTGTGTATCTAAATTAATATAGACAGCAATCAAGACAAATGCGTTGCCTAGAAATGTTCAACCATTTTCCACACAGCTTTTTCTACAATTACCTGTTGAACTTGCTCGGACAGAGCTGAGTTGATAATGGCTCTAAGCTCTTTCACTGCTGGCGTGTCTGTAATCAGGAAAAATTTACTAAATTTTAGTGCAAACCATTTAAGCAGTCAAACCAGACCATTCTTTTAGATGGCCATAACTTGTGGTTTTCAGTGATGCCCACATGTGCTTTCTTCGAAAACATCATGCTGGGAGCAAGAAATGGATCGGTAATGCTCCAAGCAGGAATCCACCATTGCATCTGGTGAGATGGTTCTTGCTGAGTCACAGTTTTAGCACTTTTGTAAGGAAAAGGAAAATTTTCCCCTTTTCTCAGTTTAGCCCCTCAATGTCAGTAGTTCATGTTCTTCAGAAAAAACATTGGGGGTTAGATTCAGGGTCATTTACACTTAAGAAAAAAGTTTGAAATGGAGCATTAGGTGGTATATGGTGCCCCACCCTAAAAATTAAAAATGAATTTGAGGTCATGAATACCAATCCAAAGTAAGCCGTCTCTATCCGAAAAAGATAAATGCTTCCAAAAGGTGTAAGTCTCTCTGCTAGTATTATGATAAAATTCAGCACTACAAGCACAGGGAGTCTAAGACCAAAATTAGTTATTGTGCACTATGCTACACTTACATTGGGACCAACCGTCTAAACACCATCCCCCCCCCCCCCCCCCCCCTCCAAACAATCCTGCACTGGTGGAAAGTTTTCTTTCAGTTTATTTATGGATCAAACATGTTCCCACAAGATTCTTAGCCTTCAATTTTCAGTTAGACTTTTTTGTTTTCCTTCAGCATAAAATTAGATTATTGAAAGCATTTTGGGTGGGAAAAACTCATTTTTGGTTGGTATTTAATCGTGGATTAGTGTTTTTTGTGACTGGACCCAGGGTGACGAAATCACCAAAATCAGTTCTAAGAACAAATCCCTAAATCATTATTATGGAGTGCTTCGACCTCAGTTGACTTCTTTTGTTAGCGGGTCCATGTTTGCAAACTAGGGTCAAAATTCGCTGGGAAATCTGAATGCTGGGGAAGTGTGCTTGCCGCAGAAGAACTGGGTACCATGTACTATTGTTAATTTTGAAGGAGAAAATAATATTCAAATCAGCACCTTCTTCCTCTGCAACAGCTGCTGTTTCCTCGGTTTTGTCAGTTTCTTCCTCAGCCTTTCAGAGAAAAACATTTAAAAATTCAACACTTCACTCATGGGTTATCCTCAGACTTTTAACTAGAAACCAGGAAACTATATCAAAATCTTTGAGAACACAGAAGTAAAAAGTAAGGTGAAATAAGCAAAATGTAGAAGTGATCCTTGCACTGAACTGGACAATTTAACTGAGCTGGACAATTTAATTAATTGTCCCTTATCACAGAGGTCAATTTGGGTTCAAATCCTGTTGAAGCCGCATGAAATTTTTCCGATGTCTATAGGGGACAATAATTGTTTAAATTGTCCAGTTAAATGTGAGGATCAATTCTACATTTCATCTATAATCTGCACTTCAAATATGTACGATCCTTTCATTCATCGTGTGAAATAAACAATAAGATAATGAATGAAGCTATGATCCTCACAGTTTTGACAATTGTATAGAGAAGACTGAAAAATTCAGGAATTCAACAGAGTTTGAATCCATGACCTCGCGATGCCACTGCGATGCTCTAACTAACTGAGCTGTGGCTTTGTCACTGATGTTGGGAGCTGATCATTTGTGAGTTCCAATGTGAATAAATGAACGAAATAATATATGAAATGAATCATATATTGAACTGCGGATATGAAATCAAGTGAAGCTATGATTCCCGCAGTTATGTACGCTGCAGTTCAATATATGATTCATTTCACACATATCATTTCGTTCAGTTAGATTAATTGCAATGGAGACGAGAGCAGTTCTGGTAATTTTGAAAGAAAAGAGGGTTAGAATGACAGGAAGGTAAGCTAGAAAGGGACAACTTGCTTAAAATATTTTAAAGTACTGGGGTTGCCAAACAAATATTTCCAAGGTTCTACAGGCTGCTGCACCAATAAGCAAATTAAGCAACAACAAGGAAAAGATTTACAGGTGCTTTATTCACTGGAGGTTAAAACACTTCTCAGGCATCAAGGGTAAAATAAGTTACGAGAAAACAAATTCAAAACAGTCATTTTCATCAACATGAACAATCTCTCACCTGTCCCAACTCTTCTTCATCTTCCTCTTCATCGTCACCAACTACAAAAAATTCAGACACAAAAAACATTATTATTGTTTGCAAGTTATTTTTGAAGTATTCTTGTTATATTTGTGCATAAATCAGAATTCCTCATGCTCATTAACCAGAACGATAGAGTGTTTTGCAACAAACATCTCCTTCCTTAGATCTTCCCCTCCATTGTTTATCAGTGTGTTTGGTGCTTGTCTTTCCTTATGGCTGGATTGCCAGGACCGGTCAGCTATAGAAGCACCCTGAGTCTAGGAGATGGCTTTTACTGTTGGAAACCCACTCCTACATGTCTCGGGCAGCCAACCTCACCTTGGTGACACACTTAAATTTCTTACCTTGCGGGGGTTCAGGAGTAACTGGCAGTCCCACATACTCAAAACTCAGATCTAGACGCACCTGTAAAAAATTAAAGGAAAAGTAACAATTTTTGTCTGATTTCCTGCAATAATAATTACTTATTAAAGATGAGACTATATGAAAAAGATTAATTCAATGTGAAGAACAAATAAAGAAAAGAACTCTATCAAGCCAACGAGAGAGCATAAAACTCCCTAAGACTTCAAATTTTTGCCCAAATTTTGAGTGCAAACATTCCTTCTGGACAGAACTCTGCAATCGCTTTTCTTGTCTGAGAAACATATCAAATATCTGCTTAACAAATGTATCATCATTTCACTAATTAATGAGTGAAAAAACTCTGGGACCTTCAACCCTTCACTCCTACCTTTGGTGTAAATGCATACTTGTACATCTTAAAATGTCTGAAGTACCTTGAATTGATAAAGTATTGAAGCTTATTACAAAAGGTGACTTATTAAAGAAAGAAAAGAAGGTTGAATGCATACAATTATTATAATATTTCCATAAGGTCGCAATAGTAGCAAGTATGATAAATACTGTAAGAAACAGACAACTTTTTTAAAAGACATGTTTTGGCATGCTTATGCCATCATCAGTTTAATGAGTTCCTACGTGTGAACAGTTGTAAAGTCTACGGGTAGATGAAAAAATTATTGCAACATGACGTAATACAAAAGCGGGTACTATTTACAGCGTGACACCAAACATCAAGGTGTAAACTAAAACGTGAGAAAAGTGTTGTAATGCTGCAATTGTCTTTTTAAAAACTTTTTAAAAAGTTGTCTGTTTCTTACAGTATACAATTATAAATTGCTTCTTACGTATTAACAGTATATGTAGTTAATCTTTTAACTTGATCCACAGAGAAAAGAGCAATGCTGTAAGGTGGCCTCTGCAATCAAAAGGGTCGAGAAAATAAATGGAAATTAATCACACACGTTACAACTATAAAGGAATAATGACCACCTCAAATTTGTCCTATAACATTGTCTGCTTTAACTGACCTTCACAGAGTGACAAAGAAGAAGCTCCTTGAAGAATTCAAACACTGGTTCAACATTGCCATATGGAGTGTCTGTTAATGTGAAGTAATAAGTTTACATAATAAGATATGCAACATCTTCTCTCTGAGTATTTGGGTCTTAAAAGGCGTTGAAATGTTGTATGGTAAAGCTATGTTAAGAGCAATCACAGCACCGGGTTCCTTTCCAGCCTTAGCTTTCAATGCCTCAAGTGAATAGCTTTCTCAATGGGAATGATTTTACACCCAACTGTAGTTCAAATACATGGCAGTTTTATTTTTAATGAGCTCTAACATGTCTCTCATTTTTTAGCAGATGTTTCCCATGTTGATTTGTGCTGGAAGCAATGAGTAACCCCTTTTTTAGTTTTGGTTTGTTTTTTTGGCTTATTGTTATGGTTTCTTAAAGGTTTACATGTATATCCAACTTTTTTCAAGATGACACCACTGTGAAACAGATGCCTTTCGGGTGCAGGCATCTTATTCTGGTTTCACCTTGGGAAATGTACATAGGTGTGGTCTTGATGGCATCTTTCTAAAAGAGTATTGTCCAAAAAATCTGTTATTGAAACAATGATCACAAATGGGTCCTCACCTACAGCCATTTCATGGACAGATTTGATTATTGAGAACCATGCTGACATCTGTTCACTTGTAAATCCATTGTCTTTAGCAAACATGAGAGTTGTTAAAGAAACCTTTCGCTAAATCGATAATGGTTGCAGTGTGGTTAAGAGTATGTTTACAGTCAGGATACATCCTGCCAATTATTCAAGCTTTCGTTTAGTTACTGCACAAGTAAGATTCAAAAGTGTGGTGACCTAAGATATATTAACAACTTCTTTTTGCTTATGAAGTATCTTTCTCCAAATATATACAAGGGCACCCAACAAGCAAATTAAGCCAAATGCCTTTGAGAGACATTTGTAGGCTCCTTATAATGTTTAAAGCCCGGGGGTGGGGGGGGGGGGGATGCTCATCGGAAATTTTAAATTAAACCCGTAAAAAGGAGACCTATTCTGGGCATGGCCCAGGCTTTTTTTGACTCCTAAAAGAGGCCTTTCTACAGGTTATATGAAACAGTCAAGTAAATAAAAAGAATTAAAAATATACGTAGAAAATATACACTTTTACATTTCTTCACACGCAACCCTAAAGGAGACCTTCACGGCTACATATAATGGCATTTTTTCCCAGAACACCCTAAGTGAGACCAAAATCCAAAATTTACAACCCTATGTGAGAGATGACGAGCATCCTTCCCCTTTTTATATGGGAGTCTCCCCCCCCCCTCCCCCCCGGGGATTTAAAGACTGTCTAAAGACATGTTTTTACCACCTTTTATCACAGAATTTGATCTGTTTGGATATTTTGCTGAAAATTGAATTATTGTCCGAATCGCCATAGAAACACCACAACCTTAAAGCCAGATAAATTTCCTATCACATCAACCCCACTCCGGGACCACAAAGCGATTTTTGGCGGATAATAATGTTCTGCTTTCTATAAATTATCTTCCCATGTGCTCAGCTAGATGTGTGGGTATAGCCGTTATAGCTTGATGGCGATCGTATTACATTCTGCACTCTCATTGGACAAAAATAATTTGAAACACTTGGCCAATGAGAGTGCAGAATGTAATTTTCCCATACAAAGTCTATAAATCGTATACCGAGCTTGGGCTGCCTGTGTGTGAACCAATACATAAGAGAATCGCTTTCTGCAGGGTTTGATCATACCGCGATTCCGAACTTTTCGGACTACAATTTCCGAATTACCGCGCTAAAAATTAACAGATACCGCATTTCCGCAGATCCCATTAATGTCCTCTTCTAACAGCTATATTTACTGATCAAAACATCTTAATGTAAAGGATATTGCAAAGTATAAAAATAAAGATCTACTAATATGCCCTGTCTGAGATCTTCTTTCCACTCATTAAGATGTAGAATATCTGCTAAAAGGCTACAAAGACAAGACGATGTAAGCTTAAGTTTCCAATAATTATTATAAGAAATACGTAATCAACTTAGGGGTCATGAGGTCAACACACATGTTGGACACAAAAATTAAATTGAAGGCTGCATCCTAGTAGTAGTTGCTCAATACCGCCTTTCCCCCCACCCCCTCCCTCCCCCCTACGTGGCAGTCATTACACAGTTTATATTAGGTGTGAGAAAAAAAAACCTATGACAATAATCCATGCCATTATGGAGCCTCTCTGACCCATTGGGATGTTCCAATTATGGTCCAAAAGCCCCCAAGGATGACGTCTGGTAGGAATCCTGTTTCAAGGGCGCCGCCCCTGGAATCTTACTCATCCATACCCCAGGGGTTGGGGTCAGAAATGACACGTTAAACTGCACTGACCATTGCATATCCGCTGGCGTGTTACTTTTTTGAATGTCCTCTACATTGTCAAGAGTTAAATCAGTCCTGCAACAAATAAATAAGAGCACTTAATAAGATGAACTCATCGGGAATCCTGAAAACAAAACATAAGCTAAGTTAAAAAACCTTCTCAATTTTATTTTTCAAAGGCGAGTAATTTACGTACCACACCAAGACTCTTGCTTTAAACTTTTTTCGCTGAGGAATGGACATAGAATTTATTGAAGATATCACTAGCCTCAATAATTTATAGAAAGGAAACACAGGTCAGATTACCTGGTCTTGTGAAGGCATTTTTGGTTTGCCCTTCAATCTGTCGTTTTTCTTTGTTTCCAAGCGACAGTATGATGCTGAGCCCGCTTGGTAGATACTTCATATATCTACCACCTATATATATACACCAAATTTGTTGCAGTTATTTATTTAACAAATTCATTAGACAAATTTATAAAAAAAAAATATTCCATTTGCATTCGTTAGAACTGTAGCCGTTTGCTGTATCTATCCGAAGTGAATGAGTGTATCTACGCGCCATGGAAAGTCTCGGAAGGAACAACTTTTGGACGATGGGCGCCTGGGAACTAACAACAGTTGTGAATGCGAAAGCACGGTAAGGTTGCGCCCACCCAGGAAACCTGTCTTTGGAGAAAGATCGCCGCTGTACGGATTGTAGTTTATTATTCTGTCTTCTTTTCCATTTTTCGTGCAAAACGTCGTTCCTAAGACACCAGGCTGATTTTTGTCAACAAAACTGCGCAAGAAAAGTATTTTCGGAGACGTCTCTGAAGTGTTCAAAAGGCTTATCTTCGTCGACTGGGACATTCAATGACCACAAGCAGATGCTTGGAAGAGAAATCACTTGGTAACAACGCAAATCCACATTGTTAATACTTTGACAGAAAACAAGAGTAATTATCAGAGTAAAATGGAACGTCTATTATAGAGGCCCATCTACTACGCAAGAAATTTTTATGTCGTAATTTTTATTTGCTCGTATAGACGAGAAACTTTGCCAATTTTTATGTAACATATGAAATTTGCTGAAAAGCTCGCGTGTTAGCTTTAATGTAACAAACAAAAGTTGTCAAATACGAAAAGTTACTTCTGTAGACGACTCGACGAAATGAAAACAGGAATGAATCCTTCGAAAAACAGAAACCCCGAAAGTAAGGACTGCCTTAAAACGATAAATTGCCATAGTTTTCTTTTGATGATATTTAAGCTTATGATGGATACTCTTATAAATAAAAAAGAAATTTGGGGACATAAATAATTTGTTTTGGCAAGACTTAAACACCCTGTGCCATTTCTTTGTATTTTGTTAATTCTTTTATCTTGAAAGATTGCTTATCCTTTGTATGATATCTTAACAGTTTCAGTCAACTAGCTGAAAAACCTGAGCAGTTGGCCATGGACTAGTTGCAGCAAACTAAAGAAATACTAGACTATCAGACAAAAGAATTCTTGGAACGGATTCTCCAGCTAAGCTTCTGTCACAGAAATGAAGACAAAAGTTATGAGAAATCATATGTTTTATGCAGTTGTACATAAAGGCTTTAATGTACTTGTTAGATACAGTCAGTATATGTCTATCACACAATGGATAAAACTGACAGCATAGAGTTGTTGCATTGCAGACTTTAAAACCATTCCATTCAGCTTCTAAGACCCCTTAGGTTACTGGCCGTTTCAGGACGTAATAGTTTCATGATTATTAGTAGGATTCACAACTTTTGGTTGGTATACTGATTTGAGTTGTTGATGACGGATAAAGGCGATAGCTTAAGTTAAGAGCACCAAATTTCTCTGTCCTCTTTTTAGTGCTAAGCACTGTGCCTTTATGAGATACCCGTAGTGGCCTACAGCACTTTGTTTCTTTGCCTTCTGCTCAGTTGCTTTGTGTTGTGGAGTCATGTAGCCCGTAGAACATGGCTCTCTGTAGATCTTAGCTCATTCCTCGTAGCTTTTAGGTGTTTAATGAACCATTCGGAGTAAGCACTGAGTGTTTTGATCAGTAGTCTTAGGGTTAGGGTTAGTTTAAAATAAATGCCAAGTTTAAAAAAAAATCTGTGCAGTGGATTCAGAGCGACCTTAAATATTTGAAAACTTAACGTAGCTCTGAATCCACACCACAGAATTTTTTTTAACTTTGCAGAGAGTTTTATCTTTGCCTGCCGATAATTTTTGTGCAATAAAAAATTGTGGTCAGCAAGTTCGTTTTTCAGATATGAGCAACTAAAGCTAAAATATAGGGTGTTTTTGCAAGGCTTTCCTGTTGCCATGGTAACTTGTTACATCACAAAAATGACTGCATCTTGTTCAGCAATAATTGATGTCTCACATGGTACCGTAACATTGCTGTTACGTGATTAAGTGTTGTATTGTCAATACTTTTAATATCAAGGTTTCTTCAAAGTGTTGAAACTGGTTTGAGCCACCTTAAGTTTAGGTTTGGGATACATAGTAAGTCCAAGACCTAGTTGGACCGACGAAAGTAGTTTTGTAAATTAGGGGAACAATAAGTTGTTAGGGAAAGGCTTTAAGGGCAAAATAAAGGATGTTTCCATTGAGAAGATCCTCAAAACCTTTTTTCATCGGTAAACTACTTATGTTGTTGTCTTATTATGAATTATTAATGTCAGATCTTGTACTCCAATAAGTTGTTAGGAAAAGGCTTTAAGGACAAAATAAAGGATTTTTCTATTGAGAAGATCCTTAAGCCTTTTTTCGTAGGTAAATTAAATTACAATAAATGGCTGCACCCTCAAAGAGGAATTTGCACGCAGCCAATCATCTTTGTGTCTGTGTCAATTAATATTGGGGAAGGGGCAGATATGTCCAGAAATGCAAGTAATTACTGCATGACGATTTTCATAAGGGTAACGAAGCATCCCCATGCCACCTTCTCTCAAACTTCAACATCCTTCACATCTGGGAATACAGACAATTTACCTCATACTCTGGCCCTCAAGTAAAGACAAAAAACTGTATTTACGCTCACCCTTGCCGGGGCGTCAGTATTTTGAGAAAAAAATTCCTCCAAATGTAGACTTTTTCAATGAAGCAAAGTTTGCCGCACTGGTAGTTGGTTGTGTTAACTAATTCCAGTTAAACTATTTGTCCCTGCCTCCACAGATGTTATTTAAGGGAGACATTGACCCATCACACGGCCAAGGAGGTCCGAATGTCCTTGAGGACATGGAATTTATAAGTTCAAGGTGGTTCAAACTGGTTTCTTTAGTATGCGATGTTTTGATTTTTCATAACGTTCACCACCATTTCTTTGGGTTAAGTTTCAATTATTAACACAGTATTCGTGAATGTCCCTAACCGCTAGATATAACAAACTGATTGAATTACGTGGGATTATCTCAAAGGCCGTGGTATCGTCTACGTACTTAGTCCTAAGGCGCTAATCAGCAAGGAGACTATTGATCATGATAGCAAAAAGCTTGGTCCATAGTGGTACTCCGCCATGGACGTGGGGACAAGGAGTTACTAACCCTCACTGCTTGGGTTCTATTGGTGACCGGAAGAGGGTTGTTACGAAAACTAACACCCGGGTCATGTTTTGTCCTGTGACTTCTGAAAAGAGCGGGTGCGAACACATCGGACTTGTTGATTGCCTATATGAGTAGTGTTGGATCTATCCTAGAATATACCGACCAAGTTTGGCAAAATATCCCTGAGTAGCTCTGTAATGGCGTGAATCAATTTTAAAAAAGGGCTTTTAAGTTCAAAGTGGTTCAAACTGGTTTCTTTAGAAAGTACACATTAATGATAATACTGCCTTACCACAGCGAAGTCTACCCTATTCATGGATACGTTTTGTCGGCGAAACCTGTCACTATAATGAAAACTTTAAGTTTTTCCAAAGACGCTATGATGAATTTTGGCGGCCGGAAATATAGTCAAATTATTTTTATTTCGGGGAGTCAGTAACTGCTTAGAGTTTTCTCGGCCTGCAGATTTTGGACTGAAAAACGTTCTCATTAAAACTATTCGAAACGCTTAGAAGTTCAAGTCGATAAGCTTGGAATGTACTACTACTGTACAACAGGTGAGAGGTTTGACATGGTAGAGTTACGGCTTGTCAAGACGGACTTGGGGAAGGAATGAAGAAGACCCGAAGAAGTGTTGTTTAGGTAAGCTCATGACTTTTAAAGGTTTCACCAATGGACATCGTTATGACTAAACAAATAAATATCTTATGAAGCACGGTGCGTTTCACTCCAGTACCACGCCCAACCCCTGCGCCTAGAAAAAATGATTCCTTTGCGCGGCTTACCTCATAATAACAAATTCACTATTTTTGTGCTTTTTCGGTCTGAATTAAGAAACTGTACGCAGGTTTTCATTAAAATTACACCTTTACTTCCATGTACGAGCTTTTAAAATGTGTTACTTCGCAAGATCATACGTGTCACACAAGGTGGTTGTAGTGTGAAAGATTCGTCACAGTTCTACGAGATTTTCCAGAAGTCTGGTTGTTGCCTGTTCGAGATTAGACAGAAGGGAAAAGCCTTATTTTTATGCAACTACATCAACGTTGTGGTTACTTCAACCTGTGAAGAGCTAAAGTTAAAATGCCCGACCACTTATCTGGATATGACTGGACGGTGTGCAATCCTTACGGTCTTTGGATGGCGTACACGGTCAAAGACGACAACCGACAGACCTCGTTGGTGGCAATTTAAAAATTCCAAAAGCCGGGAATTACAACGTAGGAAGGGTATGAATTTGAAATAGGTGCACTCTCAAGAGAGTGAAAAGGCAGTGGAAAAAAGGCCAAAATTTGTTGTAGAGACTTCTACTAAAGCAATAAAAGAGTGCCAGTAACTACGCCAGTTATTTCGAAAGGGCAAGCTATTGGTTCATAAGGGAATAACTGATCTCTGGGACTTGTCCAACATTCACAACTCTGAAAAAAGAATATCCGTGCTGAAGGGATGAAACAGTTTTTCCGTAACATTGTTAAGTTAAACGTCCTTTCGAAATAGTTTATAAAAGTTAACGTTTAAATGGCAGTCCCTCTTGGAAAGCTATGAAAATACAGATTTCTAGTTTGTTTGTACTTATAATTGCAACCATGATATAGCCTTGAAAAATAGTTTCTTTACTGTAATATCTCATACTGATTGTTGCACACTCTCCACAATAGAACAACATTCAGGTAGTTATCAGTTGGACAGATTCGGCAGCTGTGCACCGGTGGCTCAGTTGGTTGAGCCTCGGGCTGCTATGCGGGAGGTCGTGAGTTCGACTCCGGCCGGACCAACACTCAGGGTCTTAAAATAACTGGGGAGAAAGTGCTGCCTTTGTAAATACAACCGCAAATGGTTAGACTTTCAAGTCTTCTTGGATAAGGACTATAAACCGTCTCACAACCCTTCAATGTTCACAACTCTGTGGGACGTTAAAGATCCCACACACTAGTCGAAAAGAGTAGGGCATGTAGTTCCCGGTGTTATGGTCTGGCCTTTCCTTCAGCAATGTGGCCGGCTTGGCGTAATCTTCTGAATGGACTACTGATCGATGAGACCACA
>OX421449.1:53979228-54016728 GCA_949126865.1 Montipora capitata
GCAAAAAGCTTTAAAATACAAAGCAATGTGTGGCGTTCTCAGTGGCGGATCCAAAGGCGGTCCAGACCTTGAGCTAAGGGGGGGAGGCCGGTTTTTTTGAGTGTGTGAACTCAAAAAAAATTTTGGCCTAAATTTTTACCAGAATATATACTATGTAAATTGAAGCTTAATTATCTCTCAAAAATGCATGGTTACCCCCAATTTTCTTTTTAGATACCAAGACTACTTACTAAGATCTACTTTCTCCGGATAGTTTTAAGCCGCGCAAAAATATCCCTGTATTAGTGAGCATTACCGATAGGAAATTCGAGAATCTCGAGATGCACAGAACTTTAATTATGCGCAATAACAATATTAGGCACCGTCCTTAAAGACATGAATTCTTGTTTTCTCAGGCATGGGTCAGAAGGTTTCTGTGTATTTCGCGTCTACGGGCTGATATAAGGTATTGATTAAAGTGCACCTAACCCCAAAATATTTTTTTCGCTAAAATGAATCTTTGCAACTGCTCGAAACGCATTGCGGCCATTTTTTCATTTTTCTAACAAATCCAGACATTTTATAGGCTTCGAAAGTGGCGAAAATCCAAGCATCTTTTGTTCACGACCGAGTCAGAAGGGGAGTGGGTCTATACCTGATTTGACGTCACAAACTGATTTACATTTCATTAACTCTTTGTAAAAATGCATGCAAAGTAGATTGTGACGTCAAATCAGGAATAGACCCACTCCCCTTCTGACTCGGTCGTGAACAAAAGATGCTTGGATTTTCGCAACTTTCGAAGCCTATAAAATGCCAGGATTTGTTAGAAAAATGAAAAAATGGCCGCAATGCGTTTCGAACAGTTGCAAAGATTCATTTTAGCAAAAAAAATATTTTGGGGTTAGGTGCACTTTAAGTGTTTTTATTTTAATGTTATAATCTAGTTCAAGAGTCTTAGAATGTCTTTAAAGATGTTAGGTGCACCCATAATGCATTCCTCCAACTGGGTTTTGCTAAAAGCAGGCCCGGCCCATGGCCCGCAACGGCCCGGCAACCCGGAGGCCCGGTGGCCCAGTCCTGATTATCCACAGTTTTTTTGTCCAATAGTAAATCCATGCACATGCACAGATCTGCGGTTTGGGCGTGCAAAATGGACGACGTTGAGTTTGAATTTGTTTACCATTTAATCACTGGAATCCTTGGTTCTGGTTGTTGCATGTTGTTCAGCTAAAAACGTTTTCATTCAAATGTTCATTCGTCTCTTTACAGAAACCAATAACAATAGAGGACTTTCATTATCGAACAATGTACGTTATTTTCAAACCATACTTTGAAAGTGAAAATATCATAAATAATGAGATATGTGAACTGCGAATCTTTTTTTTTTTTAAGTTTCAGAGTTACACAAAGAAAGCATGCAAACGCAAATCGACCAGCTTTCATAATTGTTGCCTTCCATTGCACAGAATTACAATAAGATCATCTGATTACAAAGTAAGAATGTGATTGCCTTATAAACTGACAAATGCAACTCATTGACAATTTGCAGATCACATATCTCATTATTTAGCTTATGAAATTTTCAATCTCAAACTGTGGTTTGAAAATAACTTACATCGTTTGAGAATGGACTTCCTCTCTATCAGGTTCTGTAAACAAAGGAATAAACAGAGAATGACAATGTTTTTCACTTAGCAACATGCAACAAAAGAAAGGATAAAAAAGGATTGAAATGATTATTAAAATGGTAAACAAATTCAAACTCACTGTTGTCAATTTTGCACGCCCCAAACCTGATGCAGATCTGTGCATACACATGGATTTACCGCTGGACAAAAAGACTGTGCAAAATCCTGACTGGGCCACCGGGCCGACGTGGGGCGTGGGCTGCTGGGCCTTTGGGCCTGCCGGGCCACTGGGCCACTTGGCTGCTGGGCCAGTCAGGATTTTGCACAGTCTTCCAAGATGGCTGGATATTGGCCAAGTTCTTTTTTGCGGGTTTATGGCCCGAGACGAAGTCGAGGTCCATAAACACGCAAAAAAGGGCAGTGATGTCTCTAAAAAGGTTTATGGTGTATGAGGCCACCTAAGCAGAAACGGCAATAAGTCAAAAAGGGACTTTGCTGAGTGCTGGAACATGCAGGTGTAGATGGACATGTTCCAGCATTCGGCAAAGTTCCCTTGACATGTAGCCTCACACATCCCTGGATACATATTTTCTACATGAATTATAGATACATTCTTGACCACTCTCCCAGGGAGCTTTTCAGGGCCAATGAAACAATCACAATGGAACAACAGCTCCTAACTGGCCAGAGGCAAACCAGTTGGCTATTTACAAGAGCATCTGAGAAGCTGAGCCAGGGGTCAAGAGGTGTCAGAATGGGTCTTGAACATCAAGGCAAGCGCCCATACTATTGTGCAGCAGTGCCTCCGTATCATTTTCCTTCTTGAGACATCGCTACCAAGCTGGCCACACTTTTTTGGCAAGAACAGGGCAAACTACAAAACTGGGAAATTCAATAATCATGCTCTACTCTTCACAAATAGTGTGTGTTCTTAAAATATCCCACAGAGGTTATGAACAAGAGGCGTGAGATTGGGTATATGGTTTATAATCTGTTTCTGAGAAGGCTTGAAAATCTAACCATTTGCAGAGGAATTTGCAAAGGCAGCTCTTAATCTCCTCTGTTACCCTGACCCTGAGTGAAGGGCCGACTGAGGTTACAACAACAAACACACCCAGTTTGTCAGCAGTTTTCCTTTCATTTGTTTTGACAGAGGTGAATTTGACAGGTTTATTGAACAGAGTGTGACCAAGAAGCCTTCAGGTTTGACTCTGAAGTTTATACTTGTATTTTTTTGTCAACATTAGTTTCATAATGATAGAAAGAATATAAAGAAACTTTCATATAATTAATGAACTGTGGAGTATGTAGGTCTCTGTGAAAGTGATCATTGCAGTTGTGAAGAAACTGGAGTAGTTTCAAAAGATGAATGAAAGGCTACATATTAATTTTTTTATCATGCATTCACCTGTTACGGGATACAATATCATACAAGTGACCATCTTACAGATGGCTTGATATATGTACATGTAGCTCAGATGTTAGAGCAAGCAGCTGGTGCAATAACACTTTCTTGGGCTCAAGCCGCATTCAAGCTGATGTTAGTGTCATATTACTGGCATTTGCAGCTTTATCTTTTAGCTCCCATAAAGAGTCTCGGATGAAATTCATCAGCCTGGCTCCTCCCTGTTTAATACCAGATCAAGCCCTCTTTAGGCTGCATATTCAAAAGGGTTGTCTGTAAAATGAAGGTTATTGAAGAATTAAAGTAAATAATAATTGTGACTCCTGAAAGATGTGCACAAATTATTGTTTGTTTTTGGGTCACATATAGAGTATATAATAGATTTACCCTTAGGCTATTAGGTTTTTACCGCACAGTAATTTCCCAAGTTGGGCTTGGCCTTGACATCCTGCTAGGAACAACTGACGTCTTTAAATTCCTCTGAAGTATTGAAACATTTTCTTGCAGCTATTGATGCCTTTCACCTTGCGAGAAAATTTCTTTTCATTTTCCAGTTTAAAGAGGATGGAAAGGTGACATAATTTTATGATAAAATGGAAATTGCATTACTGCTCTTTTCTTTTGCTCTAATTGTTTTCAACAGCACCATAGATGACTAATGTTTCTACTGCCTTTGCAGAGATTTGAATCATTCTGTAGACTTGTTCTAAGTAGCATGGAGCCAACACAGACTGACCTAAAGGTATCTGTCCCAATAACCCTAACAATACACCAACAGATTTGTTTGCTTGTTTATTTATATGCAATGTTAGATTGTGTTCTGTTGGGCTCAAACCGCTTAGATTGGTTGATTTATTTATGTTTCATTAAGATTGAAAATTTTTTTTTCGTTGATTTAGTTGATGAACTTTTTCATGTGGAATCTGAAGATCAGTTTGAAATGGTAAAGTGTCAGTAGGGACCATTTCTCCTGACACCCCCTTTTCAATTAAAATAAAGAAAAAACAGGCAAATTACTCATTCTCGTATCACAAGTCAGTGTTCAACACTTACTTTCGAACTAATTTGCCCATTAGGGCAACCAGTTTTGTTTTTTTGGTTGCCCATTTTCTAAAGGCCTGTTGCTCGTTAAAACTCAAAGGAGGCCTGTAAAAATGTCAATTTTGTGTAAAATGTGTGTAAAATGGGTTTGACAGACCATCGCATGTCCATGATGTTCTAGTAGCCTTCACAGTTTAACTTTGACAATCATAATTATCTTTAAGCGATAAGAGATCAAGGGAGATTGCTTATTCCTTAAATATCTCTATGAGGTTAGGCTGGTTTTGAATTAAATGCCATTTGTCCCGATTAGTACGTTTTTACGCCTTTCAAAGCTGGTTGAAATAGCATTACAAAAGGTAGAATTTTCTTGTGCACTTGCTCGATATCAAAGTATCGAAGCATATTTGGCCATGGTAAAACTGGCTTTGATTGTAACAATCATTCTTTTCGCGCAGAGAAAGATGGCGGCTACAAACATGTTCCTCCTTCCATGAGGTTGTACCATTATACTTATAACAGAAAAATAAATGACAGCAAAGAGATGTAACAGAGTTAATTTTTTTATCGTGTTTGCAGTGACTACGTCATATTACTAGTCACTTTCTTTGTTGCAAATCAAATTGTTCCACAAAATATTAGTCAAACAAAAATTCTGATTTCCCAATCAGGCAAGTCTTAGAGTTGGTTTACTTGCCCACGGACGACAAGCCTTAGTGTCGAACACTGGATATGAAGAAGGCCAAAAATGCCTTGCGTAGTTCAACAGGAAGTGAAATTGAGATTCCCAGTTCCATTTCATGAATGAGAAGAGTTACTTACAGCTGTAGGTCTGTTTTTGGTGACACAGTGTATCCATCAAGAAAAAGATTAAAAGTTACGAGTTTTCACCACATCATTGTGCTCAGCTTTTTTTAAATTTTTTTTTATTAGGCATGTTATGTGTCCATTGTTCTGTCACAAGATCTTGTCCTGTTGTGGCTACAGCAGCTTAAGCATATTCTACTGATTTGCTGCAAACTACTCCGTAATTTAAAGGTACTACCGCATTCAATTTATTTTTCACTCTACTGTAAAAGTTTCACTCTTTATCCGTATTTCTTCCAAGGGTTAGGGTTAGGGTTTAGGCTAACCTCTTCTGACGACTTCTATTTGTGTTGTGTAAATCAAGACTTGACATTGGTGGTCTTGATTCTTTTACAGCCCAATGTTTCCCCAGAAGCAAAAAAGATCAGCATATATTTGAACATGGTATGAAAATTATTTAATTTATTCTCTGCAAATTATTACTAATTTTAGATTCTAGGAGATGTAGATGGCTTGCCCTCGAGGGCCTATAGGATATTAGGTACCGTTGTAAATCTGGTGTTCCAGATTTAAAGGTGAGGTTAGGGTTAGGGTTAGGGTTAGGGTTAGGGTTAGTCCTAGGGTTAGGGTTGAGTCCTGTTCAGATCACCAGATGGAGTTGTTTTGAGTAATCCCTGGTTCAACATTTTGGGTGTAATTGAACCAATCCAATGTTCATAATAATGAGCTGCATTGAATTGTATCACTAAAAATATTAGATTTTTAATATTTGTGTCTGATTAGCTTTTGCGATTTGTCTATGCTTTCTTGCAGCTCATTATTTTTACTGACTGCACAAACTGGAAGATTTTTACCATTAAGGGAGGTATATGATGAACACTTTGGTTTAAGATGTTCTTTAATAGTGTCTGGTTTTTATAATTTGTGTCCTTGTGGGTTATCCATTGTGCAATATTTCGTTGATCACAAATGTGAAACTGCTCTGTATCTGTCATTTACTGGCATAAGGAAATGATAATAATTTAATTAAATTTTGTTTCTGTGGCATGTTTCTGTTTCAGGAGAAGCGTTACGACCAAGCTTGCAACAACTCTGTGCCAATGTTCTGGGATATCTGAATACTAAAGGACTCTACCCTTCATTAAAGGTATTGGACAAAAGACCAGTGTGGAGACCCTGTTATTGTAAAGTTAAATAGGTGACATTGTTTTCAAACTGGGAGGTTAGTGAAATAAAAGTTAATGATGACTGACTTCACGACTTGCACCACCAGAAAGGGCGAAGCAAAGTGGACACCATGGTTTTTGAAGGAACTGTACCAAGTATTGTTCACACTTCTATCGTGATATGAAAGACTAATATTAAGTACTAGGCTCGAAAAAAAGAGAAACTTTGAGAAAATGCCAACAGTCAAGGGTCAATGTCACCCTGGAAACATTTAAGATCATGCTTTACTACTGACAATTAAGTTGCTATGAAGCTACAATACAAATCGTTTTTGTTTGCTCTTGCTTGAAGGATTTATTGATGTCTGGTCTTGCATGCCATGAACCTTCACTGAAGTCTGCTTCCTTTATGGCAGTGATCACTTTATCCCTCCGGTAAAGCCTCAGAGAATATCATATCTTTTAAAATTACATTGTAACTGGGCACTTTCCATAGTCTTTTGAAAGATCTCAGTATCTGCACTGTTTGAAAGTCTGATACAGAGCCAAGGGGTTTCAATAAGAGTGTGAACTTGTCAGCTGGTTTGAGTAGAGTAATCAATTTTGTCATTGTCAAAATGAATTTTAATCTTAAGTTTGAAACAATAAAATAAAAAAAATGTCCTTTCTCTATTTTTTGACCTTTTGGGAATTTTGATATAGTCCTGCATAAATTTTAATTGGCTGTCACTGGGCCATTTGTTTGTGCATCAGAATACTGTTGGTGAGAGTGGGTAGACTTCTTAAGTCTATGGATAGGAGGGCAAGTCATTGATCTCCCATATGGGATCTTATCCCATGGGCCTCCATATTGGCCATAGACAATAGATCTATTTAATACCCCGAGTCTCGAGTTGAAACGTTTGGGAACGAGTTTCAGTGGGGCGAAACAAAAGTTTTCAATTCCTTGGGACTGACCACATGGCTGCTGTGTGATTAAGGCCCATTGACTCCTAGGAGTGAGATTAATAATTTTTACTCTGTCTAATGCCAGATGATTTTACTCCTTGATGGGTAGTTTGGGAGTCAATGGGTTATAGAAACCACACACGTTTTGAAAAGAGAAGGGCATGGAGTTCTGGTTGTTGCGGTCCTTTTAATTAGTCTTTCTGGAATGGGGGCACCTGTGAATCCTATCTGTAATACTGAAAAAAGTTTATAATAGTTTCCATTAAACAACACAAAGTTTTGGTCACACTAATGTAATTAAGTGCTGCATAAATGTCTCACATGATGATGTTAATATCACAGTTACTACAGTGCAAGCAGTCTCTCTTTTGCTGAAAAACCAGCCGAGAATGCAAAACAACTGATAGAACGTGGCAATATGTGAGTGCTACTTGCGGCTTTGCCACTTGAATATTGCCTTGTTGGATGGGTTGTGTTGCATTCTTTGCAGAATTTTCAGCAAAGGAGCGACTGCTTGCAGTCTATGACCAAGCTATTTGCATAGCTAAATTTGTTTGATTCCCTAGATGCCTTCCATTATTAGATAGTCATCATTTAAACAGTCAGTCTCAGTTATCACAGCAAACATGTCTGTGAACCTTTTGCAGTAGTCTGAAATGTCATCCATCTTCTCATCCAAACCTGCCTGGAAGGGGTGTGGTGGCACTTTTCCGGTGGGTTTGGGCGAGAAGACAGATGACATTTCAGACATTTTTTGTGAGAGCATGCCCGGAGAGATGGCATGTATTTTCAGTGGTCTTAATAGACAGCCACCAAGGAGGTCACTAGGAATTCTCAGTACCGGTAATACCTTTCCTGTTGACTGCATGTCAGTTTTATTGCAAACTCTGCTTGGCTCCTTAAATTGATTGTTATTTTTTTGTGGTTATTGATATTTTGCCTAGGCCACTAATTCTCAGCAAGTTTTCTGACAATCTCTGCAGTTTGTATGTACTGAATATACTTTCAGTTCCGGGACTCATTTTGCATCTTTCAACAAAAGCTCCTGATGTGAGTATCAATGTTTCAGGTTTACCATCATTATGAGACTTGTGCATCTTCCATTCCTCACATTTTCTCTTCACAGGTGTCATTGTTCTGGACTGCCTCAGAATGTCAATGTTGTAATTTGTTTTGTTCTGTTTTTTTAAACAGGGTTTCAAACCACTAAAAACTCATGGCATCTATCAGAGGGTTTTGTCATTTCTTCAGGAGGAGCAATGCAGTAGAATTGTTTTGAATTCACTGGAATGTAGTTACTCTCTGTGTCTCTTAGGTGAGCTTTGACATTGTGCCATTAAGTCAACAATACACAGGAATGTATTTTGTGAAAAGTACTGTGACATGGCAAATGTTATTTATAAGGTTATTCTTAATTATTCACAGCCAATGTGTTGGAGCTGTCTCAACTGGAAGAAGAGGTCTGTTTACTTTTTGCAAATGTTGATATGTCATTCAAAAATTTATTGTTGTTATACAGTTATGTAAATTAAGCACATAATTCAGTATACAAATGTTACTCTTAATTAATTACACAACCGTCCACAATAAAATGTTGAGACACTTTCAGGTAAACTAGGTAAATCCTAACGTTGACCAATCAATGTTGCAAAACATGGTGTCACAGGCCTTTTGCAGAGACAATGTTAGGTGGGTGGAGGGGTAGGGATTTCTTGGAATGAGGTGGGAGAGCAAAGTCATCTGGCATTAGACAGAGTAAAACTGACCTATTACATGTAAGTGTCACTCTCAGGGGTCAATAAGTTAATAAAATTAAGAAAAGAAGCTTCTGTAGAGCAGATTGAAAATCGAAGGCATACTTTATATTGATATCATGCTTAACCCAGTGTTTACATTAAACATTACTTTCTGATAGGTTTTCAAGCAGACACTTCCAGATTTTGTTGTAAGTATACTGTAACTGACTGATAGGTACGCAACAGTAGGGATTCATTTAGGAGAAAATAATAATCTACAGCTTGAAAGACAGAAGCTGAGGTTTTTTCTAGCGCACATGTAGCTTACTTGAGAGGAAAGGTGCTTGTATAAATGGTTTGCATTTATTCAACCAGTATCCAGAGGTGATGCAATGCACCATGCTTGTAAAGTAAGAATAATGTCAAGTCCATCCATTCACATTGGTATTTCTTCAGCTCAATACTTAAGCTGCAGCCTCTTTTAGTCATTAACCCATTGACTCCTGGGGGTTCCCCATTGACAAGTAAAATCGTCTGGCATTAAACAGAGTAAAATACTAAGTATGACCGGTTTAGGCCGGTTTAGGGGTGAATACATTAATGTGTGTGTACCGTTAAAAAGGAAGGTGCGCCATTTTTTACTTTATTTTTTCCTTGTGTGGTGTTTTACTTACAACATTTAATGTAAAAATTACCTAATATTATGAAGTAATGTTTAAAAAACGAGCAGCAGTGTTTTATCAGGGTTTTTAGACCCGATAAAACACGTGCTACAAGTTTTTTGAACGACTTAAAAAACATTCCAAAAAGAGAGTGTCCCTGTGGACTCAAAACAATGGAAATGAAAGTGCAGCTCACTAGTGGGAAAAAAAATTCACATAACAAAGGAAAAAAGTGCAAGTGAAAAAATAATAATTAGGTGTACAGCCATTCACTTATTTGCTAGTGTCTGGTAACAAAGTATTTTGAAAAGAAGATCACAGTAGTTTTATTCATCATGAAAGTTTCACTGACTTTGTTCGTTTTAGGAAGTTATGACAAAGTTGCTTAATTACTGCCATTCATACGTGGCAAAGAAGCAGTCAAATCTCACAAACTGGCATCCTGTGTTAGGCTGGTTTAAACAGCCATCAGATGAAAGGTACTGTAACATCCTCCCCCTTTGTTTAGACTGTGTATTGCATTATTCTATAGAGACTCTGGCATTTCTTGTGCCTCACAGTTCACTTAAGGAGTGGACGAGGACTTGACACCCCATTTCACACTTGGGAAGAAGGGGACTTATTATTATTCACTTCTTTTAATGGTTAGTTTTTGAAATCTCGAGTTTCCATGTTATTATAGAGTTTCACAAATTTGGAGATCTTTGAACAGAGCAGATGTAATGTAATGCATTTTATTACATGTATATAAACACCATTGAAATACATGTACCAAGTGAGCTTTCGCGCAAAAACATGACATCTTCACACGTAAAGCTAACGTGTTAATTTCACATGTGAAAAGATCACTGTTGCTATGGTTACATATGAAAATTGCGCCTTTCAAGTCATTTCATGAAATGATTTAGTATTTCATTGGTGTTTATATAATAAATAGTATATTACATGGCCGCTTGGAGATACAAAATTCTCTTCTTGCGAAATATTTTTCAACACTCGAAGAGAAATTTCGTATCTCCGTGCGGCCATGTAACATCCTCTATTTATCTCTTTTGGCAAACATAGGGGGTTGTTTTTACTTAGGAAATATTATCCTTCCTCAGATGGCCTGAGCTTTCTTTGCAGTCTTTTTAATGCTCTGAATCTAACTTAAATCTGTTTGTTGTTTTGATGGATAGTGACACAAGCTTTTTTTTTCAGAGATTTAGTTAAGAATACTGCCATGAAGTGCTCCATTGATCAGAATAATGTGGCATTTGGTTGATTGTAGATTTGACTTAAGAAGTAAAAACAGGTTGTCCTGTTTGAACATGGGTAAATGCATGTTTGTACCCACCCTTGTTCAACACCCAGGGGCATAGAGTTACCTGAATTGGAAGTGCTGCCTTTGTAATGACATCTGTTCTGTCTGAGTATTTGCCAACTGAAAAAGAACAAGTGCATAATTTTGTTTTTTCTCCACAGACTGAACACTTCCATTTCACATGTTAGAATGCAGCTTCAGTCTCTATGGAAAAGAAAAGTCGTGAATCTGCTGTTTGAAGATTTGTTAATTCTTAGTCAGGTTGATGATAAGGACTCAAAGACCAAAGAAGACAAAGGTTTGATGTGTAGAACAATTATTTTGCAATCCTTAGTTTAACGTACAGTATTTTGCCCTTAAGGGGTACATATACCCTCCACATGTAAAATCTCTATTTGGGTTCTGCCTGGGAGAATCCAACCATACTCTTGCTGTTTTTTGTCCGGTTTACAGCATGTTGAAGGCAAAAATATTTTACGTTCGCTTGAACGTAGTGAATTAGAACGTAACTGTAAAATCTGGCATTAGACAGCGTAAAATCTAAAAGTTTTATTCTCAGGAGGGATTGGGTTGAAGGGGACATTGCGTCGACCTCGATATTGTTAACCTTTTTGCTGCTAAGGGTTTCTCAGTTAAAGAGTAAAATCCTATAGTATTAGAGAGAGTGTTCAGTTCAGTTCAGGCCAGCTTCAGTCGTTTCCGACTCTGCGATAGAAGATCAGTTAATACATCATCAGTAGCTGAAAGGCGTTGCCGCCGTCTCATGAGTCTCTGTATATTGGCTTCTGTGTGCTCATTAATTTCTTTGTGGAGGTTAGTACGCCATGCACTTCTGTCAGTACAAGCAAGATGTCCATGTAGAGGGTTCAATGTTGAAGTCCCTGAGGTCTCTTTTCACCACATCCTTGTATCTGAGACATGGCCTTCTGATGGGTCTTCTTCCTTCTTCCAATACACTATGTAATATACTGTACGTACGTCTTGGTAGGCGAGATTTAGACATTATGTGACATTCTCTGTTAGAGAGAGTAAGGTCTTACTTTTAGGGACAATGGGTTAAACAACAAATTGCAACATAACCGAAAACTCTTATTGCTGCGGGCACCGATGAGCAAGTTACTAAAACTTAGTAAAAACCAATTAAAAGCTAAATAACAATAAGGCGACTAAAAGCTAATTTAAAAAAGTGAGTTTTAAGAGCATCTTTAAAAGCGTCCAATGTCTTTACATTACGTATACAGCAGGTGGAGGTGCATTCCAAAGACTTGGTGCAGCTGATTGGAATGCACGATCACCAAGAGTAGGACGAGACTTAATACCAGGTGGTACAGATTCACTAGATCTTAAGGAGTACCTAAATTGCCTGCTGATAGTGATCAAGTCACTCAAGTAACTCGGGGCTTGACAGTACAAACACTTAAATGTCAGGAGAAGAATATTAAACTTGATATGATAGCTTATAGGAAGCCTACGAAGATGGTAAAGTAAAGGTGTGGTATGGCAAAATCTTGGTGATCTTGGTATCAACCTGGCTGCAGGAAGAATTCGGAAGACCATACAATAAGCTATTACGGTAATCTAATGTACTTTTCAATGCCTGAACTAATGATTCAGCAGATGGGCGACTTCAATACTTTCTTATTCTAATTATTAGGGGTCAATTCAAGTTACAAAAAGTCACTGTTGCACGTGTAGTTTACAAGTTGAACGCTTGTTTTTACATGTTCAGACAAAAATGAGTTCAATAAACGTCGTTGCAAGTCGTTTTTACAAGACTCCGACTTGTAATTACAGATATAGCGCTACACCCGTAAAATTTGGTACGTGCGCAATTCAATGAAAGTTTTACAGGAGTCCTACTTGTACCTTTTACAAACGTCCAACTTGTTAATTACAAGTTCAAACTACAAGTCATAAGTTACTTGTAAGCTTAACGTACGACTTGTTGGAAGCATCATCATCATCTCGTCGAGCGAAGAAGAACTTGAACTATTGAGACACCTAGTTATTCGACAGCCTAGAAATTTTGAGGAAAGACGGTTGCTTGACATCAGTTGAAAATCCACGTGAATTTCAGGAGAAATATCGCCACTCTGTCAAAGCATTCGAGTATTTATTTGCAGCAGTGGGCCAACAAATAAACCTCATGCAACTGGAACTTACACATGTAGTCTACAAGCGTATTCAATTTAAGTTACAATAGTAAATCTACACATGTACATTACAATTGTATCGTGACCCGGGCTACACGTGTGAATTCCAGTGTAGGAAAATCTTTTATTGAATTTTTGAATTTACAAGTTAGACTTTACACGCGTAATTTACACGAGTAAAAACTACACGTGTAACTCTTTAATTGAATTGACCCCAGGATAAAAATTTTAAGTTTTCAGCTAACTCACAGTACGCATGCCCAGCGGTTTTCAACGTCAACAATTACGCACAAATGTAAACTGCGCAACCACGTTCTTATGTCGTTCTGTGGTCGTTGTTATGTAAGTTTCGTTTCGTATTTCATATTACCGTACTGTTATATTAGTTTCCATCTTCTGCTAGCTTTCGGCTTGTTAACAGACTTTTTCTTATTATTACTAAATTTGACGATTGTTAATTAATTCAAGTAAAGCTATGATCCTCGCAGTTATGGACGAAATTTTAGCAATTCCGTAGAGAAGCCTGAAAATTTCAGGACTTCAACAGGGCTTGAACCCGTTACCTCGCGATACCGGTGCGACGCTCTAACCAACTGAGCTATGAAGCCACTGACGTTGGGAGTTGGTCATTTGTGGGTTCTAATAGCTTTACTTGATATCATATCGGCAGTTCAGTATATGATTCATTTCATATATCATTTTGTTCATTCCTATAAACATGTCCTTTCTACAATATGGGGAAGATATCGATAAGAGGAGACAGTGTGGCCCAGTGGTTAGGGTGCTTGCCTTGAGATCCGGAGATCCCGGGTTCAAGACCCGCTCTAACTACTCGTCGAATTTGTTCCTGGTAGTCCCTGGTTCAACTTCTCAGCTGCACTTGTAAATAGCCAACTGGTTTGCCTTCGGCCAGTTGAGATTCTTAACAGTTGTTGTTGTTGTTCTGTTCTGTCGTTTCGTTGTGTTTCATTAGCCCTGAAAAGCCCCTATGGGGAGCGGTCAATTAAGTGTGTATTGTATTGTATTGTATCGTTGACGTCACCCATTGTCATTAATGTGCCAACCAGAGCCTATGGTTGGAACATTTGAATAACAAAAGCAATGTTTGTAAACAGATATCTTCCCTATAGTGATCATTTATATTTTTTAACAAGTACACTTCATTCCCATCTTTACAGTAACTGATTCTATTCTCGCAGCACTTCAATTTCTTTTAGAAACTTCTAATTGAATATATTTACTTTAGCCAAAGGCTAAGAGTTTTTATAAAGGTTTTTGTTATTTTACGTTTTTATTTTGCTTGCCATATTTAACTATTGTAATTTTTAACAATCTTACGAAAGGGGGTAATAAGAACGTCAGAGACACTCATTTTTCGTCGTCTGCCAATGAAAATATATTTATTGCACGTAGAATCTTTTTTTATAAAAAGGTAACAAATGCTTGTTGGCTTGACTGGATAAATTCTTTAGCTGTGTCACTGTTAATGTCAGCGGTTTCTTCCTGAGGTCAACCCCTCCGCCACCCCATGGGAAAAAAAAACACGTTCAGAGTGATTAGAAATCTAAGCTGTATGTAGTTGTTTTCAAGGACGTTTATTGATATTCACCTGACTGGCACAAGCTATCGTATCTAAGAGGTTTCTTTCTTTCTTTCTTTCTTTCTTTCTTTCTTTCTTTCTTTCTTTCTTTCTTTCTTTCTTTCTTTCTTTCTTTCTTTCTTTCTTTCTTTCTTTCTTTCTAGGTAACAAAAAGCCCTGGTCTCGTTTAGCAAGGGGTCGCTTCAGATCAGCTGCATCAACTCTGTCCAGCTCTCAATCGCAGCTTATCTTGAAGGCTTGTGTCATGTATCAAAGTGTACTGTCTACATTTTCTCAGATCAAGCTTGATATCCTGACAGGTTAGTCCTCTCAAATGTCTTTTAGTACCCCGTACCTTTCAGCCTAGCAATCCAGTGCTGCCAGAATGGAGTTCAGGCCCATTGAGATTTGACACAAAGGGAAATGAAAAAAAAAAAACACATTGTGTCTGTGGAGTGTATTGCATCTTTCTTCGTATTACTATTCCGTGTCTCAGTGAAATGCTTGAGATATTAAAAAAAAACTCTTTTAACAAATGGCTTCCTCGTTTCTAGGTTTAAGCTACCAAGAGGGATTTGTCGTCCACCTTTGGAAGTTTTTCGAGTCGTTTAGTCCAGATGACAACGCTGAAGCTCGCTTATTGAGTTTGGAAAAAACAGGTCTTTTTAACAATTCTGAACTTCAGGCCGCTCTAATTCTGTTCTGTGACTGCTGCAGTCATCTTATGCCGTAAGTACGGGCTACTATTGAAAATATTTAATTAAGATCACGTTAACGACAAACGACACAAGGCCGAAATTTTTTAACAACAGCGGTTCAAAACAGGAGGTTTAGGGAGTAGAAAATCGTGCTGCATGTGCAGCACGCATTTTTGTGCATCCATTTCCAATCCTCTCTTAAAGGGGCACTGTCATGAGCTGCGCATGCTCGAGTTTGTTTGCTCTCGAGCCCACGGAAAATTCTAGCCGCCATCATGGATTCACGCGTTAGTCACGTATATTCGTCGGAGTCTCTCCTTTGTCCACCATGGCCCTCCCCAGTGGACGCCGTTTTGAATTTGTCGATTCAACTTGAAAAAAGTTAACCTAACACAACACTTTTCAAGTTTTCACAAGACGCTAGCGCATGCGCTTCTCGTAACAGTTTCCCTTTAAATACTAGCTCTCTTTTTCGGGAAACTGAGCCCGCGCTCCTCCGAAGACCGAACTCTAGGGAGGTGCGGAAATCGAATGACCAAATTTAAAGGCCTACCTTCAACTGACAGGCTTTGCGTACCGTGAAACAATTTTCGTATATGAAAATCCGGCCAAAGCTGAAATTTATCCAATCACATCGCTGTGACAAGAAATGCGAATTTCCATAACAATAACAAACGGTCGAAAAGCCTATCGGTTGAAGGTGGGCCTTTAAGGTCTGACGGCAATCACTAGTCAATTTTTCATTTTCTACATGCATTGCTATCAACCTTGTTCTAGCCTACCTCTTCAACATCAACACAAAAATGCTTTTAACCCAAACCCTTTGGAACGTTTTTGCGGCGGCGCAGTAGTCATTGCTAAAATTCTCTAATAAATATCTCTTAAAGGACCCTGGTACCTTGCTCCTCTTTACAAAACCAGTCGAGATAAACGAATTTCCCATGTCTCTTTTATGTATTTGTATGTATTTTTCCTCCCTATTTTCAACGAGACTTCATTCGTAAGAAAGCTCGTTGATCCGTAAATTTTTAACTGTTACTTAAAGGATCTGAGTACTCTTCGGTCTTTCTGGAAAAATCGCTAAGAGGGAGGGAAGATTAAAGAATAGTCTACTGACAAGTCCTAAAGTGGAGTTTAGCAGCGGTTTTGTTGTTGAAAAAGTTAAAAAAGATTAACTGTGTTATCTTCCAGGATCGTCGACGACTCTGAAATGTATGATCAGCAAAAGCCATTTCATTTGGATGAGCTGGTCAAAATATCCGCTTTCTTAAACCACCTCGTCTTCAAAATGCTTTGGAATGAGGTGGAAGACGGTAAGTCTTTATCACGTTCATTTTCCCCTTCTTCCCTCCCCCCCCCCCCCCCCCCCCACAAAAAAAAAAAAAACCGAGCATGCATGGATGGCTTGTAAACGGACAGAGAGTGGGAGGAAGGGAGAGGTGGAAGATGAGGGGAAAGAAAGGAGGGATACTACCATTTATAATATGACACCAAGATTGTCATGTTCGATTACCAGCCGCTGTTTCGGAAAATGAGCCAGCGCTCACTCCTGAAAGCACGGCCGTCTCTTCTCGGGGAGGATACCCGAACTCGAGTGAGCGGCGGAAAGTCGAGCCTACAAGAGTGTAGGTTGTTTCCACGTTTGAGTTTGACTTTTCTTTGTTGCAGAGACCACTGAACAGCTTCTAAACTCGGCGCATACACTTTTGATGATACTCTATGACAGGGACTGCCGGCGATCATTCACCCCACCTCACCACTGGCTCGTCAGGTCTGTATGCATGGCTCTAACAGAACAAACTAGTGAAATTAATTTCGGGATAGCTTCGGTTTTGCATTGCTGCACCTTCACAATCTCGCGCGTAATTCTCAGCCAATCAAAAGCAAATCCGATTGGTGCATTCGCCTGTTTTTTCTGTGCCTTGCTGTGCTACTTTTATTTATTGTGTGTTATGATTGGCTCATTAATTTGATTCTTGGCGTCTGTTGTGCCCTGGCTGAACTAACGCCTGTGGTTTTCGGTTTTCGACGTTCATCTGAATAACGCTTCAATTAATATTTTGAATTTTTTGTTTCTATTATATGCCGTAAATTTTCTTGAAATATAGAGCTGCTTGTGTACACTATCATCCACGCGATTATGTATAATAGGCGGAATGTACAGCATCCAGGCTGCATTTATGACTTGGCACTTTGAGTTTAATTTGTTGTTAAACAAACGATGAAGGTAAAGTTTGCTGTCAATAATTTTTTGTCGCTTCCACTTGCAGAAGTGTTAAAACAACTTCGTTTATATCAGAACTTGAAAAGCGCAAGAAAGGAGCGCTGTCGGTGATTCAGAAAATTCCACATGCTTTACCGCACAGAGAGGTATGCCTTCCGCCTTTCAGACGATTGAATTTTCTGTAAAATGATTTGAGAACTTTCTTAGAAGTGCTTTGACGGTTTTTAAAGGTTTTTTGAGTTGATACAATTCTGTTGTCTTTTTCTTCGTCAAATTACTCACCTTTCACTTACCAATTGACGGTATTGATATAAGGACTTCAATCAACCAATCAACGGAAAGCTGTTGCAGTTTAACCAGTCAAGCAAAAAGCGAACATCGCTTGTGCTTTGGCGATAGCTCTTTTCCTGGCACAACTTGTACATTTTCCATTTTCGTTCAGCAGTTTTCTTACACAAAACTGAGTGTCTCATTCATTTTACCTTTGCGTTTTCTCAGTTTTGTAAAAAAGAAATTTTTCTCTCGTCCAGAGAGTTCAGCTTTTTAGAAAGATGGTGGGAAAAGATAAGGAGGACCTTGGCATCAGTCGTCCTGCGGATGATTTTATTCCCCACGGCACGCTTATCACAGTTCAACGCACGAGATTGTTAGAGGTGAGGGGATATTCTGTGATTCCACACTTCTAATGTAGATGTAATTTATTGCAGCTGTTATCTTCGTTCGCACTTTGCAGGATGGATATGAACAATTATCATTGGTCCCTGTTCACACATTTAAAGGACTGATTCGCGTTAGGTTCATCAACGAACAGGCGAGTATTTTGATCCCTTCATAACATAATGAAGAATCATTAGAGACCGTTCATTTTTTACAAGTTAGGATGGGGTGGGGGGCGGCTGGTGGAATTTCTTGATTTGCATGCTCCCCCACCCCACCCCCCCAAGTCAATGAATTTTTCTCATGCCCCCTCCCCAATAAAAAGGGTATTTTTTTGGTGACCCCCCTCCCAAAAAAATAATAATAATAATTAAAAAGAAAACTCGATTAAGCCAGCAAAGCGTACTGTACAGTTAACGCAACCATCTTTTCTTAGGTGCTTCATGTATCCCCTATTATAGTGTATTTAAATGATATCACATTCCCGCGCGTACCACATATACACCCTTTTAATAAGTCTAATATATGCCGGTTTCCGCTATTAAATGACGTCGAACTCTTGCTTTCAAATTTTATTTAGAAATGTACAAAGGCCTAAAACGTTTCCGATTTCTTTTCTTGTTTGAAGCCTTTGTACATTTCTGAATACATTTTAAAAGCATGAGTTTGACGTCATTAGAGGAAAACGGCATATATTAGACTTATTAAAAGGGTGTATATACCCATGTATTATCTATATATCCATGTGTATCCTTATATACCCCTATATACCCCTATATACCCTTATATACCCATGTATACCCTTTTATACCCCTATATACCCTTATATACCCACGCTTCTCTCATGCTTAGCAACCTCCCGCGTGCACCATAACTCAATAGTGCACGCTGAGCCGTTTACCATTTGTTAAATAGGTATACGGGTGAGTATGAGTATTTGTCTAAATACCTTATATTTAAATACATTATAATAAGGGATACATGAAGTACTTACCTATCTTTTTAACAATTTCAAGATATGACAGCAAAAAAGAAATGTGTCAGCTCTCAATAAACTTGGAGTTCGTTGAAGAGTAAAAAAAATAGATTTCTCATCTTCTTGGCCGAGTTGCTGGAAGCCTGGGCCCGGTTGTTCGAAAGCCGATTAACTTAATCCAGGATTAGCGTAAACTTTTGTTTCATGTTTTCAACTTTTTGGTGAAAGTTTCTTTTGCTTATTTTTTCTTTTCAAGATTGACTTCTTCCAATCTAACGTTTTGCCAAATATCAGCGATGAACAGCATCTGGGAGTAGACAAATAAACTCTTTGGTTAATTTTTAATTTGGGATTAGCGTTAATCGGCTTTTGAACAACCGGCCCCTGGTTATGGCTCTTCCTGAACGTGTTGTGGCAGGCCTGTTAACTTCTTCATCATCGATGAAGGGAAGAATGAGATCACTGTAAAATAAAATTGTATTCTTTAGCCGCGGAGACGTTATTAAAAGCAGAAGGAACTTCTTTAGATTTTAAATCCTCTTTGTGAATTTCGGTGGTGATATATATTTTAAAAAATAGTACATCTCTGAATTACATATTGCAGAAATATTTTACGTGACGCCCTCCCTTTCCCCCATTTTTTTCTGCTGGCCCCCCTTTAAGGCCAGTTTCTTACGTGCTCCAGCTCCCCCTCCCCCCCTCTCCCCCCTCCCCTCCCCCCCCCACCCATCACCTCGAAGAAAATGAACGGTCCCTTCAGCCAAGCTAGAACAGCTTGGCTAAGTTACCAGAGCTCGCGGGATATTAGGGGACCCTAAGATCTACGACGGCGACGGTCGCCGAGAACGTCACCTCAAAATATAACTTGACTCTATGATAAGTCTTCCGCGATTGTTCAGTCTCGTTCACGTCCTACAATATGGGCTAAGTATCCCAAAAATAAATTGGTACGAGCGGTTTCAGAGTGAAGAGAGAGAATGAAAGAATCTCTGTTGCATGCTTACGTTGTCGTCAAAACCTCAAATTTGGTGATTTCACGTCGTCGTTATGCAGAGGACCGCTAAGATACTTGCTAAAATCCGTGCTGCACGTGCAGCACGATTATTTACGCTCTTTAAACCAATGATATTATCGTTTTGTGGCATTTTCGTAATCGTAGCCGTCGTCGTTTCTTAAACTCCCCATACACCTTTTTCCAAAATGGCCGCCATTTAGATAGTCTGTTGTTTTGATTCAAATCAGACCTTGATGCCTCGTTCAAGGCAAAATATTCTTTTGAATTTTAGGTTCAAGAACGAGGCATCAAGGGCTAATTTGAATAAAAACAAAAGAATATTTAAATGACGGCCCTTTTGGAAATAGGTGTATTAGTCGGTGGGACAATCACTTGGTGTTTTTACTCGATCAAACTTGTTTGAGTCACCTCGGTTAAAACTATGTTATAAGGTTGTCATATCATTCAAGGGTGTTACATTTCCTGAATTGATTTGTGTTTGTATAGGGTTTGTCTGAAGCAGGCATAGATCAGGACGGCGTGTTCAAAGAATTTCTTGAAGAGGTCGTCAAGAAAGGATTCGACCCTTCGCTTGGTCTGTTCAAAGTGAGTTAATGTGTTTTACAGTGCAGATCTTGTGATTTTTTTAAAGATTTAAACCAAACACAAAACACAACATCAAAATGTCAGAAATTTATTTTTGTCGCCTAAACTAAAAATGTTATATGAAAAGCAAGGGTGACAAAGTTTGATATAGTGCGTGACCAATAATAGGCGACTTAAAGTTACGAGTTCATGTCTGCCTCCTCTTCAAAGCGAAGCTACTTTATGTATGAATGAAAAATAATTTCCATAACAAAAACTTCGCTCTTAGCCTCACTTTGAAGAGGAGGCAGACTTGAACTTGGAAAAGGCCTATTCGGCTATACTCCCACTCCGTATTAAATTTGCTGATTACTGGTAATTTTCGCGGAACGGTAACGGTCCAAAAATAACTATTAATTTAAGAGCAACTTTATTTCAGTGAAGTCTCCTCTCGAGTATTTACGTGGGCAATGTTGTGGCATGGCTTACAAATTCTATTTTGTTCATCTCGTGCCATTTTTTTTTTTTTTAATTTCAGTTGACTAGCGGCGATGAGGAGCGTCTATTTCCTTCCTCGACTTCATTTATTCATAATAACCATTTAAAATTGTTCGAGTTCCTGGGGAAAATGCTTGGAAAAGCACTCTACGAGGTATGTTATTCATTGAAAAGTTAACCATGTTCTCGATCGGAGATTTTGATCTTTGTTGGGTGATGGGTACGTTTATTTTCCAGATGTTAAACAAAGCCACGATTTACTAGTGATGCAACCTTTAGAGTTCCGTCTTTTCTGTGCGTGCTTTTCTTTTCTTTTTTTAGGGCTTAGTAGTGGAAGTTCCTTTTGCACCGTTTTTCCTGAATCATGTTCTTCGTCGACAGCACAGCAGTCTTTACAGTTCAATAGATGAACTCCCTTCATTGGATCAGTCACTCTACAAAAGTCTTTGTTTCATAAAGGTTTGCGTTTTCCTATATTTTTCGAAGCCGCGTTACTCTTAAATGGAACAAATTCCTCCCCTCCCTGTCAAGCAGGGGCTGATAGCGCAAATCAGACCACCAATCAAATAACCGAACCCCTTGACACCAAGTCTTCCTTTTTATTTCGTTTTGTCAGTTGAACAGCCTCAGTTGTTCCTTTCATATCGCACGCAACCACTTGAAGGGGACCGTTCGAAAGCAGTGAGTACGAACGCGCCAGCTGCTGGCAAATTTAAGACTAGGAGTTATAGTTCCCTGTACTGTTATTTCACTCGGAATTCTTAGGATGACTTGATGCACAGCGAAAGAGCGTTGGCCTGCAAACTCTCCAAGGCCTAGTATGTGCCTTTTGCACTTTCCTCCTTACACTAACAGAGGAGCAAGGATGGCACTGTCGGTTAGTGCAAGGAGCAAGGGTGGCACAGTCGGTTAGTGCGCGGCCTTGGTGCAAGAGGTCCCGAGTTCGATCCCCGGATCTCACATCCTTGTTTCGACTTCTTTCGTTTCAGTGTAGCCTAAGTAGCTTTAAATACCCTTAAAACGGAGCACTGGTGGAAAGAGGGGGGTAAAATGAGCGCACCGTCGGCTTCCTGGGAGAATACTCTCTAGAGAGGAAAGGAACTTCCGACGTTAAATAAGGTGTACCTAAAATACCCGTAAAACGGAGCACTGATGGAGAGGGGGGAGTAAAATGAGCGCACCGTCGACCTTAGGTTTGTCAGTTGAATTACTGTTACGAGTTATCGAAGTTAAATATGGTTACTTTACTTTTAGGGTCACGGTAACCCGGACATTTACAGAATTGAAAAGCGATATCGAGGCGAGGCCTTTGGTTTATTGTCCGAGAAGACTACTTGATAGTAGATTGTTTTACAAAGGTAGCACTCCCTCCCCCCTCAGTTATTTTAAGACCCCTAGGGTTGGTCCGGCGGAGGTTTGAAGCCAAGATAGACCTCTTGGTGATCACCGCCTTTCCTGTTCTTTCTTTGCAGCATTACGACGGTGATATTAGAGATCTCGAACTCAGTTTCTCCTTCGATGAGGACGTTCTGGGCAAGGTGCGGAATTAACCACAGGGCTCAATATATTTTTGTCATTTTTTTGTGTGTGTAAACACAGTTGGATTTGCAATTCTTAATGTATTTTTGTTATTGTTAGGTTGTAACACATCAGCTCATGCCAGGAGGAAGCGCTATACAGGTCACTAATGATAACAAGTGAGTTGCCCTTCTTTTTCTTACAGGCCAGCAAGCCCTGTTTTCTCCGTAGTTTGGTTTAGGTTGGAGAGCTTGAGCTGTTTCTGTTCTTTTTTAACGAACTACTCTAGTAGAAATTAGCAGAATTACAGTGCATGTCCAAATAGAAATGCGTCAAATTTTCATTCATAGGTTTTTGGCGATCAAAATCTCTTAGAGTCCTACGAATATTGAATGATGGTAGCAAAACTATTGAACTCTTCCGTTCGACCACGAAGCTTCTGATTCCTCTGTGATCCAGATCAGCTGCAGAATGACATACATAACTTGGAGGTTTGATAAACCTGACCTTAGCAATGAAGTTAACGGGCACAGTTGCGCGGCTTACTCTAAGAAAATCCAAGCCATCGCTAATATACGTAGCATCGTATTGTCGCCCAGGGTACATTATTCTCAGACCTTCCGTCTCTGCTTGGAACAATTCCAACTTTCGTGTCCAGTTAATATTTTTTTATTACTTTCCTCTCAGAATCAGTTATGTTCATTTAATGGCCCATTATCGCATGTGCGTTCAAATTCGGGAACAAACAGCAGCTTTCATACGGGGATTTAAGTCCATCGTGCGTAATGATTGGCTCCAGTTGTTTTCCGGTCCTGAGCTTCAAAGGCTTATTTCGGGTGACAGCACTACTTTGGACCTTAGTGATCTTAGGTAAGTTTTTTAAAGGCGCACTCTTTCAGGAGAACTCAACAAGTTCAACAGCAATGATATTATTTTTATCTTTAAACATGTTATCGTAACCGTTCAGGTAATTATGGAGGATGTCATGTCGAACAGTCGGAAATATTTTTACAAAATCGTACTTCCTTGTTAAGATCACTCAGAATGTTCCTTGTCCCCGTTGCCCAGGGAAAAATAATTTTTCTGTTTTAGGAAGGTACCGAATAGCATTCCGTTTATTCTCAGTGTTCTCGATAGATGAATAAAGGGAACAAACAGAATACGCCGGTTTATAGCTCGAGATACACAGAACGTTCATTTTTCGGGACAACGGAGGTTGGTTCTTTTGTCTTTCATTGCGTCGACCGGGAAATATAAAATTGGGAAAAGTGAATAAAATCGTTCTGCTAGCTACGGAACAATGATAAAAAAGGAACAAGGTTGAAGCCCCTCAGCTGGTTTCAGTAGTAGTGCAACAGGTTGTTTTTGACCAAACAGTTTCTTTCAACCTTGCTTGAGTATGTGCATGAGTGAATGATGCCTTAAGCGTTCTTAGTTTTCCTCTCGTTTTCATCCCCCGGCAGGCGCCACACACGTTATTACGGTGGTTATCATAGCAGCCACAGGGTGGTCAACTGGTTGTGGGATGTGCTGGAGAAAGAGTTCACTGAAGAAGAAAAGTCCAGGTTTTTAAAGGTATTCTTTCTTACAACGTTTTAGCAGTAGAATTTAAAGCTCGCGGAACCAGCTTCCAACGTGTTGGAGCATTTGGCGTTCATTTTTGATTGATAACAGTCCCGCAATACTGAATAGGTTTCTTCCATTATGTTAGAAAGGTGGAGGTAGAAAATTTGCTTTGTTGCAATGACAGCGTATTCTTTTTTCTCATATTTTTTTTCTTCATAGTTTGTCACAAGTTGCTCAAAGCCTCCGCTTTTGGGATTCGCGCATCTTGAACCGCCATTTTCAGTTCGCTGCGTTGAATGCAATGACGATGAGGTAGGAAGATAAAAGCTTTTAATGGAGAGGGGAGGGGAGGGGAGGGGAGGGGAGGAAAGAGATGGCATCCCACTTGTACATTAAGTTTAGTGGCACGTGTCACTTATTACTTATTTGTTCGTATTTTTGCCGCCACAGGATGATGGTGACACGGTTGGTAGTGTGTTTCGCGGGTTTTTCAGCATTGGCAGGAGGCGTGATCCTGTGGGCAGACTCCCCACGTCATCGACTTGTTTCAATTTGCTTAAACTTCCAAACTACAGAAGGAAAAGTACGCTTAAAGAGAAACTGCGCTATGCAGTCAATGCTAACGCTGGATTTGAACTTTCTTGAGGCGTACAGTACGTGCAAAATGGAAAGGAGTTGAACAGTTAAAATGAAAGCAGCGGGCACTGCCATGGAAGTGCCACCCTGCTCATTAAAATTTGCGAAAAGTGGGGAAAGCAAAAGAAAAAAAAAGACGACAAAAGGATAACATTGAAAATACTCGATTTCCTGGGATTGTGATCTTTCAGTCTCAAAGTTTGTTCAGGCTGAAGTTCGATAGTTAAGGATTTCCTGCTCTGTGCTTTACCTTTGCATGTATAAATGGTTGTCTTTTGGAGGCGGCGGGGCCGCGCCGCGTGAAAAGGGCGATTGGTCGCACTGGGTTCTAATCCCTCTACTGGCCAGATTGGTTTTCCGTGGGGCTTCCGTGCTCCTGGGTTCAGTTTTACCACGCTTCGTAAAGTGCCAACCGCTTGTCTCCAGCCTGTATTGGTTCTTAAATCCAGGGACGGCGGAACGTATTTTGCATTGGGAGGGGCTAACAAGCAAGCGCCGGAGACGCTAACTTGTATGGGGTTCTGGGGATATTCTCCGCCAGAGAAATTTGAAATCTTGAGCCTCGGAAATGCTAGCTACTTTCAGCATTCTCGGCGGGATATCAAAAAAATAAACGTGGATCAACCGTAAAAACCGTTTTAAAATATTTATTTTTTGCTTGAAATTAGCCCCAGCCCCCCCTGGCTCCGCTGTGCCGGAAATCGTGTTCTGTTTCAGGGGTTTCTTTGAGATTGTTTCGGTCGGATGCCTGTGAACTACGATAATTGGTAGTATCAACCGAGTTAACCGCCGCAGGGACATTGATGCTCGCGTTCCAACAGAATTGTTAGTGTAAATGAGTGTTGTCCCAAGTAGCGCGTGTAGATATATATGTAAAGGTCATCAAGTGAGACCTAACGCTACTGTGCCTGTGATGGATGAAGAACCTTCGTTGATCTAAAGCATCAGGAACTTCTTATGTATCACCCAAGGACAGAGAAAATTCTCTGATGCTGTAGATCAGCGAAGGTTCTTCATCCATCATATGCACAGTAGCGTTAGGCCTTCACTTGATGTCCTTTACATATAGAATTGTTAGTCTTTTAAAAAATTGACATGCAAATGCTTATTTATTCCAAAATGTATGATTACTTATTAATAATTTACCTGAAGAATTTCGAGATAGATTATCATTATTGGGCAGCTTAGTAAGTAAGAAGTGAAGAGTACTTCCTCTTACAACTAAAGCATTTGCGTTAAAAGAGTAGTTCTGGGGCATGTTCTACCCGAGAGTTTCAACCCACGACCGTTTGGACAACGAGGTTGCATGCACCTTACCACTTGCACAGGCACTCTGACTTAACGTGAGGAAGAACAAGTATAAATGGCAAACGTACATGACCCCGAAACTCTACCAAAAAGGGAAAATAAAATCGGGAACGTCCCCAGATTGCGTTGCTTACAGCGTTTTGTTTTAAATGGCATTCTGTCACAGCGAGGTTTGGCCCGAATTTAACGCAATCAGTGGTTCAGTTAAATAGAGCGGTCGAAAGTAATTAGCCAATTACTTTGGTTTTGCATCTACTTCACTCAGTGATTGGTTCAAAGTTTCGTGCCACTTTTTCAACCAATCAGAAGTGAAACCAAAACCAATTGTGGCTCGCGCGTGCATATTTTCCCGCCTTTTGTGTCGGCTACGTGTAATTGCTTACTGGATTGTTTCCGTCCTTTTTGATTGGTTAAAGTAATTACTATGGTTTTGGTTTTACGACACTCATTTCAAAACCGCTCTAAGACGGGAACACTTGCAAGTTAATTATACAACGTTTGCAAACTTTCGCTAGTGACGTCTGTTCCCACTGCGATTAGCCAATATAGAAATTACCACAATACTCTTTGCTTGTCCTCCATAAGCATTGTTTTTCTCTTGTGACTCATAATAGTCCCAAGAGAAATTGGAAACAATGCTTGTGCAAAACTTTGGAGGGACAAACAAAGAGTATTATGGTCTTTTTGGTATTGGCTAATTGTAGTTTTTTTTTTCATTCCTGAGGTATTGTGGGTAATTCAGTCCACACGAGTAAACCAGCTTCTATTTCACTTCTCTTAACTCTCTCTAATTAAAATTGACAATTGAGTCTGGAGGACGCTTTTGATCCACACCGAGCAACGCGACACTGTCAAGAGATTTAGAACGCGGCCAAGCCGTTTATACATGTTCCTGAAATAAAAACGTAGGAACCATTTCATTATTGGCACTTTGTAGGTTTTTATTGACACATCACTGAGTGGTCAAAGACTTCACTGCTTTCTTTTACTTTTCTTAAAATTTAATTGTATAAAAATATATGTACAAATTATCCCAAGATATTACATGAATTCTGTAATTGTGGAAATTATTCTTAATACAGGGGCACAGTAATTCAATCTTATACAAATAAAACTTGCTTACACTGACTTCTTTAAAAAAAATTGCATTAATTTAAATTTGTTTTTTGCATTATCGACTGTTAATTCTTTTTTTATAGTGTTTTCGGGTTACTGGTTGATTCACATTATCCTCAATCAGCTCCATATGTCTTAGTGGCTTAAATGCAGTATTTAATCATAGTCAAACTAAAAGGAATTTCAAGTGCATAATAGAACCGACCGAGCAAAATGCAGTAAACTCAACTGGATGACAAAAACTAAAAGATTTCCTCTTTAGATAATCATGTTAGAACGCTTCATGAGAAACACAGCCGGCAACGAAGGATGCCAAACATTTAAAGAAGCATTAGCACGATTTTTAGTGTTTCTCTAAGACTAAGAACAGATGATATCAATGAAGGACAAAAATAAAAGCTAGATTGTCGCTTCGAAGAAGCATTTTATTGCACTACTGTTATTTTTTTTTGCGTCTATACCTAAGGTTGGAGAGGATGAAAATGGTTTAAGTTTGACTGCGGAAAACGACCTAATTTTTTACTTCGCGTGTGCGTAGGGTTACGGTTTTTCCAATATTTCTTACCGTAAAAGTACCTTGACAACGCCACTTTAAATGATGAGTTGACAGTTATGTAAGTTAATTAAACAAAACGATTGCAAAGTACAGCCTAGTTTAGTTTGCGCTCACAAATTAGCCCCTATCATCATCTTCATTTCTTATACAAAGATAGGTGTGGCCATGTTGTAACTACAAGTATGAGGTTAATTCTTTAGTGGAGAAAAGGCTACGAACGATCGCTAGAACAAGATCTATGTTGATGAGTAAGTTAATGTTGGAAAGATTTTTGTAACTGGTTCCGTCCAGCAAGGCTATTCTTTGGGAAAGAGCAAAAAAATATCTCCCCAGAGTGCCACTGAGATGAAATCTCTCTTTTCTCAAATGTTGAAAGTGAATTCGCGCAGACATTCGTCTACCCGGAGTGTAAAGTGTGAGACTTAACTGTCCGGCATTACTTGGTGTGAAATATTCATTCCAGTACAAAGTGCAGCTTAAATACGTAAGCAAACGTTTGAGAGAATGAGCTCGAAAATCCAGTGAGTATTAAATACCAAATGAATCGTGTAGACACGCTGCGACTCTTTCTCTCATATCATTCGCTTAAAATTTGCGAGGGTGGCAAAAACAACTTTTGATAAAGGTGAAGCCGCAGCCCTCGTAGTCGGATGTTTAGTTAAGTTTTGATCCATCACCGGGCGAAAATTGACTAAAATCCGCTTTGAGAGTCAAGGCGCAATTTTGAAGATCTCACAAATTGAACGAAGAACATTTGTTTCACGTCCATTAGTGTTTTGGAATAGTGTTAAATATCTTGAGGGCTGGTCCAAGCTTGATCTTGAGAATATTAACAATGTCATTCTGTGTCAATAGAAGAAACGCTTCGCCATCGATTTGCTGAAAGATAAAAATCAGTAAATCAAATCTCCAGAGTCGCTTCTTTTATTTAAAAAAAGGCAGTGGCTATTCGTACGGGACCCGTACACCGATCTATTTTTGCTATTCATAACCCTAACCTTGAACGACATAGCCGTACAGTTGAAAGCTAACCATTTTAAAATGGGTGCTTAGACTTCAATACTGTTTTTCAGCGCTACCGAAACGAAGGAGGTATTTTGTGAAATAAAACAGGCATCAATGCCGTTGTTTGATAGCGGAACCGGCTATATGTGAAAGAACTAAAGACGAGGTAAGACTTTCCGAGTGTTCTTTAACCTGTAATAATCATTCTAAGAACACTCCCCGTCCCGTAAGAATAGGTCGGTTTACGGGTCCCGTACTAACAGCCACTTTGTTTAAAAAAAATAACGGTAGTTTCTGACGGAATAGCACCAGAAATATGCCAAACGATAATTACACGCGAAACTAGTCAATAAAAGTGCTGACAGTTCTTGATATGGCAATCAATAACCTGTTGATAAGACCCGGATCACATTGAAGTACAACACGTGTAGTTTCTTGACTTGTAAATTTAAAAGTCAAGAAACAAAACTACTCGTGAATACATTAATTAAAAATTGTATAGACATGACGCTTGTAACGAACAAAAACATCCAGGGTAGCACAGGATACCCAACAAGCGAAACCATAGACATTTCACCAAGTAGCAAGCTCCGTCATCAGAACGATTTGTTACCGAAACCTACCGCTCCAACAAACCTTTGATTGTGTTAACATCTTAACCATTCGAGGGATAGAGCTTCGCTTGTCCACTCAGTATTACATAACCAATGACGGTGTGGCTTACCTGTTCCCCAAACACCTTGGCTTGGTCCACGCAGCCTAAACTTCGCACGTGACTCATGACGTCATCAACAGTCCATTTCATAATTCGCTGCCTTTCACTGGAAGCGACACCGTCATTTTCTGAATTGATTGCGGCTTTGAGTTCACTGAGACCCATCATTGAAAATTGACTTCCCAGAGGCCAAGGGAAAGAGAAAGGAGTAGCGTGTTGAATTGCCTTGTCAGCGTCTGTAAAAAGCAACAACAAATTACAGTGTAAAAATTATGACGACAAAAAAACATGGAGACTTGGCAAACATTAAACGTGTCTTAATCGGTTGTCTTTCCGCAATGGGTATCTTTCCGCAATGGGTATAAATAAATTGCAAGGATCATGTGAGAACTTATGGCATGGTTATGGAGATCAGTCAGAACTGCTCGGCAGCTCAGCAATATGTGCAGAAAATATTTGAAGATAAGATAGTAATTGCTAAACAATGGATTCGTGTTGCAGACTATTTGTTAAGCTTTTTCCTCGGAGGAAGGGAATCTGGTTATCCGTTACCATGACCTGTTACACTTCGACCGTGAAAAACGGTCCGTCCGTGTAAGCTTGGAGCTAAATTCCACTGGTATCTAACCAACTGCCGCAGATTGAATCACTAAAGAATCACTTACATTTGTTTGAACCTCCAGGATGCTTTTCCTCCTTAAAAAACCCTTTCCTAAAGTAAAGAACGTTCATTACTGAGAATTCGAAGCAATGCATTCTAACATGATAATGTATTTGAATTGTTGTCCTAGCGAAAAATTCTTTCAACAAAACTAAGAACAGAGGCATTATCGTTTTCTTGTTTGGTTTCCATTATCTGAAGGTAGTACCTTCAACCCAGCGCAACCTTTAGTGCTGCGCACAGACACTGTTTAGGTCGACAATATTTCTACAAGATTTAGACGAATGTATTAAGTGCCATACCTGGATGAGCTCCTCGTGGATATGATACTACTACCAACAGGACTCTTAAGCGCTCCACTGGCCGAGGGAGGGCTGGTAGACGAGGGTGAGAGGTGTGGGGTCTTCTTAGTCAATGGCGACTTCGAAGGGTGTTTTGAATAAATCTTTGCTTGGTTTGCTTCGTTATTTGGACAACCTGATAAACTACAAAAACGACAAAGGCCGTTTAGTTACCGACAAGGACGCTTAAAATTATGGCGCAGTTCACAAACTGGTAAAAAACAAGACATCCTACAATGTACACAAATGTGATTAAGTTTCCTTTTTTTCACAAGACGTAGATATGGAAACTAAAACAACGTACATGAAACATATCCAACTGAAACAATGGAGCCTGACCCTCAGCAAAACAGACCTGCGTCCTACCGCGATCTAATAGAATAAGGGTTGCAAACAGCGGCGTGGTATCTGTTCAACTTACGTGTAATGAGTTTTCCAGTGCCCCGTTACGTGACCCAAACCATCGCACCCTGGCGTAGGACACACGCCCTCCACTGTTGGACTGGGCGGGATTTCAGCTAAACAGAGATAGAAAAAAACATACAAGTCACACAACAAACAAACGCAAACAGAAACCTGCAAGACAGGCACTATTTCGTCTTACGTTTGACTTCTTTGACACCGGTTGCTTTTTGTTTAGAAGCGTAGGACCAGTCCGATTCCTCAGTCATGGAGTTGTTGGAGAGTCGGTCCACAAGGCAAGAGTCCTTGTTTAGATTTTGCAGTGAGTACGGACAGCCAAATGTGCTATGATGTGTAGAATATTTAGCACCCTTCACATGACCAATACCCTTACAACCAGGAGTTGGACACGCCGCGCTCGACATCTTCTCGCGTGTAGCTAAAAAAAAACGAAAAAATGAACAAAATTTAACAGAGCACAAGCACTTTAATCTATTAGGGGTAAAATAAAAACACGATTGTTGGATCAAACTGGTGATCTGATCGGCGTGACAAAAATGGTGATAGAACGTAGAGTAACTTTGAATTGTTTTGTATAATATTTCGGCTGGCTAAACTAATTAAAAATCACTATTCGTTGCAGTGGCCCCTTTTATATTCTTTTGGAACTCTTTAAAGTGTCACGACGAGGAATAACTCACTTCCCTTTTTCCTTCGGATTTTGAAAGTGTGATTGCTTAACACTTGACTGGCAGAATTTTGAGCTTTGATTTTTATCCTAAGGCTGTTTACTTTGAGTGAACGTTTTGGATTTAACGGTCCGCCATTACTCACGTTTAAAACTGACCGACTGGACCTCAGAGGGTTGGATCTAGGGAAAAGTGACGTCAAAGGCTCACTAGCTTAAAGAATCTGACTCTGACTCTGAACCTAAGGGTGCGTTCGATTGACCCTATTCCGGAATAAGAATACGTAGAGAGATGATTTAAAACGGTATGTTTGGCGTTTTGAAGCAACAAGGATAATAAAGATATGTTGAAAATAGCATTTTAGCAGGTGTTTAACAATTTTAATGTGAATCTACGTAAAAACGAAGGATTTCTGACTTCCATTCCATGTATTCCTATTCCGGAATACGGTCAATCGAACGCACCCTAAATATATAATAAGGTTAGGGTTAGGGTTAGGCTACTTGGGTCACTTGGTGTTTGGTTAATATAGCTTTGAAATCCAAAGAAAGCTACAACTTGATTTTTTGGTCATGGTAGCACTTCAAGCAATGACAACCACTTACTAAGCGGGGTCTCCAAGGGATGTCCTGTTTTCTCACACCACCCCACAGGATGTAAATCACTGGAGTCAGCATCAAACCAGTCGTCATAGATATCATCCCATCCATCAAAATGTATCTTAACTCTGTATTCCTCCAAGGATGCTACACGCGCAGCACGCACTAAGGAAGGGTTTCTTTTGTCAACAGCTTCTAATCGTTCTCCAGCCTTGAAACTTGGCTTGGGCCGCTTTACAAACAAACAAACAGTCATCAAAAGCATATAATGACCATACGCTGATCGACTACAATGTAGCAGTTTTCAAACGAGCACTTTATGGCAACCAGTACAGACGTAGAAAACCAAAAAAAGAGCCAATCAGGACGCAAGGCAGATTAATTCAACCGATGCTGGGACTCACACCCCGCCCGCCAAGTCAATGTGAAGTACGGCGTTTGACCCAACACTCTACTTAATCCTCTTCGTGCGTGTCCGCAGAGGCTTTCTTAACAGCTTAACATATCTTCGGGGTGAATAGCCGGACTTCATTTAAGCCGGACCAAACGAATAACGAAAAAGTTGGGCTAACTCTTTCCCCTTATTTTGTTGTCGCCTCAATATATATAGGTTTGGGTGCGTGAGTTCGACATTCATAGTTCAGCTCTAGAGAAGTACGGTTGACTCTGGCTGAAGTATACGAAAACGAGTGCAAACAAGTCTCAGCTGGTGTTGATTATAACTCTGATTAACTAAGAATAGGGTCGAAAAAATCGCGACCATCAGAATGGAAATTAAATGAAACAATTGAACGATGGTGAAAATTAATTACAAATTTGCCGAAAACTATACCGATATTCCTTCAAAAGTTGTTCTTTTCTCTTCACTCTCTCTGGCCGACATTTTTGCCCGAAGATGTACTGACTTAGCCACTGTCATAGGGTCTTTACCTTCTTGAACAAGTCAGGCGGTGCAGCCACTGTGCCGGTGTCCCGCAGATACTGCTCCCATTGAAATGTGTACACCTCGTCATCTTTTATGTGAAAAAATACGACAGAAATTTTAAAATGGGATACACGAAAAAACAATAACAATTGAAAAAGGAAATATAGGTACACAAAGAGAGCTAGGGGTGTGGTGCTCACCATTTGGCGGGTTCAATTTCTTTCCATTTTCCGCACACCAACCCACTGGGTGGATGTATGGACAATCATCCTGGCACCAGTAGTCGTACGAGTCATCCCACTCATCAAAGTGAACAAGGAAATGGTTGCCGATTACATTCGTTACCGTAGCAACACAGATAAGATCCGGGTTTTTACGATCCACTGCTTCAAGCTTCATGCCAACTTTAAAGCCGTGTACCGTAGGCTGAATCTAAGAAAGAAATAGGGATTACAAAAGGAAATTGGAAGATTGCATTTTCTTTTCTTTTTGCTTCAGCTTCAATTCCCAAGATGTACAAACTGGAGGCCTATTCAATTTAAAAGACAAAGGAAAAAGAAAAAGAAAGTTTGTCTGTTTCTTCCGCACGCCATGGGCTTGCGATGTTCTTACTCCACGAATTATAATACATACCAAATAAATACTAAATTGACTAGGTACACCCCTTGAAAGTTTTTTTAGGATCAACTAAATCTAACAAATGATACAAAGAACACAGCTGATTTAAGAATGAGGCAAACGGCCAGATGTTTATTTACAAATCCAGCTGACCGGGGTCAGTGTTGACCAGGGGCATTACACGCACAACAACTGCGGAAAGTGATCCGGAGTAGGGCGGTTCAAATGCAACACCTGCGTATCACCCGGCTTTGCTGTTTCCGTTTATCAAGCGTGAATAGAATTGAAGCACAAGTTCCGGAAAATGGCAACAAAAGAGACCGAATTAACAAACAGTGAGTTGAACATCACATTAGGACATGACATGTTGTTACCGGTTTAAAGAGATGTTCTGGAGCAGCCTTTGTACCACTTTTCTTCAAGTACTTTTCCCAGTTGAACTCCTGTTTGTTGAAACCTGTTAAACAGAAAATAGTTGCTAGTGAATCAGCGATAAGCTCGTACACAAAATACTGCAGCGATGCACCCAATTATTCTTCATTAATAATCTGTTTCCACTTCCACCTCTGTAACTGCAGGATAGAAGAGTTACAATTTTTTCTCCTCGAGGTCTTCGTTTACACTCTTTTCGGATTTTCTCGTACTTTTGATTTCAAGTTTGACTGTCAGTTTGCCTTTTGAGAAAATATATGAGATATGATATATCTGAACTGCGGATTCCTTGAAATGATTTCACATCAGAGTGATTCCGAATCTTTGAACAGAGGTTTACATGAATTTGTTTTCATGAGAATGATCCTTGTTTTCCTCTTGTTCTTTTCTGTTTTATCCACATCTTCACATTCCCGTTAGTTTCTCTTTAACTGACATCAGTTTCAGTATGTCCGTATAAAAGCCTCAGTTTCTCGAAGAGATGAGTTTTTTTCGATAAGACTTGGAGCGGATACACGGAAAAATCCGAGTCATTGCTCCTTTCCTGGAGTCGAACCTACGATTAAATCTCCGTCTAAACTAAGAACAGTGTTTTATCGAGATATTTGAAGTTTCTTTCATTCAAGGCCGAAGGATCCGCTCCTTCTAACGTTACCTTGCAATGTTATTTTCGTCAGATAGTTTTTAACAGTAAAGAGAATTGGGCGTGGATCCATGCTAACGACCAACCGTGTAGGCAGCCGCTTGTCATAAAACCATGAAAGTTCCCTTGTCGCTTACTTCTTTCTTTTATACACGTTTTAATACTTGTCCACCAGGCAAGAAACTTACCTGAAATAAAATAGGTTTCATTGAACTTGGACAAGCAGCAATTTTAGGCCAACGTTTCCGTTAACGTTAAGTTTAATGTCACTTAAAACTTACTTCTCGGTGGATGTAACACCTGTCCATTCTTGTCACACCAGCCCATGGGAAAGATAAAGGGCGAATCCCAGTTTGTCCAGAAATCATAACTTTCAGACCAGCCATCAAAGTGCATCCTAAGCCGCGCTCCCTTCACCTTGACAATTGTACACACACAGATGTAGGATGGATGCTTGGGATCAACACATTCCAGTTTGTAATCCTTTTTAAATGCGTGATTTGGCTTTGGAAATACATCCAAACATGGGTTCTCCTATTAAAAAGAAAGAAAATGTGCCGGACCCATCTTTTTCATGTTGTTTACAATTGCGTCTCAGTTGTTAACGTAACACCGATATGTTTGATTGTGATATTTACACACCTGTTTGAACACAACATTAGGAACTGCTTTAGCGCCACAAGCTGTAAGGTATCCTGACCAAACAAATGGTTTCGTAGAGTCATAGGGAACTGAAAACAACAAATATTAGCTTTATCATTAGAAGGCTTATAAACAAGTACCGATTTGCAATGATGCTCATTGCACATTTCTTTGGAAGAGTTAAGCATAAACATCGATCCATTTACGACAAGCAAATGTCAGTGACAAGAGCATGTAGGGCATGTAGTTCCCGGTGTTGTGGTCTGTCTTCTGTGGTGTATCATGGTTGGGAGAGTAAATGCTCGGAGATATTAGCTACACCAAGCTCTAAAAATCCGAGGGCAAATAAAGATATATGATATGATATGAGAGCATTACGCTAAGCGTGTGCGTGGCAGTGTAGGAAATGCAGCGTGGAAAGAAACAAACTTAATTACCTTCTTCGCCGCTCATCAGATCAGATGGTTCTATGGCGATTAGCTGTTTGGCTGCCTTAACTTTGTATTTTTCTCCTTTTCCTTTGAGTTTAAACTTGCCCATTAAAGGTGCATCCTGCACTGGTACCGGCATAGGTGCTGGCATAGGTGCCTACCAAAAAAAGGACACGAATTCCAGATTTGAGAATTTGCAATGTAACTGAGAAAACGACTGGAAAAAGAACCCGCAGTTACCATCAAGTTCAGACCAAGGAGGTGCTAGGGAAAAGACGAGCCTAAAAACGGCTGCGAAGGAAGATAGGACGCAGCTCTTTACAACCTCTAGCCTGCGTAGCATGGCGGTTTTGGTTGTTAAGTAATAAAGGCGGGCAAGGGAAGAAAAACCGCGAGGAGATTGGGGCAGGAGCAACTGATTATTTTATTTTTCTCGCGCGCTTCGCGCGCAAATTTCGCGGCTTCGCCGCTCGTGCGCCCGGCTCGACAAAAAACCGCCATGCTACGCAGGCTATACAACCTCTAATTTCACTGGATCGCTTTAGGACGCAAGCTCTATTGTTTTTAGGGTTAGGGTCCATCGTTGATCGGTTGTAAGGGGTGCATGTATTTGTGAATCACAACACATTTATATTTATAGCAAGACGCCATAACTATTCCACACCACAAAAGATGGCGTTGTGGATACTTTTCGCTTGAGAGCTTTTAAGTGTCTGGAGAATAAATCTCACGCTATTTTAAGCAATAAGAAACAAAGCCAAAGCCAAAGCCAAAGCCAAAGCCAGTCAGTCAATTTTCCCGCTCTATGCGCCATTCACAAGTACAGTATGGTGACCGCGGTCCTCGAGAAAAAAAGGATAATCTTGAATATTTTACCTGAATCAAAACGCCACGAACTGAAATTTTCAATGAAGATAGCTTTTTCGTTTCTTGCGATAACATTAAATTGGCAAGTTCCAAACTCAAATATTTCTCTTGTAATTCGAAAAAAAGTGAACGTAATCGCGAGCCCTTCGTCCGCGAATTTGGTCTTTGGTCCGCGAATCATGTAAGCAGCCCAAAAAAAAAAAAAAATTTTAATCCCGATAATTTCTGTACGAACATGATGAAAATTTATTTCTTCTTTATTACCCTTGATATATCTCAGCTACAGTCGTATTGGATGTTATAGAATCTGCTTTTATTTTCAATTCACCGTCTCCCAACCCACGCTCCATTTCATTATGAGACCGTATACTGAGGTATTCTAGACATACTAAAGAAGGTAACCCGTTCATAAACATGTATAAAGAAGATTTTGAAAATATTCAGGAAAAGCAAAGACCTTTTCCATTTATCGAAGGTTTTCTTTATCTCCTTTGCTACATTTAAGCTCTTTGGGGTCATAAGTAGTTAAGGTCGCGGACCAAGGACCCCTATGCGAAAATTGTTGATATTTTTCAAGAGGCGATAAAACAAAAGTTTAAAACTCTGCAGCAAATTCGTTCCCAACCGCAGAAGTAAGTTTATCTGTAAATCCGTTCTGCAAAAGGACACGTGTTCCCGTTGCCTTTTATCTTTACACAAGTCAAGTAAACATCACCTTGTAAGTTACGGAGCCACAAAAGTAGAGACTTCCCAGAAAGACAAATTAACACACCTGTCAACAAACTTGA
>OX421449.1:54021728-54024228 GCA_949126865.1 Montipora capitata
CTTCATCACTTTCCACTTTCTGTCTCTTTGATTGGGGCTCATAATTTTCAACCATTGCACTAGCAATTAAGGATACCCCACCTTCCTGCAGCCCATTCATAATATTTCCTAAAATAAAGTCCGACACAAAAAGAAAATCAAATGGAAATTCTGAAAAGGTTGGTAATCTAGCAAGGATCTATGAAGGCTGCTGATCCAAGCATTTTTGACACAACAAAAGTAGAAGATCATCATTAAGACAAAAAGCAAAAGCTCACAAAAAGGAGCAAATTATGGAGATGAGAAATTTTAATATCATATACACGTATTTCTGAATGTGACCAATACCTCCCTAATGCTGATGCAAAATTTCAGGGAGGATTGATTTCACATGAGAAATTACAATTTGCCAGGGCAACATTTTGGCATGAGAGTGGACAGGCCCTGCAAGATTCATTTCTTTAAACATGCTTCATATTTCTTTAGCTTATCAGCTCCAACCTCATACAAATTTGATACTTGGAAGTTCTCACAGACGAAAAATAATAAGCCTTTAATTAAAACACATGGGCGGATCCATACTGGTTTCCACTGTTTTATGGAAATCGGTCAGAAGCTCAAGAAAGGGGACTTTGGAGGATTCAAATCCAAAAAATTCCTGGGAGAGTATGCCCCCTAGAAACTTTTTTGTTGTTTTGGAAACCGGTCATTATTTATCCTAGATCTGCCTCTGAGGATTATCTGGTATATGTTGCTAAATTTAGAGTTATTTTCTCAGTTAAAGGATAATAAGCTTAATTGTAATATACCTAGACTTTCACTCAACAAAACGAGCACTTTGATTGGTTGATTCTTGGTCACATGCCCCCAATCAAATTCAAATGTATCCTGACCGGGATACAATTCCACAGTTGTTTATACCTGCTCCGGATGTTTTGCTGCAATTGTTGAAGGAAAAGTCTAAATATATACCAAAGCACTTAATGTAAGGTCCCTAAAAAAACTACAATAATTTTGTTTTCGTCTCGGGAAACATCAGGACTCTTGGGAAAACAAAACTAACTTGCAAAGTAAGAAAATGCCAATGAAACAAAAAACAGATTTGATATGCTACCTTCTTTTCACAACTTAATCTACATAACAAAGAAAAAAAATTAAATAAACATTTTTCAAATTAAAAAAAAGAAAAAGAAGAAAAAAAGACAAAAGGCAAATGGGAAAAAAATAGAGAAAAAACAAAAATATTCAAGAAAGAGGAGATTACACTATTATTTGAATGATCTGCCCATTAATACACAAATGTTGAACCCAGGTGTTAACAATCTCCCACGTGATAACGGGCTACATGTGTTCCCTTTTGGCTTCAACAGAAAAAAAAAAAAACACTTCCGTAATCTCTTAGTGGTGAGAAAATTCAAGACCCTTGTGAAAAAAAAACCATTTCAAACGCGTTTAAGTCTCACAAAAATACTTCAAACATCTTTTCTCGATGATTATTCTGACGCCCCTACCACTTGAAAAAGAGAAGGAAGCCATGGAGAAAGTATGAACAACGGAAAATTAATTTCTTTTAGGTCTTAACGTTGCATTTTATTTATCTGTTTTTTTTTTAAAGATCGAAATGGCGATTAAAATTCCAAAGTGGATTTTTATTTGTCAGCTTCAAGCTCCGTTTGAGTTCCGTGTCATGAAACATACATGTTGTCGCGGTTTTGTGACAAACTATAAACAAACGTTGCCAAAAAAACAACCCTCGAACTTTTTCTTTTGAGATTCATAATTTTAATTGTACATAGAATCGCCTTGGCACCAAGAGTAATTTTCCAAAATGTTTTTATTGCGGTTTTTTTCTCTTTGTGGTTCTCAATTAAAATTAACGTATTGCGTGAATTGTGCGCCGGCCGTATTACGCTCGAGGGCAGAAATTTGATGAATTTTAGATCAAGCAAAGTTTAATATTTTGGATAAGTCAGAAAGACACTCGTGACTGGCGTGTTTCCGAGTGAACTGGAGGAATTCTTCCAAAAAGTTGTTAAAAACAGAGCTAATTTTTGTCGGGAAAGGGGTTTCTGCAAAGTACTCATCTTTTTCTCAAAAGCGACACGGATAGAAAAAAAAACAAGACGGCCACCAGATGAGAAAGAAAAAGTTTTAACATACCAAAACGACCTTCACAACATACAAAGCCCACACATTACTTCTAAACTGAAGTGAAAGCGACTTTTACAAATTGAAAACTTGTGGTAGGCAAAATCGTTGAGTTTACGCGAGGAAGAAAGACGAAAGAAATCGCGTTTCGATTCGAGGAAACATTTGCTCTCAATTTTCGTAACAACCAGCGCAGGGTACCATAAAGCGCTTGTGATAATCCTGATTCGGACAACAAATTTGATGTCCTTCGAGATTATTTCAATGATCTGGAAATATAATGTTATTTAGCTATAAAAGGTTTTCATTTCCTTAGAAAACGAGAACATGTTGCGTTAATAATCTTACCGCAAAGTAGAAGTTGAATCAGCAA
>OX421449.1:54029228-54056728 GCA_949126865.1 Montipora capitata
TGGTGGCCTCGAGATCGCTGCATGCTAGTAACAAGTTGAAGCAGGGTCGACTGGAAATGAGTGTTTTTATGATGAAACATATATTTAATTATTCCTTGAAGTTGATACAGTATATCTATAGTTATATTTCTTGTTTTGCTTTCTCCCTATTTTTTTCTCCTCTCACAAGACATGGCATGAACGATTCAAATAATAACGATTCTGAAGCTCATATTTTAAGGAATTATGGGGTATTTCAAGGTCCTCCTGATCCTAAACAAATGTGGGGACCCCTCTTTTTTATTACAAAATTTAAATTCCCTTAAGATGAACAACCAATAGGCAAAGTTTGAACGGTAATCTATCGTCAGTTCTATTTCAGGGGAATGACCTTAAGCAACTCTTCATTCTTAGAAGGGACCTCAAAATATAAAATTTCCACCTTCGATTCTTTTTGCTTGGTTCTTCGAACACACAATAGGAGACAGCTGCAATATTCGAAATGTGACAAAACAAAAATCACATCAGTCGGCACAACTAACAGCCGATGATTTGGTGTATGCCTTCTTGAGCTGATCAAGTGACCCCAAGGGTGATTGACCCTTGTCTCTACTTTGCTGCTACTTAACTGAAGCACAACCACACTCACAGGTATATGGTCCCATGCAGTTGTTAATTTGTAGATAATTATGATCGAACTCACAAGATAGTACAAGATAGTATAGTGTTCATTATAAACTGCAGAACAGTAAGGGAGATATCAGCGAAAAATCTACCATGCATGTATCATCAGCATACAATTTCAGTGACAGGTTTATAGAGCAATTACCAATCTCGTATCCAATAAGGGCGAATGGAATAATTGTTTTATTAAATTCTCAACCTTCGGTTTTGCTAAATTTTATTTAAGTTTAAGAAACGACCGAAAGTGAAGTGACTTCCGGGCCCCAAAAATTTTATGCTGAGCGACATTTTCTGCATTTATTTCCATATAATTATAAGGTCAAACGCAGGTATAATGGCTCGTAACCGAGATCCAGTGAACCAATGAGAAAGCTAGAACTGCATTATCCGAGGTTGAGAATTTAATAAAAGAAGATAATAATTTCAAGAAAGGTGATTAAAGGCCGACCCGATATGCCTTCAACTTATCCACTGATGGAATCAAAGGCTTTGCTAAATCTACGGTAACCGCTACTGCGACAACAGGCCTTTCCTTCTGTCATCTAAACGTCTCCTCAAATCTTAAGTCTTTTTCTGAAGATCAGAGAACAATGTTGTTTTAGGAATTCGGACAACGTCAAGAGAAAAGTAGAGTTATTAACTCACGAAACATTTGGTAAACCAAGAACATTTTGTGTTATCATCGCGATTTCAACCTCTCCATGCAGGCGATATGATTTCTCCTGTCGTTTCCAGACCCACTTACTCAATAACGGAGTTTTTGCACTACGATAATCTCTTGATGTTGGCTCTAATTTTGGTTTGCGTAGATTGGCTAATCCCGAAGATCTCGAACAAACTTGAGCCGTTCAAAGTGTTTTTTCTCTTCCCTTGTCCATTTCTCACTGAACGGGCATGATTGGTTATCTGTAAAGATGACATGTCATTGAGCACACTGGTGCGTAAAAGAATTTTTTTTTAATTGCTATAGTCATTCAACAGCGTAACAACTTAAATTAGGTAATTCATTTGCTTTCCTAGATGCATTAAACTTATTCCGTTACATTTTGTAAATGATATTATACATCTATTGCTTCTGTTATATTATAAATCATATTAATCAAGTGATCAAGTAAAGCTATGATTCATTTCATATATCATCTCGTTCAAATCATAATCAGTTCACTTATTGGCACTGGCGAACTATTCCTGTACGCTCTGTTTTGGTCTCTGATTGGTCATGGCACGACCCAGCTGCCGCGGTTGTAACGCAGTTCCTGGTAAACTTGGTCTAAACGAGTCAGGGTGGAGGACAATGCAGCACTCTTTCTCTTGTTCCTCACCTGGGTTGCGACATGATGTCGAATGATGACTTCTCCCCGATTATCTCTTGAAAGGTCGGAGGCTAAGCATCTGGTTCAGTAGCCAATGCTTGTACCTTTCAAATACCTCTTGCAGGAGGAGGAGGTTCGAACTGTCTGGTGGTTAGCTATCTGTAGGGAATGTCCTTTGCCATCCTTCAGGCTCTCTTTCATGCAATGGATGAGTCCCAGAGATCACAGTTGCGTGCTGGAAAGCTTCAAACGCCTGAGGATTCGCTCCGTATAATGTGCTTCTGTCATCGGTATTTTAGCCTGCGCTTGAGGTACTGAACGTGAAAAGAATGAGCGGTCACTCTTGTCTCTCTTATATGTGATCTAGGTGACATTTTCTGTTCATAGCATCTTTGGAAATACATGTACTCTATTAAGTTTCTTATGATAAATATATTTAGCAATCTGCTTTTATATTATTTCTCTCTTTCACTTCTACTGGAAGTGCTGTAATTAGAAAAACCTCCACGATTTTTTCATCAAAGAATATGGTCAAAGGAATAAATTAACTTCTGTAGAAGTTTAAGTTTAAGTTTAAGTTTCTGTAAAATCATCCATGTTTTGTGGGCGAAAGTTTAGTTGGTTGTAAAGTGCATTTCGTGGTTGTATTGATGGCTAACTGGCATGCAAATACATGTAAGGCTACAACGAAAGTGTTAAGCTTTGACAGCGATAATTTAAGATTTGGGCCGTCATGATCAGCTGATACGAATGCTCAATTAAACGCTGACTCTTGTTATGACGTCACCAAACATTCTGTTCCGGTAGCATCCTGTGAATTACTGCTGAGGTTAAGAGTGTGAAGGCTTCCCAAGTCAGCCACCAGCCAGTCCATATGCGTTTTGTCTTGCACTGAAAAGCTTCCAGGACTTGCCCATGACAGTGGACGCGGCTAAAGGAAACAAAAATGGGAAATAAAACAAATTTCATTCAAATTTCTTATCGCGTGCTCTTGAAATTTTTCACTTAGCCGAATAACTGAGGCGCACGAAACTTTGACATCTTAAAGGCCTGCTAACATTAGAAAGAGTGTCTCGGGACGTATATTGTAGATGCAACTGTTTCGACTTGAAGACGCGCGAAAGCAATGTTGCGAACATAAGTGCAAAACATCGTTTTTGAACACGTTTCAACACCTTTTAGGGTTTGCTTCCAAAAACTGATATTGTTTCGCAGTTCAAAGACCTAGGCAGCAATCTATTTTTCCTTGGATTGTCAAGTAAGAAAATCACCTTTTTGTCTCGACGATGTCCATCCAACTTCCTTGGGAATTCCCTAAAGACAATACGAAAAAAACGAAAAAAATTATCTTAAAAACCGACATGTTTAACTGAAACACACAAAATCTAACTCACATTCTTGATGCGACACTTCTTCGCCGTAACGTCTTAAGTTTCTCTTCAGTAATCGGGGACCTCTGTAGAATAAACAATGCAAACGAGGCTTGCATTAGCTACTAGTAACTTCCAAAGCGACCACATTGCAAAAGGTCTCACGAAATCGGCCACGAGCGAGAGATACGCGAAAAATGAGGCGCAAACGACAAGCATGACGTGAGAAGCGCGGGAGAGTCCGACTTGCGACTGGTGCGAAAATTGGGTCACAACAATCGAGAAACAAAGAAGTTTAAATGACAAATTTCTCTCACACTTGTCGCTCTTCGGGGCTTTGTAACATGGAAATCACTAGGTTTCAGTCTCACTAAACCTGACATCATCGTCAACTTTGCTGTGAATAATTAAGCGTAAGCCAACAGTACCTCAAAGATGATTCTAGACTTGTAACAGTCTACTCTTTTACTACGGCGCTTTTAAAAAGAGGAAGTTGCGACTTGTTAAAAGTGCCACACTAACCTTTTTCTTCAACACATCTTCAAAAGAAAGGTCCTCAAAATATTTCTCTGCCTTTAAGGAGTCTACACTTGATAATCTCAGCGCGGGATCTTTCTGAAGCAGCTATCAAAGACCAGATTATTCATAAAATGCACAAATTTAGGACCAACAAAAGCCAGTGGTCTTTTCCCTTTCAGTGCAAGAACTGCAAAGATCCCCAACACGTTTTACGCAAGTACAAATGAAATGTAGTTTAGGTGCAACGCAATTATGGAAGAGGAAAGAAAGTGAAAGGAGCTGAAGGAAGGTAGAGTCTCTATGCATTTGACGCCTATACACATATCTATAAGGCTGTCGTTTTCTTCGCCGAAAATTTCTTCTCTTGGCGGGTGAAAAACAAGTCACAGAAACCAGATGCCCTTGCAGGTGATGACAATGACAACTTGAACAGGAACTTAAACCAAGAGAAGTCAAGCCAGTTATTGCATCTATTGTGCCTTTAGTAGTTACAATATATTTCGCACCGGTGGCTCATGTTGGTTGAGCACCGACCGGGCTGCCATGCGGGACTGAGGCCGTGAGTTCGACTCCGGCCGGACTAGGACTAACACTCCTGAAGGGTCTTTAAATCACTGAGGAGTTAGGGTTAGGGTTAACCCTAACCTTACCTTTGTAGTGAAATTTGCAAATGGTTAGACTCTCTAGTCTTCTCGGACAAGGACGATAAACCGTAGGCCCCGTCTCACAGCCCTTCAATGTTCATAGCCCTGTGGGACGTACAAGAACCCCCACGCTATTCGCAAAGAGTAAGGCACGGAGTTCCCGGTGTTGTGGTCTGTCCTATGTGGTGTATCATGGCTGGGAGGGTAAATGCTCGGAGATATTAGGGAGCTTTTAAAGCAACCGACGTTTTTGAGTTACGGACGGCAACCGGAAGTGAACTTTCCGGGATGCCAGGACAGTAGTGGTTCCCAGAATTTTAAAAGCCGGATGCCGTCCGTGGCTCTGCTCAAAAACGTCGCACGCTTAAGCTCCTTATTAGCTACACCAAGATGTAGTAAAGATGTAGTATAATATGATATTTAACAATCATTCCACGAGAGCGCGCTGGATATGAAGTGATTGATAACTAACGCGGTGCGTAGCGCCGAGTCGGTTATAATAATTTTATATCCAGCAAGCCCGAGTAGAATAATTGGTTTATTAAAAACTCCAGGATCAACAACTCTTCTTTGGTGTTCCCAGGGGTAGTATTGTCGACTAAAGCATCCATTTCTGCCTCGGTCAATTCAGATCCAAAACGGCTTTTGTGGGCCATTTTTTCTGAGAGCTGCAAAAATATTTTCAGCTCGCTTTATTCTCGGTTTTCACATGACGTCACGGCCGCCATGTTGGAGCCCCTAAATAAAGAAACGGCGGCCATGTTGGAGCCCCGACGAGATCCTCCAGGAATTTAACTCTATTGTTATGCAAACGTTTTCTTTTTTTTTTTTTTCGTTGAAAAACAAGGCTGTTGATCACGTGAGTGAAAACCAACAATGGCCCACTTTCGATATATCAAAATTCAGCCCGAAACAAAAGGCATCATCTCGAGGCTCTGGGGAATAAACTCATACAAATCCTTATATTTATTCCCCAGAGCCTCGAGATGATGCCCTTTGTTTCGGACTGAATTTTAATATATCGAAAGTGGTCTATTGCTGAAGCGTTCCTTGACCACACTATAGGTACAGCAGGTACATGAACTGAAAGCCTGTATCCGGCGAGCCAATGGAAATGCTGGAAATCTGATATCCGAAGTTCGGTTTTAAATAAGATAAGATAGCGTCGAAACGTGCGCGTCGTCGTTTTTTTAAACTTCTTCTACAATGATAACAGAGCAATAACATTGCACCCACCTTTTCAATAATGCTAACAGCATAAAGTGAAAAATCTGATGGAAACTGGATATCCAATTCAGTGACCACGCTATGCTGACTGGAGTGGTCCTGCTTCGCTGGGTATGGGTACTACAATCAAAGCCACAAAACTCATTTAACACTAAACACAGTTAAACTAAAAAAGTTACAACAAAATAAACAAAAGCGTGGAAAAGTTTCGCAAGACATTTTCAGCTGAACTATAAGGATGGGAAACGTTTGATTTGCATATGTCCGGCTCCAAATGACACCAAAAACCATCATCATTGACCTCATGGTCTTATCACGGCTTTAAATTGCTATATATATGGGAATATTAACACCAGAAATCAAGCAAAAAATTTCGCTTCTTTTAAGACATAATTCTCTACGTTTACTTTTATTTGATGGCAATTCTTGCAATGTATTATTATGTAGCTAGTTTCTGTAACTAGCCCTATAAAGCCTAACTCTATCGGAAATAGAGGATATTACATGGCCACGTGGAGATAAGAAATTTCTCTTCGAGTGTTGAAGAATATTCAACGAGTGAACGCAGCGAACAAGTGAAATATTTTTCAACACAAGAAGAGAAATTTCGTATCTCCAAGCGGCCATGTATTATTCTGTTTATTATATAAACACCAATGAAATACTAAATCATTCCACAAAATGGGTCGAGAGGCGCGATTTTTATATGTAACCATAGCAACAGTGATCTTTTCACGTGTGAAGATAACATGTTATTTTCACGTGCGCTTTTCGCGCGAAAGCTCACTTGGTATTTCATTGGTGTTTATATAATAAAAGGCATTAGTATAAACACACAGGTGATTATACAAAATCGCGCGCTCTCATTGGCTCGCTATCTCGGATTATCAGCCGATAATCACCTCGACGGACAAAATGGCTGCCAGTAGTCGTTTTGCCACTGTAAGTGAAGTTGATTTCGCATTGAAATGTTTTTTTTTTTTTCCTCTTTTTTGAAATAATCACCTGTGTATTTATACTAAAACAATTATTCGCCTCAGGCTCAGTGATTATCGGTGAATATTCACCTCGACTTCGTCTCGGTGAATATTCACCGATAATCACTTCGCCTTCGGCGAATAATTGTTAAATATCATCACAGCACCGAATCACATAGAAAGACGCGTTGAAAAGGCGTCCACTCTAGTTTGACCGAAGTATTCACAGTTACCTTTCCAGACAGTAAGGTGAACATGACTATACCCAAGCTCCACCAGTCAACAGCATGAGTATATTTCTCACCATTCAGAATCTCAGGTGCTACAAAATGCGACAAGAAGACAACAATAAGATGATCATCAAACGAACAGTCGCACCATTTAGTCCAAGGATCATTATACACGATCGTTATATCGTAATCATGATCTCTTCCAATTCAAACACGAGAAATTATAGTTAGTGCTGCGCTTTTACACTGTGATGTACTCATGCATCGCTTACCCATATACTGTAATGTTCCACAAATGGTTCCTGTTCTTTTCCTTGGCTTCACTAATTTGGCCAGACCAAAGTCCACGAGTTTTATGTGCCCTGAAGTTATCAATAGAAATATTCATCAATACATTCACTGGATTTCACTCAAGAGTAACGCTGACACCAAAATATCGTTCTAACTTGCGCAATGTAAATTATTTTCGCGAAAAATTAGGAGGCATATTGCGCGATACGTTACCTTCTCGATTTGCTAGAAAATCTGTTTTATCTTAATTAATTGGCAAAGTTTTGTAGGGTTAGAGTTAGGGTTTTCTAACCCTAACCCTAACCTTAAACTTTACAGTTTGAATAACAGACTTCAAATAACAAACTGGCTAAAACGAAACGAAGGTTCTCGGTCAAGATTGAACCAGGAGGCCGTTTCTCGAAAGTCCCGAAATTTTACGGGCCATTTTCGGGTGTCACAATTCCTTTTGTAACTCAAGAACGGAGAGCATTTAATTCGTCAAACTTCACAGTTAATTTTCTTTTTGTTACTTTGAAAGCATGTTAAAAGATCGGCTTTCCAAAACAAGCGGTAGGCAATTTCACAGATGGCTTTTCGGGACTTTCGAGAAACGGGCTCCAGGAAAGGACTGAAGAGGAGGCGGGGGAGGAAGAGCTAACGACTAACTTATGCAAGATAAAGACGGTGATCTCGGTGATCTAAGGAAGCACACTATGATTGAAAAACCTCCGAGTATATGTTTTAGTTATAACTCACTAAAAAATTTAGCAATGAAAGTCTAGAGTGTTTTGTTTGAGCGTACTTTTTGGTGATATCAGAGAGATTTAGCATCACTGGAGAGGGTTATGACTTTAGCTTCCCGTAACCCACGGCAACTCGAGTATTTAGTTACTAAAAAGCAAAAACAAAAACTCGGGAGTCTTTTTTAACATTGTTTGTAGAAAAAGACGCTATATAAAATGAAAATACTTACCCGTCAAATTTCAAGAGTTCCGATGAAAGCTGTTTTGTCGGTCAACAGAGTCAAAGTGAGTTCATGAAGAAAATTGCGGCAAGGAGACAGTTATGAACGATCTATAACCTTGAAACCTAATTTTTCCCCCTTCGACGTACCGGAAAATGGTTTGCAAGCAGCTTGAAGAAAACGAGAAGAATATTTCACGTATACGGGAAACGCGACTACTTTCACACGCAAAAACGGCAAGCGGCAGCCAGCAAACGTAGAAAATGGCGGGAAAATCATGTCACGGTTATTGAGAAAATCGTGAGAGAAAGGGCGCGAACTGTCCACGTGGTTGGCACGTGGTATAGAAGCCATGCGCTTACAGACAAAAACCCCATTCCAGTCTCACCCGCATAAAGATAAACACAATCTGATTTTGGGATCACTAGTTGCACTTTTCAGAAACAAAATGAAAATGTACCGGTAGTTAGGAAAACGTTCTTGCTAACAGTTCAATGTTTTAAGAGGACTGATACCACCAAAACTCAAAAAACATATTACATACCCTCTTCATCAATAAGAATGTTTTCCAACTAAAAAAGAAAAACACATTCCAGTCCGCACATGAGGTTTAACGGAAATGAAAGTTGATTCCCATAGATTTTATCAGGATCAAAGTATGAGATGGACTACATAAACAGGCTCACCTTCAAATCTCTGTAGATTATTCCTGATTTGTGTAAATAACCTGTGACAATCAATAAACAGGGGAGTGTTATACAGCAAAGAAAGAACAAATATTCACAGCATGCAAGCTAACCTAAGAAAAGATGCTAATTTTCAGTCAACTCTTACCAAGTGTAACAACTAATTCAGCAGAATAGAATTTGACTGTCATGTCATCCAGCCTCTTTTCCTGTCTCCATAGTGTATAAAGATCACTTCCATCAACAAAGTCTGAAACTGCAAAGAGATGTGAAAGTTGCAAGCATTGTTAGAAATAAAAAAAGATGTTTGTAATGACAACAAAATGTATAAAGCCAAGCCTGAAATTACCTTAAACTCACCTATAAAAAGATTGTGTTTTGTTTGCCATGTATACCAAGTTCTAACCAGAAAAGGAAAGTTCCCCAGTTTGATCTGCACATTTTAACAGTATGGTGGAATTAGTCTAGCAGGATTATCTTAGATGTCACATGCAGGTTACTGTTTTACCAATGCTGAAATAATAAATTATTTTTAATTCTTTATCAATGCTAACCTTTGGCCAGAAACAATACTATACTAAATATTTTTAGAACCAAGGTTCAAGAATTATTGAAGCATTTGGTTTTTCTAGGCACTGGTAAAGCAATGTCTTGTGATCTTGTATCTACAACATGCTTTTGAGGAATCTCACCAATTTTTAAGTGAAAAGTCTCGAGAAGCTTTCCTATCCATATTTGTCAACATAACGTCAAAACAATTCAGGAAGAGAACCACTTGTTAACGTCTCAAGTGACTTTTGCATAGTTGTCTTGTACTTTTGCACAATAAGAGGCAGGTACAAAAGTTGGACAGGATCAACTCGGATCGCGCACCTTGGATCAATGTAAAAAATTATAAGGCCTTGAGAAATCACCCTAGTCCTGATCTTTAAGGTAACCTTAGTGAATTTGGCACAAACGTCGAATTATTTTGGCTTACAAAACTGTTTTTTACTCGATCTGAGGTGAGTGATCCAAGTTGATCCGGTCCAACTTTTGAAAAGGTTTGCCCCCAAAAAAGGGCAGCCTATTTTCATTTACTGAAACAACTGTTTCACCTAAGAAGAATTTCAAGTCAGCCAGTCTTCCCCTTTACAATATTTTTTTGAATAAACTGGGCATTTTTTATACTTTTCGGTGAATTTTTAATTACTCTCATAAGCAAACCTGAATATTCACTTCGTCCTTGCACTGCTCCACAGCATTTTCTTTGATTATTTCTGCCTTGTTAAGAATCTTGCAGTAATAGGGAAAAAGAGATCAAACATCACAGATTTATAGGTACAACATTTTCAAACTCTCTCTTACAAAGCTCTCATCTCCACACACACCCACTGACTCCCTCTTCCTTTGGATTTCAAGATACTAAATGTTGTATAAATCAATGATTAATTTGAATAATTCTTATTCAAATTAATTATTCAAATCAATAAGTTACAAAACAGCTATTCAAAACATAACTTTACCTTGATTGCATATGGCTTGTTTGTCAGCTTATTTTTTGCTTGCAGTACCTTAATTAAAGAGAAAAGTAATGAGAATTATATATATTAAATATTTCCTTAGAAGATTTACTTTGGATTTTAAAAATCTTCAAATATCTTCATGAAGATCTTGAAAGGACTATGTAATGAGAGTTTTTATGAATGTCTATTCTCTGGCTATAACTATATAGAAATCATTCTTTATTCCCTTCACTCATGCCTTAGTAAAACATTCCCTGTCATTCACTCATAAGAGAAACACATCAAAGGATTTTTTGCAGGATTATGACTTATCTATGGTAAATTTGAGGCCATTTCTTCAAGATGAGGTGCACAAAATACAATCTTATCCACTTCAAACCTTGAAACACTACTTTGCTAAATTCACACTTTCTTGCACAGTTTTTTCCCTCTTTTAAAATTCTAATTTTCAAGTAATCAATTCATGTATGTTGCTTTATTCCATGCATGGAAGATTTGGAGAACAAATTATGACCATAAATAATTAATGTCCATCTGTGCAAATAATGTCATCATAGAGAATGACCACACACAGGAAAGCAGTGCACCTTATAGTCCAAATTCTTTTCAAAAATTGCTTCCTGTAGAGTTCTCAATAAGCATAAAAGGACAATAAACTTACATGACCAAATGCACCTTTTCCAACAGTTGCCAGGATCTGAAATAAATATGAAAAAAATTTATACAACCAAACCTGCAGATGATCCATCATGCTTTGAGCATTTTACGTTATGTCTCTGTAAAATGAAAGGATAGTCTAATCGACATGAGACAATCACAACTTTTTGAAACAGAGAGATTTTTTTTCTGCCTCTTCCCTTCAGACAATGTAAACTCTGAAGGCATTATGAGTATTATTGTGCCTTACAGACAAATAATTTGCAGCAAGCCAATTTTAAAAAAGTAAATTTTATTAAAAGCTAAACCACAGGCGGCCCAAGCTCACAATGCGAGTAGTTGTTATTCTTTTAATTAATCTTTATGCGAACGTTCGGTGACTGAAACGAGACATGTTTGCCGCCGACATCTACTATTACATAACGATCGAGTTTGATTACACAAAACGTGACTCTCGCCTTGCAGCATATGCAGGTGTTGTGTTACAACGGTTTGAATTTACGAAAGTTTGTATGGGGAAAAACGGTAATCGGCATTTTAGCCTAAATTTTAGATATTTTTGCAATAAAAATGACTCAACTCAATGTCTTGTTGTCTTTTCTATTGTCATCTCGCTTCGCATCGTGAGCTTGGGCCACCTGTGATAACATGCAAAGTACTTAGTTGTTTAGATCGTATTTCATTGTTTCAAACATTTGCGGTTATTTGCACTTTTCCTTTTGTATACTAATCAAGCTCTCCCCCGGAAGGACGGTGAATTATCATCGTATCATGGCATCACATCTCGCCTTTATTTTTCAAAACAAGTTGAACTTACGAACATCCGGGTTCGTTTCAAAGAAATGAAGGGTGTATGTGTGATTTATTGCTTTAACGTTAATAAAAAGTTGAGTTTAGTTGCTGTGGAAATGGCAATATATTTCCCTCATAGCAATCACTTGTATATAGTTATACAGTTATACAATGCCGTTCTGTGGTTATTTGAGCATGCAAATTACAAGCAATGCAATTCCTTGTTTCGTCCTGAGGTTTTGTTGTGGTTACATATTTTCATACAGGACATATTTTTGTTTTTAGTCATATTATAAATTTTGTAAAAAAAATATCAAGGATAAATATTTATGTCGGGTTCCCTTAATGCGGGACATTTTATAGCTTTAGGAACGACAATGCCTCCTCTAGTTTGTGGTTTCACTTTAATAGCTATAGTTTCCAACACTATTAAGGGCAAGAAAAAGTGGAACATACTGATACTTCAAATTGTTATCATTCTTCAATTATTATTTTTCAGAAGCCAAATAAATTTCGGTAGGACGTTAAAAGTCTTGAAAAGCTGGCAAAGTGCGGAAACGATCACGATCATGCAGGTGCCAAACAAGCAAACGCATATTGACACTAACCGTCGCATTCAAGAACTGAAAATTTGCCGTTACGATAAGTTTTAAAATTTAATTGTGATCTGTCAACACACCTCAAAATCACTGATCTTGACAGGCTGCTTGCAGTCGTACTCCGGCAAGAAGACAGCTTCACTCAAGGGTAATGGCCACGGAGTTTTGTAGGAATAATTTCCAGATTCTGAGTACCGTCGCCGAAGTGAACCATGTCTACTTTCTCTCTGCAACTCTGCATATTTCGAAGAGGACCAGGTTTCAGGCTTATCCACTGCTATGCTGTGAGGCCTTTTTCGAAGCTTTTTCTGATGGGATGAGCGCCGTCCTTGTGTGTTACCCATTTTTTTGTCACAATTAAATCATCAACTGGACCACACGCACCAGGCGCACGCATCCGCCAGTTTTGAATTGTTTACACTTTTCTCTTGTCGAAATGTTCGCACGTTCCGAGTAATTTAAATTTATTCCCAAAAATTGAAATTCGTTCCAGTGAATTTTGCTTCCGCTCTTTCAGAAATTACAGTTGCAGCGAAGCAAGTCGAATGAAATTTTAAAAGATAACGCCAATGCAACTTGACATCTTTTTGAGGCGATCGCTCGCGCCATGGATAGAATTTGTATATTTTTGTGTTATGGCGCGTTTAGAGTGAAAAGAGGTTGGGCACTGGTAATGTCCAAATATGGCAGTGAAGTGTTCTTCATCCGGGAAAGTGTGAAGCCAACATGGACGTCCTGGCAGGATACGATTCTAGTTCTTCAACAGAAGAAGGCAAAATTCATCAAGAGATAGCTTCTAAAGAGGTAAAAAACTTTATTTTCAGGTATATTTAACTTCAGTTAACATTTCTGTACTGTTAAATAAAAGATTGTTCCCTGAAAAAGCTTCGGTTGTTAAACTTATTTGTGTCTATTGAATGCATTATTTATTTGAGTTTTGATGTGGACACACATGTTAGATTTGTACACAACTTGAAACTTATTTCGCTCAAAGGTTCGTTTGAGGCCTTTGTTTGGGATGTGTCACTTACATTCTGATTAACTGGGCTTAAGATCATTGAATCTCTTTTGATTGTAATTACGAAATACCACCTTACAGCTCGGGAAATGAAAAGTAACGACTACCTTTAAGCTTATTTAGGATTTTGAGTGACAGTATTCAATGGTTTATTTCAATTTAGAATTACTTTTGGTGAAACATCAAACTCTCAAGACAGGTAGGGCTAAACTTTGCCTTCAATTTTCTTGACTGGTTTTTTGTTGACACCCAACTCAAAAATTTGAAACAAGCGAATTTAGATACTTCTCCATAATTCACTGATAGTTTTACAGTTAAATCAATGGATTGAATTCCAGGATCTCAGTTAGAATGATTTATTAAAGTATTACGTGTTGTTATTGAAAATTTATGGTTGATTTGGTGAATTGGCTTTTTTTAACACAATAATGTACGGATCAAATCGAAACTTCAACATCCCCCCCTTTCTGGGCAAACCCCAGGCATTTGACTATGTTCTGTGCCAGGGGAGTGGGGAACTTGACCTGCTCCTGCGTGGGGTGGGGAAAATTGAACCGGAAGTGTCAGGTTTCAAATCATTTTTTTTTGGGCGCCAAAGTAGCTAACAGCTTAAAAACACATGTTTGGACGAGATAGAAGAGTTTAAAGGAAGAGATATAGCATTTATTAGCGACTGGCTTACAAAAAAAGGTCTTCAAAAGTCTTTATTAAAGATGACAGGAGCCGACGACGATTGTTCCTTATTAGGGTATGACCGACAAATCCGACCAGGAGGGGGGGGGGATGTTGAAGTTTCAAGTTGATCGGCGCATAATTTTTGAAACCTGTTGAAGCATGGGTGAAGTTGTGTCTGTTTCTTTAATTATGTTTTTTTATTCTGGGCTACTAGTAAGCAGGTCTTCAGTTTAAAATACTTGATTTCTCTGTTGGCAGGTTAAGAAACAAGAGTTTTTACTGACTTCTACTACTGCTAGCATGGAGAATGAACTGTCAAGTGAGGTCAGTGAACCACAGTTATCAACTGAGCAACATGAAGAGGCACCAGAGAAAACAAAGGAGTCATCAGATCAGCCATGTAAAAGGAAAGACTCTCCCAGTGCAAATCAAAGAAATTATCGCAAAAGATCTGTGTCAGAATCACCAGAAAAGTCTCCTGAAAATTCTCCATCCTCTCGCAAACGAAATAGAAATTCAGATTACAGAGGTAAAGCAACCCCTTTTCTGTTTAATTAGAGAGGTTCTGAACCAGCTAGTTGAATATTATGGATGGTTATTACAATTTTGCAACACTTTGAAAAGAACATTTTGTGGCCTACAGTAATGGTTTAGGTTTAAGCCATTGGGTACAGCTGTACAGTGTACCTGTTGGAGGTTTTGCAGAAAAGAGGTGAAAGTTTTGGGAAAAACTCAGGGTTTTTTTCACTTGCCATTAGAAGGCTTTGAGAAAAGCAGTTCAAAGTGTCGAGGATAAAATATTCGTGTTAACTCTCCGATCCCCAATGCCTAATGAACTCTCTGAAAAGCTGTTGGGAAAGTTCCTTAAAGTTCCAAACAAGTCATTTTCTCTCTTTGAATCTTCAAATTGTTGAATATCATTAAATGGTCTAAAGTGAATTGAAAAAGCAACATTTAAAGTGGCTTTAAAAAGACTGCAATGCTCACAGTTCCAAAAGAGAGGATAGAGTTGTTATTGACAAAGTTAACTTGTTTGCATTTGAATTGCATAAATACATGTAAGTAACATCTTTTGCAAGTAACCACAGAAGTTACCTTGAATATTAGAACTTGATATACTGCCCTGCACTGATTTCATTATCGCATGAAAATGTGACGAGTTTTCACATTGATTTCATTCTCTCTCTATTTCAAAGGTGAGCGCAGGCACCACAGAAGTCGTAGCCGGAGTAGAAGCAGAAGCAGGAGCAGAAGTCCTAGAAGAAGAAGAAGGAGAAGTTTTAGTCCACGAAATGTGAGTGACATTTGAGAGTAGCATTGCATGAATACTTTTAATGTTTTACATGTATTCCTATGTAGACCATGACCAGAATCTTAACCCACTTGGTAGGCAGATTTGCATGAAACATGAAATCACAGTTATAATGGTTAAATAATTACCCTTATGTGCAAAAAAACCCTGAATATTGGAGTTAGTGTCCTTTGAATCCAGCTGTTTCCAGTGCAGTCCAATGCTCTAACAAGATAAAGTGCTGCTAAACTCAAATATTTTTTGTTGCTAAGACAACACTATCTTTACTGTACTTTACAGTTTACAGTTACAGTAGTATTATGAGAAATATGTAATACTAATAATTATTATTATTGTGTAGTGTTACACACCGCCAGGTCTAACTACCGTAAACGCTCTAATAAGCCCCAGTGTGGGAGAGGACTTAATTCTGGGGCTCTTAGAAGTGTACTTATAAGAGCATTTATGGTATGTCATAACTGCCTGGAGGTTGTGTCGTAGGTACAATACAGTCTTGAAAACAAATGCACAGAGACAAGCATGGAACAAAGTCACACTCACCAGCCCTTGTTGAAAGGCAGAGTACTTTGCAGAGTTTCCTTTAAGAAAACTAACCTGTCATCTAATGGTGTATAATAAGCACTTTTTTATTGATACTAGTAGTTGAAGAAGGTATTATTTTGTCCAACCAGAGTTACACTTTTTCTCTCACTGGTGCTTGATGAAAAAATAAAAGTTTCAGCATTTACCGTTAAAGAAAGAAACTCATCAATAAAAATAGTAATGCACAGTTTTTTAATGGAATTCAGACAGATTATTTGGACATTTTGGTCTGTCTAATAGACATTGCACCCATACTCTTGCATCAAAAGTACCAATACATGTATATTACCAAGGAACAGGAAAATAGTGAAGCTTATGTTTCAGTCCAAAGACTCTGTGACAAATTTTGCACAATACTATTTCTACATGTATGTAGTACTGGGATGAGTGTTGTGGAATGCATGTCTTAATAGAAAATCAATATTGTTTTTTTCAGACTTAAAAAAGTTTGAAACTGTAAAATTTACTTAAGGCAGTACTGTACCTCATTAATTTTGTTTAGCAATAAGTAAATACCTCTATTCTTTGCACATTGTTGGATAATGCAAGACTTAATCTCTCATCTGTAACAAAGACTCTTTGGTAGCTGTAAAGTTCAGCCTGACACTGCTAATCTTTCTTTGAAGTTGATTCACATGATGGACTTAGGGCCTGAAGTGAATGGGCACCTGACAACACTGTTGTGGAAAGTGGAAAAGATCCTAGAAAATCAAGAAAAGGTGTTGAAAAATCAGGACAGACTGTTAAAGCTTATGGAACAAAAACAAGAATCAGGACAAGCCGTTTCTGGGCTGAAAAGGTTGGTAAATGGTGTAAGAGGCACCTTAGACCATGAACACTTGCATAACAGTGAATTAAATCTGCAACCAAGTGTGCTTGAATCTGTTTCACATTTAACAAATGACACTGTAAGGGACACTAGTCAAGGAACATTGCAAAGTAGTCCTAAACTGAAGAGCTCAAAAACTAAGAAGAAGCTGACTACATCCACAAAAACAACAGAACCTAATGATTCTACAAATTCTTCAGTTTCTGTTGAAGAAAGTGTGGCCTGCCAAAGTGGAGTTCCCTTGGATTCAAATGACAGTGTAGTAATTGTCACTCCTATGATAACAGCGCTTAATTCTGGCAATCTTAACTGTGATGGCAGTAGTGGAAGTGTTGATATACCTGAGAACAGCTCTGGTTATAATGATCGCACCAAAGATCTGTTGGCCTGGGCTGAAAGAATTCAGAAAACAAGCTGCTCAATTGGAAACTTCAGTGTAAACCTTGTTAAAGTGTTGTTTACAAAAGACGAAATGTTGAACAAGAACTGCTCGGGCACAAGAGGAAAAGGGGCTCTTGACAGTGCAAAGCTTGATCTTGTCAAGTTTTGTGCATTTAAACTTTATAATATACCTGAAGCAGAGCAAGACGTAGTTTGGAAACAGAAATGTGTTATATCAATTGATGAATATCTTAGGAGGGGAAATAGAGCAAGAGTTCAAAACAGAACCAAGGATCCTGCTGTAAGAGTCGTTAATTTGGACCTTTCTATTGTCAACCTCAGTGGCAAGCATGAGGATGTCAAAGATGTCAAAAATGTCACTGAAGAACAATGATAGGCCACAAATGACTTTTTAAAAGATTTTTTAAATGTTTTCAGTTCATTTTATTGAGCTGTATTATGCCTATCGTTTATTTGGAAATTTCCAATAATTATTGGAAATGTCCAGCCTGGTAATTGTTTGTAGATGATTACAGTATGCATAATACATATAAGTTAGTACATAGCTGTTTTAAAATTTCCCATCACATGTAGGAAAGCATGATACCTGTGTCTTTTTAAGCTCACTTTGTTACATGTACAGGGTTTGTGCTACTCCTTGAAGTCCTTGAAAACCCCTGGAATTTGATTTTGGACTTCAAGCGCACTTGAAAAGCCCTTGAAAAAAGTTGCATCATGCTAAGTTGAAGAGACAATTCAAAAATTGAGCCCAAATTTGACGACTGAGGAAAGATTAAATGCAAAAATTAAGGTGCCTGTGTGTGCACTGTCTTACACTTGCAGGATGTGGGAAAGAATATCAAGGTAGGCTTTTCAGCAAAGAAAACATGGAAACACTCCTTGAAAACTCAATTTCTGATTCTTGAAAACTGCTTGAGTACTCCTGGAATTTTGTATACAAAATCCAGCACAAACCCTGATGTAGAACCCATCTCTCCATTAAAAGGACTAAAGTAATGTCAGGAATGACAGGATAGCATTATGAGGTACTGTAGTTCCAAAAGCAAAGGTATCTCAAGCAAGTTTCTTGTTCAGTTTTTCCAAAGGATATAAGACTCAAAAGACAAGTGAAATGCATGTTCGTGTAAACTATGTATGTATGTATGTATGTATGTATGTATGTTGTAGTACAATTTGTTCCTTTGGTACAATTTTTTCTGAACTGGTACAGAATATATTGAACGGGTACAAAATATATTGAACTGGTACAATTTTAATTGTACTGGTTTATTTTTATCAACTGTCTAAAAAAGGGATTTTTTTTTTGGGTGTAGTTAAAAAACAGGGGCGTGGTTTTTAGGGGGTCTAAAAAAGATCATGTTATTTCTTCCTTTTCTTCTACTTTCCTACCCCTCCCTCATCTTCCCCATCACCTCTATCCAACCCCCCTTTCTTTCACAGTTCTATCCCCCCTTATTTTGCAGGTGGCCCCCCTCCTTGCATACCCGTATGCCCAATCCCTCTATGACAGACTTTACACAGTATACTCAAGACTTTCTTTTTTACTCATCCGAACTTGAACTCCCTACCACTTGACCACACAAGCAGATCATGCAAACTTACCATGATAATTTATAATTAAATATTTTAATATTCACCCCAGGCCACTCTCTGTCCAAATATTTTATTATTCATCCCAGGCCACTCTCGGTCCAAACTTCAATTTATTCACATTTAGGAGTTTCGTTGGAAGAAAACAGCTCGACAATGCAGTGTGTATCACACAAAATATTTTTTCAAAGATTAGAGGACTTTAAGCAAAAGCAGTAGCGAAATACATCACAAATAACCATGTTTATCAAAGATCAATTTTACAATAAAGCAATGGAATACTTGAAAATTCAAAGTGAAATATCGAGTAGTGATTCGAGAGAAACGGAAGGCAAACTATCTCAGTCACAACTTAAGACATTGCAAAGAAAGAAATGGACATACCACCAAGGAAAACTGGGCTAAACTTCAGAATACCCTGCCACTTATTTGCATTTCATTGAATAAGAATAGGCTCTATTGTATTAAGTCTCGTTCTTCAAAAGATGCCACATAGGGGAAAAAATAGTGGTTAGCTGTGGCGGGGTATTCTGAAGTTGCTCCGAAAACTGCAAACACCTGACAGAAAAAGTGTTATCCCAAAGAGTAAACTCTACGACACTCTTAGTCTTAGCACACCAAAGAACAGCACATAGAGGACGTCAAATCACAAGTAAATGGGAGAATGACAACTATTCAGAAGTAAGCGTTCGACTTGTAAAGTTGTTCGTAAGTTTATGTCCATTGCACGAACAGCAGAAGGCTATCACCAGCAAACAAGAAAGCAAGCACAAAAACAACCGAAATTTAAGATTTCGGACATGGTGGCAATAAAAATAAACAAAGTAGACAAGATCAACCCTTTTCACCCCAATATGCTCTTGGGTCAAATCATCGAAATTGAAGAGAGTGGATATGTAAGAATTGTGACAGAGTATGGCAAAGTTACATTGTAACACTCTGATCACACCCTGGCGATTCTATCCTTGTATTGCCACTAATGTGAAACTAGATTTCTCTACCAAAACATCTTTTTCGCAGCATGCAAAAAAGCAAGTGGGCTATAGATGAAAAACTGCTGATTGGTGCTAAGTTTCCCTTATATTACTCATTGAGATATCTTGATATGGAAAAACAAAACAAATTGCTACAAGACACTAATCTCAAAATACTATTTTATTAATTTAAGGACAAATAGCAAAATTAAATTGTAAGATTTCTGCACTTTATTTCTTGTCTTATTGAAACAGTGACATAATTCATGTATTGCTGTTATAGTCTGCAAACTGAATTGTACACACAACGTGATAAAACTAATGCAAACCAACAGCAGGACTGGTACACTCAATCCTTAGCCCTTGTCACCACATACACTAAATGAACAGGCTTTAAAATAAATTCTTAATGTTTATGTTTAGTACATCATGACTGTAAATAAAAGCTAACCATTCTCGATCAAGTGTTTAGGCTTAAATTGTGTAAATTAGTGCTTAGAACCACTCATGTTATTCTTGGTCAAACCAGACTGTTAAGTATTTCCAACAAGTCTTGCTATTTCTGTCCTGCTCTGAATGCTCAGCAAACCTTATTTCAGTAACCTCTTGAACTAAGTAAATGAATGGCAAACAGCTGTTATCAATGAAGTGTGTTCTTTGTGTTCAACAAACATTAAACTATCTTCACTGTTTTTGCACCAGTACAATTAAAATTGTACCAGTTCAAACTATTTTGTACCAGTTCAATATATTCTGTACCAGTTCAAAAACAAATTGTACCAAAGTGCAAATTGAACTACAACATGTATGTATGTATGTATGTATGTATGTAAAAGATAGTTAAAGATTAAGCAGCAGAACATGGAAAGTTTAGAGAACAATCACATGCTGCCTGTAGAAGGGTGAGATTTTAGCAACTAGGTAGTGATTGAACCTTGAGCCTGCTCTTTACATTTTTACCAGATGTATGCATAGCAAAACACATGAACCAATATCATTGTTTTATAACATTGCTTCCAGCAAAAAATAAAAGAGAATGATGATGTAACATGTTAAGTTATAGACTTGCTCATTTTGATCAATACATGTACATGCTCTTATAATTATACTGCCTCTGATCTTGTCTGGACTTGCGTCCAAAGCAAGTTCAGGTCACTTGATCTTGTTTTGTGCACATAAAGGAAATTGTTGACGAACCACATCTTTGAAACAGGGACTGAAAAGTGTCGCAAATTATTACAGCAGTGACTTCTGTAGATATTTTTGTTTTGTGTGTTGTGGCTTTCATCTTCAAGTGGTGTTGTAATTCTGCAAGTTGGTAGAATTTTGTAGAGAGATTTGTAGTTAAAATCCTAAGTAGTCTATGACTGCCTTAGAATTCTCCAGTGTGTGTACTATAACATGAAGAAAGATGTAAAGCTAAACATAGTGACAACTTAGTGATGTTATTTACAGAGGTGAAAAACATTAATTTTCTAGTTGCATGAAAGGTTTGTAATGGGCTTCAAAAATACCTCAAAGCCTTATTCATTTTGATGCAAATTGTTTTTCCTGTGAAGTAAATAAAGTTGTCAGTTTTTTTGTTGTTGAAATGTTGTGGAGTTTAGACTGCACTGGACTCTTAGCTTGAATAATTATTAGTACGAAGTTTTGATATTATTTTAGAGGATTGGCTCCCATCATAGAAAAAAAACCCTTTCCCTTGCCCAAACTCAACCCCACTTTTGTTAATGGGGAGGGTTGGTACCCTACTTAGAATGTTCATACAGTACATTTGTTGTCCTGTTAACAGAAGAGAGAACCATATTTAGTTTTTCAGTCATTTTTGTTTATAATACTTTTTGCACTATTCATATTGAAAGAACTATGCCCTAATATCATTGCATTTCGGAAGACAGGAAGCCAGTGTTGGATAGATACACTCCTTTGAGATACATGTAGACTCACATTATTGTTTATATGAAGTTTAAGATAATATGACAACCAACTCTATTGCTTGTTACATGTGTATGTACATGGGTAGTTGCCTGCTTTATTTGAGTTTAACACTCTTTGATGACTCGCATTGCCTTAGTCTACAAATGAGCGAGACACAGGATGCCATATTGATGAGTTTGGTCGCGACTTGCATTCACAAAGGCAAAAAGGTGGTTCTGAGGTGAGTGTCGCTAAACAAATCCTATTCATTTATTTGATTGGTCTGTAGTACTTGTATAGGGGTCTGTGCTTTGAATTTCAGTTTTTGCATCATCGTGGTTTGAGTACAGTGTACAGGATGCCTATGATTCATTCGTGAGGCTTGCTTTGAAATTCATTGGTGAATAGTTTGCGGTTTGCAAAGTTGTGGCCAATTATTTACCTTGAATGAATATTTATCATGGAGTCAGCTGTACTATGTGCATTTTTTATTTTCCTTTGTACATTTTGAGATACTTCCTTTCATAACTTCTGAGGTGCTTATTACTGGGAGAAATGTGGGCACTAGTGTAGAATCAATGCACTAATCTAGAGTCACAAAGTGTGGTCTTTTACATTTCTGTCTTTTTTACAAGGTCTCCCTATAATGAAATTGGGAGCAAATTGGAAATTTGGGTACATAAAATCTCAAATGCAAAACCTGGTTACGAAAAGCACAGGAACCTTTTCAACAACTGATAAGCTGTCCAGCATTTTAAATTTGGATAATGCTGTAATTTATGGCCTTATAAGTATCAAAATGAAGTCTAGGGTTAGGCAATCTTTATAGGACACATTCAAAATACCATAATACTCTTTGTTTGAACTCCAAAATTTTGCAAAAGCATTGTTTTTATTTTTCTCTTGGGACCATTGTAAGTCTCAAAAGAAACTGGAAACAATGCTTATGCAAACTCTTCGAGGGCAAACAAAGAGTAGGTATTACAGTATTTTTGAAGGTGGCCTATTGGGCTGTCCCTGGTGTTGTTTTTTGCAACACACTGGAATATTTAGGTGTCTTTTTTAGTTTTGAACAAAGGCAATCTTTCAGACAATATTTTCTTTCATGCAATTGCTTCAAGAGCAATATTGTTATTATTTCATGGTGAACAGGAGCTCTAATCGTACTTTCTTTTTTTTTTTTACTTCTTGAAAGCTTTCTATGCACTTAAATGTCAACTGTGTGGGATAAGAAAAATGGACTATACAGTGATTGTAGTTCCATTCTTCAAAAAATAGAGGAAATAAAAAAAAACATTTGGAGAAAATTCACTAACACAGGCAATTACCCTTCAGAGTCTTCACCCAAATCCAAAAGGCTTAACTTGTGAGAATTTGCATATGGCGTCAAGACAGGCCAACTGTTTTATTATGAATTGCATTCATATGTATTTTTGTTGTGCGTTTTGTTACAATTTTTTTTGTTATGAATTGATAATGGTGGAAGTACTTTTTTATACAAAGAGTCTGACACGTTTCCAATATTGAAGTAAGGTTGCCAGCACCACCTTGTACCATTTCACTCATGTTTAGTAGTTAAAAATAATATTTACAACCAACATATTACTAATAATTTTGTCTCTTTATTGCAAATCCAGTAGATCGCATTTTTAACAGCCATCAAAAATCAGTTTTATCCCACTTGACCTGCACTTTTCGAGACATTGTTATCTTTCTTGTGTTTCTGTAGAGCTGTACCACAGACATGTTATATCTGCGTGTTAACCTGAAAAAAACTAGATTGTGAAAAAATAAACATGAAAACAACATTTAATCAACAAAGGCCTTTACCTTGTAATGCTCTGTTATTTCTGGTATGTACAATAATATGTAAGCTTTCAGGTAGCTCAGGTTACACCTATATAGTGTACCCTATAGCTTAATATTTTGTTCCATCTGTTTTGGTTCTGTGTCCCTCTATTTTTATTATTACCACAATTAGTTGTAATCGCGCGATCTGATTGGCTAATTTGCCATTGCCAAAAAGAGTCTAGATAACGTTGCTCTTGTCAATGTGTCACTCAATGCCCTTTTCAACCCTCAAACATGGATGACCAATCAGAAATGTCCATTTTGGGAAATAAGCCAATCAGAAATTGCAAGAAAGTTGTAGACAATGCTTGCATCAGAAAGTTCAAATTAATTTTAAAGTCAAAGTTCAAAAATAGTAATATTGCAGGTGGAACTGTTCGAATGTGGTTCAGTGTTGTCTGTACTCTTATTGACAATATTTGTCATCACACTGGTCAAAATGTTGTGTGTGCACTGCTACCTTGTGAGTCCACAATATTTTGACCACTGTGATGACAGATATCTTTGTCGATGAGAGTACAGACATTGCTGAACCACCTTCAAATAGTTACCGATGAGTTCCACCTGCAACAATACTACTATTTGAATAAGGTACTTAGTGAACTTTGGCTTTCACTCTATTTGAACTTTCTGTTGCAACCATTGTGCGAGTAATTGGACATAAACAATTCTACAAAATTTTAGTTTCTAAAGAAACTGTGGTACTGCGTTGGTGGGAGATTGAAACAGAAATTGATTTTTTCAAACAAGTTGGTAAAGGTCGAATAACCACCGTGAAAGATTTGGAAAGCTGACGTTTCAAGGGTTAGCCCTTCGTCGGAGCGAATGACGAAGGGCTAACCCTCGAAACGTCAGCTTTTCATAAACAATTCTAGTTGCATTCAAAAAGTTGACAACTTTAGAACAAAACCTTTTCCAGTGCAACATACTAACTGATTTTTCTGAAGGTTGCAACTGTATCCTTCTAGGAAAAGGATCATACTGGTGCCCATAAAGATGGGCAAGAACAGGATTCGGAGGTGAAGCCTAGAAAGTCACCCGAAAGGGAAAGCCAGTCTCCTAAACGCAGAGCTTCACCAGACAGGAGAAGCAAATCTCCAGATAAAAGGAGACGTAGAAGCAGGTCACGCGACAGGAGAGACTCCAGATCACCTGACAGACGCAGGAAGAGGGATTACAGGAGGAGCCCAATAAGAGACTCAAGAGGTGTGATGTTGCAGATGGTATTTATGTTCTTTGTAGTATCTGTCTGGGATAAGTGAAATCAAAAGTTATCCATTTGATAGTAATAGATGCCACAGATACATGTATTGCCATCCATCCTTGGAACAGTACATTATTTTCTCCTTGATCCCTTGTGGTAGACCACTTGCATTCGTTTCTGAGTACCAGTAAGTTGAACTGCCCACTTAGGTCAAGCAAGCAAGCCTAGGGGAGAACAGTGATAGAGCGAGATAATAACTGCACACTCCCTCTGTAACCGTTGCGATCAGAATCTGCTAATCTAATTAGCGAAAGTGATATGACAGATGGTTCTGCCTCTTTTATTGTTAATGTAAATAAAACACTCAATGGTGTGGGAATATTTATGTCCTTGTCAAATTCAATTATCTTTTCGGGAAGAAACCGCAGAAAAACTACTGTATTCACTTTGAATTCAATACACGTCAGTCCAAAGGAGCCCGGTAAAAAGGGAGGTAGAAAACCTATTCAGTTAGAGGCCTGAAATTTTTGCCAGATTTGCAGAGGTTGAGGTTCAGAAGAATACTTTGCACTAGCCTATTGAAGCTTGTCAATCCTCTTAGATTGAATTAACCTTAAAGTTATACTGTGGATTTCAAAGCTATATTAGCTAAACACTAAGTGATCCAAGTATTAAGCCCTTATTTCAAAGACACTTGTTTATTTTAACTCGAATTTCCTTATTTAATGGTCAGTTTGATTAAAATCTTGAGAGAGCTAGATGTTGGAGAAACTGACATCAAAGACTCGATAGTTTAAGAATGCAATGCATGTGTACACAACTGAATTAATGTGCAACAAGGGAGTTTCTGGCTTTCTGACTTTAAAACTCGTGTTTTGCATGTATACCATTAATAAGCTGTGTTTACACACTAAAATTGTACGCTTGTGAGCAAATGATGTCAATTTTCCCTAGATCTAAACCCCTGAAGTCCAATTGGTCAGTTTGAAACATGAGTAATGGTGGAGTGTGAAATCCAAAACTTACACTCAAAGTAAACAGCCTTTGGATAAAAATCAAAGCTCAAATTTTTACCAGTCAAGTGTAAGCAATCACAATTTAAAAATCTAAAGAAAAAACGAAGTGGTTTTTTGATCATAGTAGCACTTTAAACCAAATATATTCAAATCTAATACTGTGCATTTCTAGATCGCAGAACAAGTGGTGAATATTCTTCAAGCCGGCGGTGGGGCCGCAGTAGTGAGCGAGATAGAAACAGAGGTAGGGACAACAGAGGAAGAGATTGGGACAGAGATCGGAGATATGACAGAAGTTATGATCGTGACAGAGATAGAGACAGAGACAGGCATGATGATCGAGCCGGCTCTCCTTCTAGGGATAAGAAAATGTTTGTAAAAGGTATGAACTCTTAGTATTATTCTGTCTACTTTTATAACAGAAATGCATAAACGAGCCCATTTACTTTGTACATGTAACCATCAAAACATTAATTTACTATTGTCCGTGTTTTTTAACCTTGTATACTTTTGAGCCTGTGGATTTATAGTGGGATCATGGATCAAATGAGAGAAAATAATATTTTAGCTGTCCTTTAATGATCTTTGTGAGACAGCACAAAGAGTTTTGATTTTTTTTTTTTTTTTTTGGAGAGTGCAGGGCCTTTATATCACCTTTAGAAAAATGTCAAGATCAGACTTGTAGAGTGTATTATTATTTTTTATTTGCATAAAGCCGTTGCATATTGTTGTTGCAGCCTCGTCCACTGGCTTAGAAAGCCTTCCAAAACCTGCACGGGCATTGACATCTGAAGAAGTTCAAGCTAAATTAGCAGCACAAGCTGAGACTATGAGGAAACAAGCTCAGGCAGCAGCTTCAGTTCTGAATTTGCCGAGCTACATAAACCCTTCAGTTGTCAACCCTCACCAGTATGCTATGATACAACAGAAAAGGAAACTGCTCTGGAGTGGGAAGAAAACTGAGGTAACCCAGTAACAATATCACTTGTCAGTCATGAGATAGATAAAGATTTTAAAGCTAAAGATCATTCAGGATACTTCAGAAAGGCTGATCGACTTAATACTGTATTAAAATAGAAAGCAAAGCATAAAGGGGAACAAAATACAAATCAATACAAACCCACAGTCAAAGGGGTGACAAATAATCTTTCCTTTGGAAGATGTTTTGTGTCTTGCATATTAAGTGTGGTTTTTACTTGCTATTTTATCATAAGTATTAGCGACACACACTTTGCTCTATCAAAATGTATCAATACGAATGATTACAAAGCCACTGACTTACATGTATGCTTGGATCGCTTTCAAAATCCACCCCTAACGATTTACAAGTTGGATAGGGGTACTGAACTCCGTCTAAGTATTTAATACCATTCCAAGAATTGGAGGCTCCTTTGTGACAACTCGGTCTTGCTCGTTATTTCTTTGTTTCTTAACCTTCAAGAATATTGATTCAGTTGACCTTACGTAGAACGTTTGATACGCTCTGGGTGTATCAGTGGTTGGATACGTTGTAAATAATGAATTACTAGAAATATAGAAACTCAGCTTGATTCTGATTTTGACTCCCCAGCAGGCTGATGAAAGTAGTGGTACAGCCAAGTCTACCTTGTGGAACACTACAACCTTCAACAATGATCAGGGAGGGGAGATGCAGGCTAAATTCCGCCGTTTGATGGGCATCAAAGGTGAAGGAAGCACTACTGAGGGACAA
>OX421449.1:54061728-54069228 GCA_949126865.1 Montipora capitata
AACGTTATCTTCAATGTCGTGGTGTCAATTTATCGATTGGTTTAAATTTGAAACTCCCCCCAGTTCCCTGCGCAATTCCGGAATGGTCTATTGTTTGTGCTCTTTTTTTTTTTGCAAAAATTTGTGACGTTTTCGTTGCCGTCGTGTCGTAGATCTTAGTATGGCGTGATATCCCTGCAAAAATTCAACTTTCGCGTTTTATGTTTGTTTCACATTTCATCGTTGCTCTTAGCGATTCGATATTCGAGTTTCACATTTTTCGACATGCGAATTCACAATTCTACATTCGAGTTTCATAATTCTTCATTCGAGTTCACAATTCTGTATTCGAGTTTCGCTTTGCGACATTTCTCTCGAAAGCGCTACGGCTCATTCAACATGCAAGTCTTACCATTTTATGTCTGTTTGATCATTTTATATATGTTTTACTTTTCACCTTCCGATATGCAAGAGTCATTTTACCTCTCAAAATGAAAACCGCTGTACATACGCGGGGGCGAAAAATTCGTAGCCGTGGAAAAACTTAATGAATACAATGAAGGTTGATGGATTAGTTTTGGGATGTTTCTGGGAAATTCCATTTTTCTACGGAGAGAGAGATAGATCAAACGCGATTAAGAGAAAACAAATAATGGAAGATTTCTGCGGCCGTTACAGCGATCATTGGCAAATAGATCCGCCAGCTTAGCGAAGGTTGCAATGGGTTAACAGGCGAGGCTCAATCATTAGGACCAAGGGTCATGGGGTTTGCTCCCCAAATTTATAAACAGTGCCGTGGAAGACCACAATTTGACATAAGGGAAGAGCAGTTATCCCTTCTTCTTGACGAGTGATTGAAAATCCCCATAACTGCACGTTGCACCACCGACCGATGGCTAACATTTGGCCCCGTTGAGCATCGGTCCGTGCGGGAGGTCGTGAGTTCAATTCCGGCCCGGACCAACACTCAGAGTCTTTAAATAACTGAGGAGAAGGTGCTGCCTTTCCTTTGTAATTACATTCACAAATGTTTAGACTTTCGAGTCTTTTTGGATAAGGACTATGAAGACCTATAAACCGTAGGCCCCATATCACAACCCTTGTTTATAAACTTCCACACACTATTCGACAAAGAGCAGACTACGGAGTTCCCGGTATTGTCAATCATGCCACTGAATTCCCTGGGGAACAAAGGGCCGCAACAACACCCCTCCAACGCACGCGGTTCTTGCAAATCCTCCTCAGCTCGGTCCACGTCTTACCGGCTGCCTTCATCTCAGCGTCAACGCTTCCGTTTTGGTCGGCCCACCTTCCGCTTCTCTTGCGGATTCCAGTCAAGGGCTTGTCTGGTGACGTTAGAAGCAGGCTTCCGGAGCGTGTGACCAATTCATCCCTATTTACGTGGAATGCCGAAGGCATACCACGCCTTAAAACCGGGCTGGTGTCGTTTTTATTTTTTTTGTTGGTAGTCACAAATGTGCACACCCCACGGATATTGAATTAATCTCCGCTCGGGCGATTTTACAATTATTCCCTCCAGGAGGTCCAAACTTCCCTACCCCAAGGAGAACTCATAGTCTTACCCAACCTTCACAATCATCTGCGAGCGCGTTAGACCACTCGGCCACCGTTACACATTCCGTTACTCGTGATGAAAGCAAAGATTTAGTGTAAAATCTTTCCGCCCGCCATGATTGATTCAGTATTAAACTATTCGATAAAGTGGACAGATACTTTTTCTTTGAGAATGGCAAGCTTTAAAGGTAAGGATAATGTTCTACGTTATTTCTAGATCTTGCCTCGTAATTTTGTGTTCTACTGTGAACACTACACTATTTTGCATAGGACGAATACTTCATTAGAAGTATTTTGCATAGAACGAATAGTTTGTTCGCCGTTTTGACGTAGAAAGAAAATAAGAAAATAGATTTCAACGGCCAAACAAGATAAAAAATGAAACCGAATTATCTATCGCCGTCACGGGGACTTGCAGCGGTCCCTCATCCAAGTACTAACCTCATTCGGAGGAGCTTAACATCAGCTGACACGTGGACTAGCATCAGCGATTGTGATCTTTGTGTTAAATTGTCGAAGTTTATAACACTTCAAAGGAAAAAAAAGGAAACTAACAAAAACCCGATGTCTTGCCGTAATTTTGTCACAGGTGCCATCCTTTGTTTCGTGAGTTGTCAGTATTAAACACGCAAGGTAACTTGATCACAGGCGGGCGCTAAAATCGATTTAACTTTCGATTTTGCGATTTTACTTGTAAGACCAAACGTACGATAGAAATATTGAACTCTGATTGAACGTAACAAAAACTGTCTCCCGAAATGTTTTTCGCTGATGGCAAATTGTTTTACTCTCGATCGACACTTCCTAGAAGTTCCTTCTGCTCTCCTTAATATTTATAAATATACTTTTGCGTCAATATTTGTTTTGCATAAAGCAGGCCAGCAAAATCTGTACCTTGCTTAGTTCGCATTTTTGAGCGTTAAAATAGAATTTTTGGTCGTATGTTCCTGACAGTAAGTCGCATATTTTGACGTCCCCCATCCAGATACTAACCCCGCTGGAAAGGGCATAACTTTAGAAACATTGGTCTTGGAAAGCTGTCAGCAACTCAGAGCGCACGCTTAAGCTTGTGGTGAAAAAGAAGTTGTAAATGATTTACATGTCAGCCTTGAAGCCAGCTCAAGTGTAGAATCATGTCGAACTTTTGTAGTTTCTGAGAATTATTTACCACTTGTAGCTTTTGTTGAGTTTTGAATCGATGATAGAGAGAGTTTTGGCGATCTAAACCCGGACTGGACTACTGGATTTAAGCTTTTTTCTCTAACGAGATTTCAAGTTATTGTGGAACGTTTCAGTGGTACCATGTTACTCTAATACTGAAATCAAGATTATGGAATTGTAAAATTAGAACTTTGGACTGGACTATAGAACGCGCAATTACCGAATTTTTAGATTTTTGAGCATTGAGAGAAATAGAGTACAGATGTTGTCTTCTTGTCTTCGCCACGGCAGATTTAAACAGTTTGCAAGGAACTAAACTAGGATGACGGAACCGGACTTGCAGGGCCTGGATGTTCGAAAGCCGATTACCTTAATCCAAGATTAGCGTAAACATTTGTTTTATGTTTTCAACTTTTTGGTGACAGTTTCCTTTGCTTATTTTTGTCTTTCAAGATTGACTTCTTCTAATGTAAAGTTTTACCGAATATCAGCCTTGAACAGCATTTGGGAGTAGAGAATAAAACTCGTTTTAAAACTTGGCTTTTGAACAACTGGCCCAGGATGATAAGTTGTTGAACTGTGATTTGTAATAAGTTTTTCGGATGATTTAAGGCTGATCTTGTAATTTTTGGATGAATGGAGTAAAGGAAGAAGGTAAAACTGCAAGATATGAATAAAGTCTCCTTCCAAAAAATAAATAAATAAAAAATCCCGTATCCTGATAACCTGCTAATAGGGCTTCGTTGTTTGCATTTGCAAATTTAGTAACATTAATAACAAGTTTTTATATTACAGATTTATCTTTCTGGTAATCTGTCGCCATTTTCCGAAGTTTACCTGTACTTGAAGTTGACTGTAACTGGACAATTTGTGTTAACTGTTTGCGCATTCCACGGATACGCCCATGTAGGCGTCTTGTTTCGTTCTTGATATCGGACTCGATTGGGGCTTGTCTGGTCCTGTCCCACAGTTGTTCATTTGAGATGACTTCCGCCCACCTGATGTTGAGGATGTTCCTGAGACATTTGTTGATAAATGTCTGGAGTTTGTGGGTGTTGGTCTTTGTTACCCGCCAGGTTTCTTAGCCGTAAAGTTGGGCCGACTTGACGTTGGTGTTAAAGACCCGGATCTTGTTGTGAAGTGAGAGAGCTGTTGATCTCCAGCGGTTGTCCTTTCGAAAAGTAACTTGGAAGGTGAAAAGTAAAACATGCATAAAATAATCAAACAGACATAAAATGGCAAGACTTGCATGTTGAATGATGAATGAGCATCAGCGCTTCTGAGAGTAATGTCGCAAGGCGAAACTCGAATGTGGAATTGTGAAACGCGAATGTAAAATTGTAAACTCGAATGTAGAATTATGAAACTCGAAGGTAGAATTGTGAACTCGAATGTCGAATCGCTAAGAGCAACGATTAAATGTGAAACAAACATAAAATGCGAAAGTTGAATTTTGGCGGGGATATAACGCCATAAGAATCGAATCTTCAATCCCTAGGGCAGAGTTAATGCCCAGGGTTAGCGTTTAGGGTCGGGACTACCAATGCGGATCGGGATGCGGATCAATGAGGATGATTCGCACGTCGTAGAAACCCTACTTTATATATTATACTACTCATGCCGTTGTTAGATTTCTTATTGTACAACCAACGGATTTTCTATCGCTATCAAGTCAAAGGTTACCGATTAAACTGTTACACAAAAGAGAGACCCAGTATATTAACTCGTAATCATAACGTATTTAAGGTCGAAATACCCTCTCTAAACAAAATGAAACTCGCATCGGCATAAGATTTTACCAGAAAGAGTGTTTCGGCACCTCATCGGGTCATATATAGAAAGCAAAAGCTCATACACAGCTTGAATTTCTATACTTACTTTCCACCTTTATTAGAATGAAGACTTCGCGACCTTTGAGGATTCTGTGTGCATACTGAGTTGGAAACTCGTGCAAGTTTTTTATTTCGCCGTCTTCATCTGATAAGTCCAAAGTAACTGGCGAGAAAGTGTGCAAGTCGAGGTCAGATGTTGCATTATTTGAACGCCGATTTGCTTCGCTGGACTGAGTTTGTAGTTGGGTTTATTTTTCACAGAGAAATCAGATCGAAATCATTCGGACAAGCAATCCTCACCTCCTTTTTGACAGCCACATCTCCGGCGCAAATTGTCCAGTAAATTGACAGTAACACAGTTTGGGTTGAACAATTCTTCTTCGTCATCTACAGAAAGAATTAGGCGACAAACTACTTTGAAATCGGTAACCTACATCCCTCATTTAACAAAACTGAATATTTAAACCATTTTTTGAAGTGAAGAATACCTCCAAACTTAACAGTTATAAAAGACATTTTGATTGCTTCGACGTGACTTTGCTTGACTTTCTGACTTAATGGCGCAGTTGTTATATATTTTGTTAAGGATATGCAATTATAAACTCAAGCACAGCAACAAAATCCCCTAGAGATCATCTTGGCACAATACTACTTAAATTAACTCGCGTCTGTAATGGACCTTATTCCAGAAATAAAAGCGCCATCAACAGGATCAAACGACGATTGGGCGAATGAACCAAAACCATGCTCCGTCGCGCCCAAAAGCGAATTTTACTTAGCACAATTAATGATGAAAGGGAACGACTATACTACAATAAAAACAAAAGAAAAACACAAATACAATAATGAAAATGGCGAAGAGAAATCGACAAGACAATTAACAAAAACACGAGAGAAACAACCAGAAGAGGAATTGAATGATTCAAGCGTGCGGATTTTAAAGCAAAAACTGTTAGAAATTTTGACTGTACAAAGTGAGAAGAAATTTTAAACGAGAAACCGTGCTTTTATGTCTGATTATTTAAACAGGAGAATTGGCCCCATTCGCACTAATGCTTTTTAAATTTCTTTGTTTCATCTCGGCTCATCCATAGTTAATGCATGGAGATGGTTATGAAACTGGACAAGTTCCTTCGTTTCATGTTTTTGTCCGTATTTTTGGCCTTAACCCTGCACAAAACACCCTTTTTTTCGAAAAGATAACCAATCAAATCCTTCGATTAAATTATGCGCAACTAATTTGCGAACCCGTGCGAAGCGAAAGCAAAAGATTGTGCAGGGTCACGGTCAATTCAACATCGATTGAAACAACATTGTTCTCGCTTTTGCAAGTTATAAGGTTTCATAACCAGTCCCTCGATTAAGTATGGCTCATCCCAGGGGCGGATCTAGGATTTTTCTTAGGAGGGGTGCACCACTAAGGAACGGCATAGCTGTCTGGTGACGTTTTTTTGTAGAATATCAGAAAGCCTCAATTCATCTCGGGGAGGGGGGGGGGGGGGTGTGCGCACCCCCTGCACCTTCCCCCTAGATCCGCCTCTGCATCCACACTGAATTGCTTTAACTTACGGTGATGAAAACAAATAATAATTCTCCAACACTTTTTACATCACCGTTTTAGAGGATCTCCGTCACCAATTTACAGTAATTCGTTTTTACCTTAAAGTTTCTAAAGTGCTCGTTTTAGTCTGCTCACTCCAACCTAGTAATACTTCTTCGAAGTGTCAACCGTTGAAAAGGGTTTTTGGTTCACGGTTTTAGTGTTGATGATAAGCAATTTGGCTTCGAAAACGAGCGTTAACAAACGCAAGCAATTATACGTCCTCCTTTTAGTTCAGTAGAGGTACAGGCGAATGACGAAAAAAACGTCAAGTTGGTATAAGAAACCCGACATTGTTGGGCTCCTTTGGCGCTCGAAACAAACAAGAAAAATACTGTATGAAGTACATGATGACCCTATTTCCCAAAATCTCGCAACACAAATAAGTTTTAAACTCGTTCTTTAATTAATCTTTTGGGTTTTTTGTTTTAATTTTTCACACAAACGATTTCATTAAAAATTGGAGTAGATTTCTGTATAGAAAAATATCGGCTACTACCTGAATACACTACGATATCTCTTGTTTACTTTTCCCTCCCTCATTTGCTCATTTTACTTTAAATCACGGTATTGCGCATGTTCTAGCTATAACGAATGTCATATAGGGCTAACCTCTGGGTTTCCTTTTTCTCAATAACTATGTATTTGTATGTTATTTTGAAATAAAGTATTGTATATATATATTGTATATTTATGAGCCAATCGGAAGCGACGTTATAATTCCTGCGGGAAATTCACACATACGTGTGAAAATCTCTCGATTATTAAACAATCACTAATGAGTTAAGGCTGAGCGAAATTTTCACGCGGAAGTGGAATTTCCCACACGAATTATAACGTCGCTTCCGATTGGCTTATAAACGATGACGTTCGATACGGCTAGAACATGCACAATATCTTGATACTCTTACGTTTCATCAGAAGGGTAACTGTTAGAAGACCAGAGTGGCCTAAACCCAGTCTTATGACTTGGTTCCCACCTTCCCACAGGTTCCCAGCCGGCCCGGGAATCGAACCTACTTACAAAATATCAAACAATTTCGGTGTAAAAACGACAGGACCTATTTGACCGTTAAAAAAATTTACTTAAGAAAAATATACTATAAATTATTCCATACCATTATGTCAGACAAAATTGTCGCAATGATACCAAAATTAAGGTTATTTGATAAATACAATATTTCGGTTTAATTTAAATGAAATAAATAAGAAAGCACTTTTGAAGTCTTATCTGCGCATTGCATCCAGGGACATTCGTGACAATGCTAAACCTGCTGGTTATTATGTAATGGGAAATAAAACTTCCCTTTGCATTGTATCTTCGTGCCCACTCTAACAAAGTTAGAAAATCAT
>OX421449.1:54074228-54079228 GCA_949126865.1 Montipora capitata
ATGCAACTTGAAATGCATGGGAATGAACAATGTTCATAAAAAATAAACCTACCTTAACAATAAGAAAGCACTTCCAAGGCAATGTGCTTCTATACCATTCTTCCCTGTCAATGGGTTTTAGAGCCTGAAGGAATTTTCTCCATCCACTGACCTCATTTTGACTAATCAAAAGAGGAATGCTTTCACCTTAAAAAAAGATTGTTGTCCTCAGGATGATCATTCAGAAATGTCAATAAGGTTGAATCCAGCCCAAAGGGCTGAGTCATTAGGAATTCATAGTAGAAACCCTAAAAAACAGACAAGATTTTGAGAAGAGCGCAATCCTATAAACTGTGTAAAATTCCAGGATGGGTAAAATTGAATATAATTGTCTGAAAACTGCTATAATAAATAAAATAGAAATCCCTTCTCTTCCTTATTCAAATTTTGAAGATGTGTTGACAGCTGATTAGCAGGCTTAAAGTTTTTCAACATTTTAATTACTTATTATAACTTATTTTCTTTGGAAAGTTGAAACTCAAATGGTAGATTGAGGATTTTTTAACTGACCTTTTTTCATCCATAACAAAAGGTGAGAAATTGAAACACCTGCATATATAGATTTCTCAGAGATTTTAAGCTTTTCAGTTGCACAGAAAACTGTCAGTTTTGTAAGCCATTTAAGTGATCTGTAAGCCATTGCAAAGGAGTCTTATTACAGCCAAGAGGTCATCACTGCATTGTTTTTTCATGATTTTATACTGCTATGTGTAATGTACCTGATGGTGTGCTAAGGCTGTCATCCTTGGCATTAACTGATTTTGTGTTAACAGAAACAGATGTAATTCCCTCCTCACTTCCTTTTGTTGAACTTATCATCCTTCTTTCAACGTGGCAAGATTCCAATAGGTTTCCTATTAAAATTGAACATAAATACAATACTAACAAGTTAACACAAAAAAAGATGATAATGATCACAAATAGATATTTAAAGGATATTATGCAGCACACCAAAAACATTTTTCTACAAAATAACTTAGGTTGTTAATGATTACAAAAGCAGAAACAACAAATTAAGGTTAATATTCCAAAGAACCTTTCTAATGCATTCAGACCTCTGTTGGGTGACAACCAAGATGTTGGGTGTTGGTGATGACTTTTTACAAAAATTTAATTCAACTTTGTTCATTCAATTCAATGAAAGGGAAGGATACCAGAATTTATTTCTATTGAGGGTATCCGTCCGTAGCCGGATATTGAAAGTTGATTTTGATGAGGGAGGAAAAACAGACTGCCTGGTGAAAAACCCTTATAGTCAGATTGAGATCTCCAGAAACTCAACCCACATATGACCTCAGGGCCAAGGGTTGAACTCGGGTCCCAGAGGTGGAAGACACTGTTGATAACTGCTAAGCTGTCCTGACTCCCCCCAAAGTGACTTGCAAGATGTGGTCATAACAGGATGTTTTATCGAAATAATAAATCATACACACCCATAACTGCTAGCCTTCTTTTCCATCGTTGGTAAATTAAGTGGCCAACAATTACCACGAATATGTATGCTACATAAAATGCAATAAAACCTGGGGATTGTGAGATTGAGAAACAAATTAGTTGCAGGTTGTCAGGAAAGTTTAACCATGTGGTCACCTTGAACTTAAAAGAGGTTCCTTAACACGTCATCATCAATTTTCACTATCGTCAAAGGTTAAGTAAAACATGGCATCAGCTCTCACATGACAAGCATTTGGCCAAATGCTGACTGTAGAATTGAGATAAAAGCAGCATTTATTACTGAGAAACCCATGCAAAGGGCATGTCAAAAGATATATTTGTAAGTGTCAAAGGTGAGGAAAGCTGTAATAAGTAAAAAGATGGCCTAATGTTCCCTCTTTGTTAATTTGACACTTTGAAACCGCATGAATATTCCAGGGGTGGGGGGGTAGGGGGTGGGCTAGGGGTGAGGGGTGATGGGTAGGGGGTGAAGGGTACCACAGCTGAAGCAACCCAAACCTAAATACAAAAATTGAAACCTTAGGCCTACACACTATGCTTAAGATAATGTTGAGGCCTAAGGTCAGCATTTTTGTAAAGGTTTTATAAATGGTTGTGATGTTACATTACCATTACCATGGTTTGGATTGTTTTAGCTACGGTTCCCCACCACCCCCTACCCCTCAATCCCGGAATAGTCATGCCGCTCTGAAATGCAATTTCATCTGTTAAGGGCCATTGCCAAAACCTGGATCGGACCGAATCGGATTGACTCGGACAGGATCATTAACACCAGACAATGTGCTCGAATTCTGTGCCTTTCTCTCTGGTATAGTCGTCTCCTCACTTATTGAGACTCATCGAAATGTTTTTTTCCAAGCAAATTGACATCAATAAGTGAATTGATTGCGTACACAACAGTCTTCTTTTTCTAACAAGAAAACTGACAACAATTCTTTACTTTACCCCAGTCCCTTCTAATTGCACAATAGCCTGATTTAGCAACAGAACAGGAATGTTAGTTGATGATGGCACGCGCAGCAAAAATATTCATATTAGGTCACATTAGAGTAGAATCCTAACTATTCTGCGGGCTGTCCTTTTGTCAACTGACGTTCCCTTTCTGTTTGCTAAATCAGGAAATTGTGCAATTGTCAGGGACCAGTGTAAAGTAAAAAGTTATTGTCAGTTTTCATGTTTGAAGAAGAAGAATATTTGCTCATTGATGACATTTTGTCACATCGTATGTCATAATTCCGCTTCGGAATCTGTAATCACCTCTGGAAAAAAAAACATTTCAATAAATGAGGAGACGACTTCACAAGAGAGAAAAGCACATAATTTGACTTCTCCTCTATTCAGCATGTTGTTTGGTGACCATCTACTTTTGACGGGGATTTTGTTACAGATCCGGTCCGAGTTTTGTCAATCTGATCCCATCCAGTCCAGTCCGGGTTTTGCCAACTGCCTCCATTCAGGGAGTTAAACAGTACAAAATGTCTGACTGTCCCAACAACTAATGATCATGATTATACCTATCGCTTCTCCAAAATTTATGCTCTCTTTGTACAAAGTAAGAAAAACCCACGAGACAGCTCCAAGATAGAACAACACATCTCTGATGAATGGTCGTGATGTTACAGTGACAGTTGAAACAAAGGATATAACGCCAACCACGACTGTTGTGACAAACATGCCAGCACCTAAAATTATTGAGACAGAAATAATATAAATGTTTTAGTATGTAGTACAAGGGATTTTTCATAAAGGAGGATGTATGATGTAAATGAGACATTTATGGCACACCATTATAAGTCTCTTTACCCTTTCAGTCCCAAGAGTAACACTTATAGACTTTACTCTGCTTAATTACACCAGACGATTTTACTCATCGATGGCACAGGCCCCCTCAGGACTGAAATGGTTACATTTTTTTTTCAAAAATTGAAATGCTTTCTTCATTTAAAGTGAAAATTCTGAATGTTTAGTTTAATACTCAAAGCCTAAAATGATAATATAATGTAAATTATCAAACAAATCCTTCATGCCTTACCAAACAAGGCCTGTATTCCAAGCTGTTCTCCATTTGTATTGTTACTTTCAGTTAAAGCTGCCAAAGCACTAAAAATGTCAGGGGCACCATTACCGAATGCTAAAAATGTCACTCCCTTAGTTTACACTTTAGTCAAGGAATTTTCAATTAGATTTAGTGTCCTTGTTATTGAGTTGAAATTTCTTCATCTGCAGCATGCACCCTTGGTGGTTTGATAAAGAATATAATTTTATGATCACATATTTGAAATGCAGATATGAATACTGACATTCTGAGTGAAACATCATTGACAGTAGATAAATGGACGCAACTAAAGTAGTTACAAAGGGGCAAGTACAAGTCAAAAGTCAACTCAGATCAAGCGATAAGGGCTCTGCAAGCCAAAGCTATTCGGAGATTGCCCCTACTTTACCAAGGTTATCTTCAAGATTAGGGCTAGGGTGATTTCTTGAGGCCTTATAATTTTCCTTTTACGTCGATCCGAGTTGATACGGTCCGACCTTTGTACTTGCCTGTTACAAAGGAAGGAAAAGAACAGGTTTGAACAGGACTTGAACTTTGATGACCTAATTGGTAATTGGTTTAAGTCCCTATTGGGGGCTTCTTTGAAACTGCTTACAATTATGATGTCTCAAATAAATGTGGTGATCGTTTCCTCAGGATACCATTCGTGGTGGTAATTTTTCACTACATACAGTTAAACGTTGAGTTGCCTTCCTGCAACCAAGAAAATTGCCATCACACCAGGCAACTCAGTGATGTTCTGTTTCTTCCATATTTACCGATAACAATAATAATTTAGAATCTGGAACTCCTTACGTGACAGTATTTTAAGTTTGTTCACCACTTAGTGTTAATCGTTTCAAGCCCATGATGGACTTTGCCCACTAGAACTACAATAGTGAATATCATTATGTAAGGCATACTAAATCAAGGGATACAGCAACATTGTCACTAAGACAAAGTGTCTTTGAGATCACTGTCAGAGAAGGACAAAAGCTATAAAAAAAGAAATGGATAAGAAATATTGAGATTATAGCACTTGTAAAACAAAAATCTAAAAGAAAATAACATTAACATATTTATACACAAATACAATATTCCTAGTGTTTTAGCATGGGCCTTGAATAAAGTAGAATGGTAAGGTTTGCTGCAACTTTTGTGGCTGAATTAGTACTATTATAATAATTATAATAAAAGAAAAATGCACCTCAAATATAAAACCATCAAGTCAATCGGGAATCAAATCAATAGTTTACAAGACGCTGAAACACTGTAACAACCAAAACAATACATGTACCAAATAGTTAAAAATTATGATATTCCAACCTTTTTTTAACTTACTAGTCATCTGCAGTTACACCCAGAGTTATGAAAAGGAACACAAGCCACAAAACCTATAATAGATAATTTAAAAAGTCAGAGACCAGTAAGATTCCAGTATACATGTTTGACCTTCTAGTCATAAAGTGCA
>OX421449.1:54084228-54104228 GCA_949126865.1 Montipora capitata
ATTTTGTCCAATTAAAACCCATAATTTGGTACCTCTTGGGGGTGAAAAAATTCATGCCACACCCACAAGACAGGATCTTGGTACCTCTTAGAGGTTCTTTTCAAAATTTCCGATGAGCACCCCCGTCCATTTTATATGTCGAGTGCACCATGAGGCCCCTGTGCCTCCCTCACAAAAGAAATATGTGTATACATTTATGTTATTTGCCAGCTGGAAGGTAAACTGTGAGCCCGGTCTTGAAAATGCTGAGCCAAGGGCAGCATTTTCAAGACCGAGGTCACAGTTTTTCGCTCTTCGGACCGACCCTTGGCTGGTCAATAATTTATTACGTAATTTTTTTTCTCTCTGAAATCACTTTTTTAAATTGTTGACTCGCACCACGCTTGATAGCGAATGCAGTATTAAACGACTTACAAACTGAACGTTTTAAAGAAAAATATTTTTATTTTAATTCTGTTTCCAAACCTCTTGTCTGAGTAAAAGTAGCTTCTGTATGTAAACGGAATCAGTGTAGAAAAAAATAATTGAAATTTAAGGTCATCACACAAGCTCACGCTACTAAGGCTAGGATTCCGCCCGCCTTGAGCGGGTCGGATGAGAAAATTCTGCCCGCTCCCGAAACCAATCAGATTGCAGGATTTGATGAATTCCACCTGCTCATGCACTGAGATAAAAAAAGGGGATGTATGTGAACGTATACTATACCATGCCATAGAAAATACAACAAATCATGCCTATGGCATGGTATAAAATAGTTATGTGGTATAACGTGGAATATCCCACTCGTCACTTGTATTTTCTTGGTTTACACACTTGTCTAAAAGCTAGTGTGTATACCATGAAAATACAAGTGACTTGTGGGATATTCCATGGTACACCACTTGAAAGCGTTGCATAACTATTATGTATATATATGTGAACATATACATCTAATAAGAACCCTCCTGATGATTGCTCTGGGAGAAGAATGAAACTCTGAGTACTTGTAGCCATATATCTCATACATACACAGGGGGTAAATAGGGGGCATAACTAAAAATAAAAACAGAGAACAAGAAAATAACCACTATATTTTCAGGCAGTGATTCATAAACATACATCATGTGTGTTAACTTAAAGCAGATGGAATTGTTTACAACAGAATGATCATTGATAAAATATTAAAATATATTATATAATGCAGCGATAGTCTGTTTCCTAACATTAACTGCATTTCCTCTAACCATTGCTTAAAAAAATGTTTAAATTAGGACTCTGATAATAAGAATCTGTTTGAAAATGATGCCTCTGACTAAGATGTCTAAATGGGTTCACAAACAAATTTCAAAGTTAAAGAAATATGAATATTTACTCAAAGCAAACAAAAAGTTACCAACTTTATTTTGAGCAAGAGAACTAACATAAGATATTTTTCCATCATCAAGACAAATCTCTCCACAGTAAATTTTTCCTTAATGGAGGGGAGTTTTTTACTACTTAACCCTTCGACACCACAAACGCCCTAGGGGACCCCCAGTTGACAAGTAAAATCATCTGGCATTAGACAGACTAAAGTCTCTTGAGTCTCACTCCCAGGAGTCAATGGGTTAAGGTTGTTACAGTACTGGTAAGACAATGACCCTCGATCTGACTTGCTCTTTGTTTGTTCCAGAAACGGCCTTGTGACAGGCACAGGTGACTCTCCCTTAGATGACATAAAAGATTGCTTTGTATACATGTACAGACATCCATGATGTGATGTTGACTCCAAAGAGTGCTCTCTAACATCAGTCAATTTTACTTGTCAACTGGGGGTGTCTTAGGACACCTGAGGAGTGAATGGGTTAAGATGCATTGTTAAACAAAATAGGAAAAACTGATCAATAATAATTATGTTTGCTACATTTCACTGTTGGCAAAATTTGCCTCAACAATAAAAAGTAGTTTGAGCTACATGCACTGTAAATTGCTTTTAAAATCACTATAATACTACCATAAGCCAGCAGGCATAAGTAAGCCCATCATGTAACACAAGGAATTTGTACAACTTAAAACAAGAACAACACCCTCTTGTAAGGTATTTACTAGTCAAGATTAAGCTTCTTAAAAAGATTGCAATAATAATAATTATTAGTAAAATCCAACTAGTGGTCTATTATCAATGCTGCGTTCTGATTGGTTGAGCTACTAGTAGGCTATTTGTTATAGCCCACTAGTAGCGAAAAGCGCCGGCTTTGAAAACCAAAACAACAATTAAAGTCTAGCTTTAACTAGCGAAAGATGTTTTGTGTCGATATTTTTTTGATCAACTAGTTGGATTTTACTAAAACAATTATTCCTCTCGCCCTCATGGCCTCTGAGTCAATAGCCCATTTGGCCTTCAGCCTCATGGGCTATTGACTCAGAGCCCATTCGGGCTTGAGGAATAATTGTTAATTATTATCTATAAATGACTCTATTTTACGTCTTTGGAAACCTAACAAAAGAAAATGTCAAATCCTCCATCTAAGCTGTATATTACTTCAACTATTTCTCACTTTTGGATTGGACCAGAACCCATCTAATTCTTGCACTTACTAAACATCATTCATCCAATAACAGAAAAAATGATGGACTAATCATGTCACACTAGTTCACTCCAAGATGGCTGCAAAGAGTACAAATATGACAGACAAAATGGCATTTCATCTTACATGAAGAGCTCTGAAAATTGAGAGATTTCGCATCTCATTTACAGCAAACCACAAACATCTGTCCTCAGTTGTTCAAAAGGTGGATGACACTATCCACCAGATAAATTATTGCTATCCAGCGGATAAACACTAGCAAAACCATTTATTGAGTTAACCAGTGGATTGTGATTTATCCAGTGGATAGTGCTATCCACCACTCAAACAACTGGGACCAGATTGAAATTTGCATTTTTCCCAAAAATCAAAGAAACTTGTTTGACTATAACTTATTTCGTGCCTGCTATCTATGAATGTCAAGCACTTCTCAAAAGCAAGACACAAGTTAGAATAAAAGAATTTATGTCCATTTATGACATCAACAGGTTGCTGGTTGCCATTTCACATTAACACAATGCTAAATCTCTTCCAGTGTTTTCAATATGGCATTTGTACAATATCAAGAAATATACAGATCTAAGATGATTAACTGCCTCAGCCACAAAGCCCTTGTTGGCCCTGAATATTTGTTATGTGAAAAGTTGAAATGAGTAAAATGTTAAATGTTAAACCACCATTTGCAATTTGCTTGATGAGGGCCAAAATCTTTGGTACCATTACAGTTATCACTGCTCTAGCACATCATCCAGCATTTATTCGAAAAAAGCACTCCTTAATATCCACAATACTTCATATCATACCAAGCCTTGTCTGACAGTTGACAAATATCCCTTTTTGTCCAGGCCACCACCAGTTTTCCAATAAAAGGGCACTTGCTAGCAAAAAATAATAATTAGCTTAAAAATACAGCTGTGTGCCTAGCACAGAAGTCTGAAATCAGCTGTGAGAAGATACAATAAACGTGAATGTGAAAGAAAATTAACTAACATGTTTACATGTGAACTCCCATGTTTTGCCTGCCCCTTCAATATTTACCCAAGGAGAAAGAGATTTTAAATATTCTTCTGAGATAATAGCTTATTTTACACTACAAAATGATAACAGTCCTTGAGAAGATCATATCTCCTCTTCTGTTCCATTTTTGCCTGGGTTGTTAATTTTAGGAAATAAAATTATCTTGAAGTTAAAAAAAAGAACTTGGCTTAAAAAATATTGGGCAAATGAAAAAATCCTAGCTGTACTCTTAGTTGTGACTCTTCTCTACCAACTGAGCTTTCAGGTTACCTGGGAGATGGCCATTATTACAGGTTCACTAGCCCATAACAGGTTAATCTATAATAGAGAATATGCAATATGCATATATTTAAACCTTAGATGTGAAGTTCAAATATATGGCATTTTACGTACTTGCTGTCATGAGAAATAAAATGTTTACTTACAGGCGTACTTACAGAGATCACAAAATATAAGCTGCTGTTTACTTCCTAATTGCTTTCAATGTTGATGCATACTTTACCAGCTCTGCTTTAAATCTCTTACAGTCATTCTTTCTTACAGCTATTTCTGCCTCCAGTATACCTTCTTGCTTTTTATCTGTCATTAATTGAATCCAGTTCTCCTCAAGTTCTTGCATGAGCCTTTGTTTCTTTTCTTGTCTTTCTGCTATTTGATGATGTATGAGAAGAAGGGCATCTTCTTTTTCCTTCAGACCCCTTTCAGACAGGATCAACTCTTCTTGAAACTTAGCATGTAAGGTGGTCAGTAGCTTATCACCTTGGCCCTTAATTCCTGGCGGCTCACCATTCCTGTTGATCCAAGCTTCAGAGGTCCGAACATTAGCATCCTCATTTTGACTGGTTGTGACAGACACATTAGTACTCCTGTCATCATTGCCCAAAACAACTCTTGAAATGGGAGGTGTGTTCTGATTGGATATAACACTTGGTGTATTGGAAACCCTGTCACAATCATTGCTTACATCTAGAGAACTGGTATCACTGTTGATTGAGCTTGTAGGCACACTTGTACTTGAGCTTTGATTGACTGCAACCACTGGTGGAAAGGAACCATCACTGTGATCTGTTGCAATGCTAGGTGAACAGATATCATTCCTTGCATCTGGCGTTGCATCCACTGAAATATCCTCGGTAACTTCACCATCACAACCTAACAAAACTGTAGCATCTGTATCCTCTGATATGGGTGGAGTTGAAAAGGCTTCATCAGGTGGTAATAGCTTTAAAGATGGTAATGGTGAAGTCCCACTTGATTTTGATGTTGAAGGCACTTTATCCTCCACAAAAAGGTCTTCTTTTTTGTGACCTTTTACAACAGCATCTTCTGGCTCCTCCTTGGCTACAAAAGGCTGTGTGTGTCCAGTGAAACCACCAGGTACTATTGGGCTCAGACAATTCTCTACAGGAACAAATAGGGTTGCAGGTGGTGATGCTGCTAAAGGGGACTCTAAAGGAATGCTTTTGTCTGGGGTCTGTTGAACCTCTGCTACATGGTCATTAGGCAAAGGAGGAACTTCAAAGTCACGTGGTTGAAGAATTGCTGCCATTTCATAGGAGTGCAATTCTTTTGATAGATCAGATGGAGTTTTACCATTGGTATTCTTGATCTCTTTCAGGGCATCCATGATCTCTGGTTCAATGTTTTTCATGACAATCTTGATTACACGATGCCCTGCGCCATGTCTGCATGCAAGGATGTGTAAAAAGGTTTCCTTGCTCTGGTTTGTCTTAAGTAGAAGTTCCTTTACTGCATTGGGTGTGAGCTTACCAGAAGTCTTCAGATGCGCCAACTCCTTGATGAGCACCGCAAAGTAACCCTCATAAGTGCTTATCTTCTCAAGCTCTCCTGTGCAGTCAAGAACAATTTTAGCCAAGCAGTGAAAGGGCGTGTCTCCTTCTTTATTAGATAAGGTAACAACTTTTGGCACACAGTCAGTCAAGGTTCTAAGCGTTTTAGAGAACACCTCTAGGATTGTCTTTACAGAGTTTTTCTTTAGGACTTGGCCAAGGGACAGAAGCATTCTATGCACCCCTGTTTCTCCAGTCCTCTCAGATTGTACAGCAAGGTTAAATTCCTTCATCTCTGCCAATTTACCAAGAACTCTAAATTTACCCAGGACACATACCCAATGTACTAATGGGTATTTGAAAGAAGCAACAGGATCCACAAGGTCTGCATTAACCCTTAGTCTGGCAAACTTTCCAGCCTGAGTAACAATCTCATTCACTTGCTTCATAAAAATGTCACCATTTGCTGCACCATAGTTGTAGTTGGAACACTTCAATAGACTCAAAATGAGCTTGTGGTGCTGAGCTGTGCATGTTGTATGGCAAAATGGCGTATGCTTTGGTGCTGCAGGAGAAAGATACAAAATAATAGACTAGTCATTATATGAATAAAGGAAAGGCAATTGATCCTTATTCAGCCAACACTACAGGCCAAGAAAATGATTGATTTTACTTGTGAAGTTCGGACAAGGGTCAGAAATATTTCATCATGTCCTTGCCCTATTTGTTCCACCCCACATTAAGTTAAAATAGGCCACTTTCAAAAATACCCTAAAATTATACAATGTTTGTGCCCCTCCCCCATTATTTTTGTTTTCTCTTGAGACCATTGTAAGTCCCAACAGAAACTGAAAACAATGCTTATGCAAAATTTGGGGGGACAAACAGAGAGTATTATGGTATATTCGAAAGTGGCCTATAATGGATGTTTCAAAGAAAGAAGAGAGAAACAAACTACACATACATGTAATAAAAGGTTAACCTTAAATCACTTTACTTTTTAAATGTAAGAAAATCTGTCTAATATAACCCTCTTTTTGCTTGGAAGAAACTAAATTCAGGAAACTAGCGAGATACTTTATACTATGACTTGTAATTATTTATCTTGAAAGAGATATACCGTATTTATTCACTTATAAGGAACACTTGGTCATGAGACGCACCCTAAACTTTCGAAGACGACTGTGACAAGTAAGCAAAATAAAGATTCCACCTGAATACCCTGTAATAAGGCGCACCCAGAATTATGGGAAATTTCGTTGACCACGTTTGCTGTACTTAGAACAAACTTCCAAAAGTTACTAATTACATTGCTTTCATTCGCAAAAAAAAAAAGTGAAAAAGTCACACATTGCAAACAATAACAAAAACGTCATCCGAGAAGTGAAGGCGGATGGTGAGAAACTTCCACTGAAGGTGATAATCAAAGGCATTTGTCAGCTACGAATCGAGGTGCCCAGGAGAACGCAGGTTTCTTTACACAAGAAGACCTGGATAGACGAAGAAGGTTTGTTCTTTTTCCTTTATAAGAGTATTTAATAGCAGCCATGACAATTAATTTTTTTCAAATGATTTGAAGTCAAGTTTGCCTCATTTCGTGGGAGCGAGGTTCAATTGTTTCTGATGTAAATCATTTCAAGCATGTTCGCTCTCTGCTGAAATCATCATGGCTTTGTTCACCAACTTGTTCGCCTGAGCATAGAGGACTTCTCGTTTGGAATTCCTACTGTGCCCATTTAATGGATGCAGTTAAAGATCTACTGGACAGACCAAACGTTGATGTTGCCGTAGAGACAATGATCAACATTGTTTGTCTTTTGTTCATTCATTTACCGGTATTTTTTTACATACTCATTTCAGTTTAGCCTTGATTATTAGGGATATTTGGAAAAGTTATATGTTGTTGTGTGAAAATATTCAGTTATAAGATGCACCTCAAGTTTTGAGCTGAGGACAATAAGCTCACCTACTCTAGCAAGTTAATGATCCAGAGCAACATATCGAATTACATAGTTTTAACCCACAGAATTTTCAAAGTACTATATCCGTTTTTTTAGCTCTCGACTTCGTCTCGGTGAATATTCACCAATAATCACTTCGCCTTCGGCGAATAATTGTTAAATATTTGTAAAAATTAAGCCATTTGGAAGGATCTTTGAGCGGCTAAACTTCAATATTAGCAGACTTCATTGAGGACGAAGAAATTATCAACCTCCTCACACAACATGTAACACCCAAACGTTTCATACTGCTCAGACTGAAAGAAATGTTGCTTCTTCTTCCTTCTTCTCCTTTATCTTTAACATCCTCAGAGTACTTCATGAAGTAAAACACTCAGAAAACCACAGATAATTGTTTTTTTCTGCCGTGCGAGGTTCAAGTTAGTTATGGTGAGACCAGCATAAATTATGAGCTGAAGTATGCGTAAGTGAAGGGCTTGCTCAATTTCCGCTAACTCGTACTCTGCCATTTAAAGATGAAAGTGTAGAGAACATAAATCATATACCATTATTCATCCCATTAAGGGATATCGCTAACACAATTTATTATAATGGCCATCTAAAGCAGGGCTCGAAATTAACGAAAAAATCAAGTCGCATTTTGCGATAAGATACGGAAATTTAGTCGCAATTTCGCAAATTTTAGTCGCAACCTAGATTTAATTGGGGAGCTGGTGAAGACTTTTAGCGAGTCAGCCATTTTGTTACTAGCAGTTTCCACTGGTGAAAAACATATTTGTGATAGGTTTGTATGGAAACTATAGGACAAATGATATTACCAACATTATCATCAAGGGGACAGGGAGCTACATTTGGTTTTGGTTACCTGAATCAGTTGTGAAAGTGGGTAGGTTTTAAGTTCATTTTATTTGATTGAACTTACATTTTAAAACCCTCTGGAAAGAGAAAGTTTGTGAACCCCCCTCCCCTTTGGAAAATTTCACTTTTACACCCCACCACCCCTCAGAATTTCTGTGACCCTCTGTGGGGGAGGTATGGATATTTTCTGGAACCACACATTTGAACCCCACCTCTACCTTTACCCCCATCCCCACCTCCTCTGTCAGTGTTACAACTTCAAGGATAAGACAAAGACTGAAGAGAGGATTACTAAACAATAAAAAACAAAATCCAAATGTCTTTTGTCAAGTTGCCTCCAGTAGCATTCCAGAGGATGAGGACTAAATTTTAACTCTTGTAAACACATTCCACACTCAGGCTAAGAAAGTAAAAAGGCAAAGTTCCAGTAAATGTGGAGCTTTCTTTTTTACCAATTAAGGGAAGAAGGGATTGGCTGGCGTAACATAACAAATGATGGAAGTTGGAAGACAAAAGTACAGGAAGCATGAGACTAGGGTATGGGAAGCTTCAAGACCCAGACTGCTTGGACCATTTGTCACAAACTAGGACATTCTAAAAGGCAGAGGGTCTGAGACAAGGCATTTCTCAACCTTTCAGGGATAAACACTGACCAGATGAATTTCAAAATTCAACATTATACAAGCAAATTTAGCAATACTTTGATGCTTGGGGAAAAACCTTCAATTCGTTTCGTAAGCCAGCAACTTTCATAACGAATGAGATGGTAAATATAAATGCTGAGTACCCTATAGAAATAAACTGATGTATAAAAGATGTTAACTTATTTATAAAGCCATACCAGTTTCAAATATAATGTTCTCATCTGCACATTTTGAAGGGGTATCTTTGAGCATGGCATTCCTGCTAGCATCACCCGCAGTTCCATTGTTGTCACCCTTTATGTCCTTTTCATCATCAACATCATCCTCTTCTTCTGACTCAAAGTCATCTGAATCATCATCCAGCTTAAAATCATCATCGTCGACATCACTTTCTGAATCAGACCATTCCAATGCCATGCGACTTCTTTTGGTGCTGGGTCCACTGGACTTTGTTACTCTTGGAGCTGGTCTTTTTCCAATAGCTTTCTTTTGTGTAGCCCCTTCTCCTTTTGGTAAACCTTTAACAGTATCTGACTGGCATAAAACATTATCATCCCCAAGGTTTGGTGGGGTTGCTGGGGTTTCTATGGGGTCTGTTTGTACTGGCATTACCTCTCTTGTTGAATTACTGTCTTTTGCCTCCACTGCTGCAATGGATTGCGAGTTGTTCTGCTCGCCTCTGTTACTACTCTTAGGAGTTAAAGCTTTACTTCCAGCTACTGCCTTCTGCAGACTTGCTATTACAACAGCTGGTGCCCCTAAGGCTCTGAGCATTTTACAAGATCTCTTTTCAACAGCCAGTTGACGTGGTGTCTTCCCACTATTGTTCTTGTTTTTTGAAATCTTCTCACTTATCAAATGAAAATTTTTTGAGAAGTATTCCAATGAGTCAACAGATTCTTCATCTGATACTAAGTGGTGAAGGAAGGAATTCCCACTTTTGTTGATGACGGAAAAGATTTTCTCAACCTCGTCATATTTTAATTTATTGTTCTCTTTTATCCTCAACAAACATATCTTCAGGTACATCCTTGAATAAGGATCAGAGCTGCATCTCTTTGCAAGGTAGTGAAGTATGGTGTCGCCCAAGCTAGAATCTTTTGCACACAAAACCTCTGGAACATGTTTGAGAAAGATGTCTAGGATATTACCAAAGATGGACCCAATGTACTCAGTTGAACTGCTAGGACCGAGTCCTCTCGCAAGATACTGCACCATAGAATGTAATGCACTTTGACTGTTTTGGCCACCTTTTACTGTAAGAATAAAGCCACACTCACTTATGAGATAACCTAACAGCTTGTATTTTCCAAGAATACACACCCAGTGCACCAAAGGAAAACAGATTTCCTTGTTCTTTTCTGGGACACAATCTGTGTGAATCCACTTTGTTTTTGTAAACTTATCCAAAGATTTCTTGAAATCAGTTTTTTCTACTTCAGTTGTATCTGGTGAATTTGCAAGTGCCATAATCAGCTCATGATGCTTGCCTGCTCTGGGACATGTGGAGTTTCCAGACACAATGTGGCACAGAGTACACTTAACAGGGGAAGAAACATTTCCAGTGGAACTCTGCATGTTTGAGGCCTGGTCTACTGGCATCTAGATGAATAAAAAATCACACCCTTTTCAACCATGTTGAGACAATGTTGAACATAAATTTTGCTAGAGAAACTACATTTGAGAAACTACAAGATACAGGGCCAAACAAGGAAGATTTACCTCGTTGTGGCTCAACACACAGAAAGTTAAGTGACTTGCCAGTGAAAGTAACGAGTATATACTTTTGTGGGTCTCTGGTGCTATGGTTTAGAAGTTGTGTCCGGCCTCCAAATTTTGACATTTCAACTTCTGAATGCATTTTTACTAAGATACCATTGTTTGCTCAATCACTCGTACTTATACCTCTGACCCTTCTTCAATTTTATATTTCTTTTTGCAATACGAGCAGCATATTAACCCCTTTGCAATAATCAATACTATTGTCATTGTTGATTCAACTTGATTTCATGAAGTACTCAGATCTGTACGTCATATGAAGTGCAACGTACCATAGTACATGTACAATTCTTGCAGAACAAGGCCCTAAAATGTAGACATGCAAACTGGTATGTATCGGGGTATATTGCAGTCTCGAACAACGTAGGAATGATCGCCACTAAAGCAGATTCAAATAAACAAAATAAAAACACACATCAAACGGCAAAGAAGAGAAAAATACATTAGTAATGACACTGACCTGTGATGAGCTTCGACGGTCCATCTTCATGTAACGAGATTCCCACAATCCCCTCTGCCATTGCGATTATTTATCCCATGTGACCAAAAACGCGCCAAAAAAGAAAGAAAAAGGAAAGATCTCATGTATATATTATAACCACCACGAGTCACCAACTAACGTTTTTCACGCAAAAATATCTAATACTCTATCATTCAGTCATGGGTCTTGACAAACTGCGAGCCAGCGAGTTACGCAGGTCATGCGAGTCGTGCATTTAAGTTGAATCACCCATTTCAAATAGCGCTTATGAAGAGTATTTAATGATCACCCATTTTAAAACGGTTAGCTTTCAAACTGTTTGGCTCGCACGTTGACTCGCATGGCTCGTAGGCTCGCATATTGTGCAACCACTTCAGTCATCCATATTGATTTACCTTCATCTAGATGCATTTACCTACATTTAGTATCATCTACCCCCGGGGGTGGGACTCCCATATGAAACAGACGGGGATGCTCGTCGGAAATTTTGAATTTAACCCCTAAAGGAGACCAATCTAGGCGTGGCTTAAGCAAATTTTGACCCCTAAAAGAGACCGTTTAAAAACACAAAAATACGACATGCAATGAGTTTTAATGATAAAAAGGCATAATCATCGAATGCTTTTATCTAAAAAGAAAATTTAAAAGGAAATTTGACTTCTGTTTCTCTTCGCGTAATTCTGCGTTACTTCGCGGAACCCCAAACGAGACCTTGGTGGCATAAAATATTGGCGCTTTGTCCGGAACACCCTAAGCGAGACCAAAATCCAAAATTTACACCCCAAAGCGAGACGACGAGCATCCCCGTCTGTTTCATATGGGAGTCCCCCCCCCGGGCATCTACCATCATCGGTATTCATGTACCCACATTTACCATCATCTAGCTACCTTCATCATGTTCATTTACCTTAATTCGCCATTATCTAACTTCATCCATATTCATTTAACTTCATCTACTTTCATCCGTATTCATTTACCATCACCTACCTTCATCCATATTAGAGGCCATGGAGAGGGAGGGACTGGGGGGTATAGCCCCCCACTTTTTCTTACAGTGTTGTTTTTGGCTTGATTAAAGACTTAGTAATTTACAATACTTGTATATACACAAAGACCTAACCTATGGAGGTATATCTATGACCAAATCAGTATTTGAAACAAAATCGTCCAAATCATAAATGCATCAATCCAAAGCTGAATGGCAACAAGCCGATTCTGAAAATGGCCATCACAGAAAGAGGCATAACGCAGAGGCATAATGCGAATAGGCATAACGCATTTCACTTCAACCATATTCATTTACCAATTCATCTACTTTCATACATATTCATTTACCTTCATTTACCACCATCTACCATAACCATATTCATTTACCTGTTTAGTATCGTCTTCCTTTATCCTTGTTACATCATGTATTTTCTGTGACATCTAATTTAAAGTACACTGTTCCACAGTTTTGTTGCCTTACAATAAAGGAAATGTTGACATATTGTAAAGGGAACAACCAATTGGTTTATTTGCAAGACAGGCTAGTGCAACATGACCCAAGTGAGAGGGGTTGGAGGGAGGGTGTAAGGGGTGATGGGATCCCAGTCGACCTGGCCCAGATTGTTATCACCACAAAACCTACATTAAAGTCTCTATAGAGTCATAGAGGGTGATGTAGCAGGTCTCGTAGCTTAATTATTGGATAGCTACCCTAGCCAAAGACAATTGAAACAGTGACTCAGACTCAAAAACAATAGAAGCTGATTACAGGTTACGAGAGCTGCTACACTCTTGCCGATAGATACTGATGCGCTTTATTACCAACAAGTCAAGGCTGCAAAGGAGCCTAAATCTGTCAAGGCTGCCTAGAACTTTCTATACCTACAATCCTGGTAAAAAGTGGTCTGGACAACTTTCAAAAACGAGTTCATAAGAAATATGTGCTTTACTTTTTATGAAAATTTATAGTACGAACGACTCTGGCCTCCCTTCTCCCCACCCTCCATCCTTCCCTCAAAGCAATGTTGCAGCATATTGCAGCTTTTCTGAATGTTCTCCTAGATTCGATGATCAACACTGAAAAGGGGGAGGGTGGACCGTATGATACATGGTCTTAACACATGTTCATTTTTAAACCATTTTAGCTCGTGATTTTGTCCAAAATTGTGGTCTCAATGGATGTAACTAGTCTCTACACCAAGATCCCGCAAGAGTAGGGAATTACTGCAGTATGCAAACCATACAAGAATTTTCATAATAAAAGCAGTCTCTCAATTCCCTTTGAAATCTCCCAGAAGAATTGTGCTTTTCTCCCGAAACAGGCCTTGTTACAGTTGTCAACCCAATTCATAGTGGCTTAGAGGTAGACTACTAACACCAGGAGTTCTTCCCCCTACTCTTCACGAACAGTGAGTGGGTTCTTCAATATCCCACAGTGTTCATTAACAGAAAGGGTTGTGAGATGGGGATCTGAGAAGACTTGCAAATCTAACCAATTGCAGATGAAATTACGAAGGCAGCACTTTCTCGTCAGTTATTTTCAAGACCTTGAGTGTTACTCTGACTAGAGTTTTGAACCTGTGATCTCCTGCACGAAAGTCCAATGCTCAACCAAATTCCCAGAAGTCTGACAGTCCAATGTCCGAAAGTCCAATGCTCAATCAACTGAGCCACCAGTCATCGGTGAGTGTTGTATATACAGTGTAATAAGTTACCATGGCAACAGGAAAGCCCAGCAAAAACACCCTATATTTTGGCTTTAGTTGCTCTTATCTCAAAAGCAAACTTGGTGACCCCCCTTTTTACTGTTGAAAAGTGATCAGAAGGTCAAGATGACACTTTCTGCAAAGTTTTAAAAAAGTATGTAGAGGGAAGATATCTGTTTACAAACATTGATGTACTAAATACAATATGAGCGACCGTATTGTATCGGATATACAATGTCGAGCCAAAGGCGAGACATTTTATATCCGATACAATACTGGCGCGAATATTGTATTGTGCTTATGAAATGTCAGCATTTAAGTGTTAATGTACACTAGGTATTTTTGGTGATTCAAGACATTTTAACCTTGAAAATTGAAAGAAACATTTATGTAAATGAAGAGAAAGCTGTATCAGAAATACAGATATTGATTAATAAAACATTTCTTTTGTTTTCCCATCATGAATTATTAATGAGTTTTATAAGTTGTTTATCAAATGTACCAACAACAGGAACAAAAGACCCTTTGTTTCAACAGCCAATGAGGCTTTGGTTGGCACATTTATAACAATACATGAAGGTGACATCAATGATATCTTCCCTGTAGCACAATAAGAGCCAGCTTAAAAAAACACAGAATTTAAAGCGAGGCCTTAAATTTAGCCGGTGTATCAACTCTCCAAGATCGTAGATCAGCGGCTTGTCACAAATTTATTGCGCAGCTTAATCAGGATAACCCAGTTTAGAATCTACGAGTGCTTCCGTCTACTACTCACTCAGATAGAGAGACAGGGTAAGAACTAAGATAACTGCCACAAATAAGTTTGGTGACTTTGTCACAAACAAATACGCTACTGACTTGATGTAATATGTTTATTAGTGTAGTTTGTATTATTTATGTATATATATCATATTTAGCATTTATAAGTATCTATTTATTCCAATAGTTATATCTGACCAAACCTGTAATTCAGATTATAATCTGCTAGAGGTTTCAATAAACAAAACTACTAATTAATTAACCCATTGACTCCCAGGGGTTCCCCATTGACGAGTAAAATCGTCTGGCGTTAGACAGAGTAAGTCTGGCCGGTTTAGGCCGGTTTGGACTTCAAAGGGTTAAGGTGGTTCTGAACCTCCTTTGCAGAATTCTTTTAAACTTTGCAGAAAGTTTCATCTTGACCTTCCAAACACTTTTCAACAATAAAAAAGGGGGGTCCCTAAGTTAGTTTTTGAGATATGAACAACTAAAGACAAAATAAAGGGTGTTTTTACAGGGCTTGCCTGTTGCTATAGTGACATAATTATTATTATGGCACAATAATGACTGCATCTTGCTCAGCAATAATAATATTATTGTTGTTTCATATGATACCATAATATAGCTGATACGTGATAGAGCACTGTAGTGCCGATCCTAATAAGAGAGTTACTTGGAAGTATTGAAACTTGTTTGAGCCACCTTAAAGCCGCTCCCTTCTGACTTCTTAACCCAACAAAATACCGTAAATACCACCACTTCTTTCCAAATAACATACACTATTTTGAAAAAACTCGCAATATTGGTAGCAATGCCCAGAACCACAATCGTGGGCAAAACTCATTAAGGAAATGGTACTGAAAAAACACACTTGTTCACTATTTCTCCCTTGTGAATTCCACAGCAGTTACTTCCGCTCGCCCTACCCAATGTTGATTTAGAAAGTGTTCATTTCCAGGAAACTGCTCATGACCCCCAGAAAACAACATTGAGATGCAGGAGGGGGATCAAATTGTTTGCTTACAACTGAAAGCACTTGGATAGCATATTTCTTCCCTTAGCAAAAAGATGAATAACCAATTCAGTGTAATGTTAAGATTCCAAAACTTAATTCCTAGAAAGGCACCTGTGCGAGTGTACAAGGCTTTAATTTTACCACATTTCCATTATTGTTATGAAAAATTAGAGGCATTAAATAGCTATTTTAAAGACTAGTGCATAGAATTCTACTTGATAAGATAAACTTGAACTCTTTATACAACAGACCTCTTCAGAATTTTTTTAAGGTTCTTTTTGACTCACTATCTGAGCTTTATAAGAAATATGTTTACTCTCCATTCTACTACTTATAGGTTGCTTGCAATGGTAACTACATCATCACCTCATTAAATCAAGAACTTTCAATCATGGTCTCCATTTCGTTTCTTATCATACTGCAGTACACAGGTCCAGCTACATGTACCTTCCAGATTCTATCGGAACTTCTCATTATTTATATTTTAGGAGCAATTTTAGAATGACAAGTTTGAATGATTTAGAAGTAATTTAACCTTTTCTTCTTTTCCTTTTGTTTGGTTTGGATTATATTTTATTTGTTCCTTGAAAAAGGTTAGCTTTATATTTTAAAGCTACTCAAAAGTTCCAGGGAAAATAAAAGTTTATGTATGTGAATTATGCATGTAATAGAAGTATCAGATGAACTAAACAATAAGCAAGCCTGAAATTAATGGTATTTCAGCATAGCATAAAAGGATAGGTTTTCTTGATCACTACACAGAGGTTTACCTCTGGCTTGTTCATAACTTATTATTGTACTCTTTTAGCCAATGAGTTTGGTTTTTTCCCTTCCTTAAGATAGGAAGATTGTTTCCTTCCAAGGTTTTGGTAACCCTCACATTTTGGCTCAATAACCTGGTGACTGGGTAACATTCACAAAAAAGTTAAAAAGTGAATGCAGTTATTCTTCTTTCCATGTTATTGAGCCTCTGGACAAACTATTCAAAACTACAGCTGGTGCTCCGAGAGCCCTAAGCATTGCAAAGCATCTTTTTTCGACAGCGATTTGACGTGGTGTCTTGTGCAAATTGTTCCATGTTTTGGAAATTCTCTGAGCTGTGGAACCAAAGTTATCACATAAATATGTCACAGTCCTAGCAGAGCTCTCATCAGATACCAGAAGATGAAGAAATGTGTTCCCTTTCTTGTTCGCTGCAGATAGTACTTCATCTTTTGCCTGAGCAGAGAGTTCGCTACTCTCCTTAATCTTTGCAAGGAGGATTTTTAGGTAAATGCGAGAACATGGATCCATGTTACAACGCCTTGCCAAGAAATGCAGTATTGTATCATGCGTCTTGACATCTTTTTCACTGAATGCCTCTGGCATGTACCTCAGGAAAACATCTAATATGTTGCAAAATGCATTTCTTAATATGTAATCAGCAGGGATCTGTGCATTCAATCCAGTTCTGAGATGCCGCACCATAGAATGTAGAGGACCTTCCTTGTGTCTGCCTACTTTTACAGAGAGATCAAATCCTTTCTCAGTTACAAGATATTCCAAAATTAAGTACTTTCCGAGAACACAAGCCCAGTGTACCAGGGGAAATTTAAATTTGCCTTTCTTGACAGGAACCTTTCCACTGTGAAACCACTTGGCTGCTGCATACTTTTCAAGACATTTCTCAAAATCGATGTTCTCTGTTCTGTTGGTGTTTGAACACTTTATTAGTGAAATAATCAGACGATGGCATATATCTGATTCCGTAAATCCTGAGCCAGCGTGTCCAGTATGCGATGACTTGCAATCAGTACACCAAATCAGCTGTTTACTGGTTTGCATACTTTGGGTCTGGAAAAACAAACACTGTTTGTAAATATTTTAGAGTAAAAATAAGCAAAACAACACAAGGTTTCAATACCACCTGAATGTCTATTTTTTCCTGAAAATGAAGCACAGATGAGAGTAAAAAGAAGACCACTTGGGGCATTGTTCTTAAATTCATTTACAAGTACAGGCAGTCTCCTTTGCAGCCGTTTTTTGGATGTTGTGATGCCACACCCCAATAACGGCTGCGAAGGAAACTACAGTACAGGCAACTTGCAAAATTTTGGATGGTTTTGAGCAAAACTAAAAATCGGGCAAAATAGTCTTATGGTAATGAATAAAACAATAATAACATGAAAAGTGTAGATACAAACAAAGCATTCAGAGCAAATAATCAATTTTTGTCAGTTTTGTTGGTGCTAACAGGTGAGGAACATTTCAGACTAAGACAGTGCAGCAGGGGATGTATCTTCAGCAATCTTTTGCCAAAAACTATAGTGATTAGACTGACTGATGAACATTGAAGTTGAGAGTAAACTGAACAAGTAGTTGAAGAGAACAGAACTCCACACTGCAACCATTAAAGGTATGTTATGAAATGTAGGGGTTTTACCTCGGTGTAAAAACCTGTGAAACTTTTTCTTTGTTTTGTTAGCTCGTGGTGGGGTTAGGTTACTGTTTGATGTTTTTTTGCTCTTTTGTTTTCCTTTGTGTTACGTCATCTGTGAGTTTCACAGGTTTTTACACCGAGGATGAGCCAAATGTAGACTGGTGACATCTTTTTATATAAAGTGCCACTGAATCTCTCCTTATCCTATTTCACTAGATAAAAATATTCATTCTTAAGTCTATAAATGTCATTAGGCGAAACCCTACTGTCAATGTTGTTGTGTGTAGGTAAATGTCAGTGTTTATAGTTGAAGGGGCACCTAATACCCTTATGAAATTGAGAAAGCGTATCATTACCTGCATTTTAGAAGTAAACCTTGATTTCCAGTGAAAACCTTTAAACTGAAAACATATCAGCAATGTGATGAAGCCCTGGTTTGTAATTCCGATGTAGAAAGTAATTCCTTCCTTTTGTCACCAATGCTGTTTCCTCTGTTAGACAAGACTTAATTCGCTTCAGTCATTTCCTAGCACCCATTTTGGCCTTATTTTCCTTCAGTTCGCGTTCATGTAAGTCACTCGGAATACCTCAACTAGTTAAGACAATGTAAAAACGTAGCAGACATTTTTTGGTGGTGGATTGAATAATACCTTGGAGGTGTTGCTGGCAAAAAGATGGATTGAGGTTTCTCTATGTCTTTCAAAAGATCAAATCATTCTCGTTCCCAGAGCTACCCGTCCCTCTTAGCCACCAAAGCTGGAGCTTAGAAGACGCCTTCTAAGCGTTTACCTGGAATACAATGTGGCGGATATTCTAAAAGTACATGATCATGAAATCATGTAGCGATGCTTCTTTTTGCCCGCTTTTCTATTTCGCCGCTGACTGTTTTAGTATCCTGTATAGTCTCTAGGATTATTAAATATGTATTTATGTATGTATGTATGTATGTATGTATGTATGTATGTATGTATGTATGTATGTTTACGATTTCTTTTCGAACTCAAATTTGCCTTCAACGGAAGAAAAGAAGTCATTGTTTCCGCAGCTAATAGTAGTCTGGCTGAGCGGGTGATGTATACTCTATAACCCTTCTCTCACACAGCCCGCTCGCAGGCCAGAGAATTTATGGATGGCTGGCATTGTTTCTTTAATTTCGACGGAAATGATGGCAGGACAAATATCGACGCATACGGGATTTATTGCGTGATAACTGACCACCACGTGACATAAAGTAGCCAATAAAATCACGCGAAAATTAATGAGTGGGTCAAAACAGAAAAAATTGAAACAATTACAGTCTTTATCAAGAAATGACTGCCGAAGTTTTATCAGAAATAACACACATAAAGCGGTGACAAACATCAGATACATACATACATACATACATACATACATACATACATACATACATACATACATACATACATACATACATACATACATACATACATACACACATACATACACCCATAAATACACACTTTATTTTTACTTTAATTTGTTATTTTTACTAAACAGATACAACACGCTGCAGACATTCCCCGCATACATACCATACAACGTAAACAGATAAACGAACCCGAACGCATATTACCTATATTCCATCACTTCCTTCCATCTTCAACATAATAAAAAAACACTACAATCTACTTCTTTCTTCTGACTGCTGCAAAAATGCTTTCCTACATCTACCTGCTGTGGCTTTCAGGCCTTCGAGACCTGCTGGTAACAGCTAAACTGTCCCCTAATGTAACTCATTCTAATTCCGCACTTCCTTCCGGTTCTTTTCGATGTGGCAAAAACTGCGCTACCTGTCCTTACATTTTCCATGGACTAACCAACTACACATTCTTCTCTACTAGCGAAACGCGCTCCATTAATTTCCACATAACTTGCGAAACTAAAAACCTTATCTACATGATTCAATGCAACAGATGCCATCTACAGTACATAGGAGAAACTAAACGACGTTTAAAAGACCGTTTTAATGACCACCGCCGCACTTTAGATAAAGCTAACACCAAATCCAAACCTACTA
>OX421449.1:54109228-54139228 GCA_949126865.1 Montipora capitata
TATAATTTCAAAAGTTTCACAGAGAAGAAGAAATGGCTTGCAGAAAAGAGGATGTGGACACGGCAAATAGTGAGTGAAAATTGTTAATTAGCTGCTACTGTTATCAGTTGAGCTTGCTGAGTGGTCAAAATGGTGTTTACTATAGATAATAAGTGAAACTAATAAGTGTCTATAATAACGCCCTTGTAACAATGATCCCTACCACCATGAGCAACCTGACCAAGGACATTAAGTAATCGGTCCAGTAGACTCTTACACGATAAAGAAATTGCGTATATATGCCTTCCTTTTTTTTCCTTTTCTTTCAAGGCCCTGTTACTTTTATTTTGTAACCAACAAAATTCTCTTTTAGCTGGTCCAATTTTCTCAGTTATAAGACTTAGCAGCATTCATTTCTTGCCACTTTTTTCTGCAGGCGAGAAGCAAATTTCGCTGGGCCACCCGTATGTTGATTATACTTTCTCGCATACTCAAGGCGCTCATGACTTATTCCGTTGATTTAACATCCGAAACCGCAACTCAGAAATCCTTCCGTAACTTGCGCGATAATACTGAAGTCAAGGAGATTCTCTTCAACAAATCACTGTACCAGAAAGGAAAATCGGTAGGTAAAGGTGAATCAGTAAGATAATTGTAATTTCTCCTCCCACTCAATATGGCACTTGTTTACACCTGAAAGATGAAGAAGAGTGCTTCACAGCCTGGGACAAGCCCTTAAAGGGCTGAAGCTTATTCCTTCAATTCAGTAGTATTCTCTATTTTCGCATTCCCAATAATACACTTTGTTTGCCTCTCAGATTTTGCATAAACCATTGTTTTTAAATGCTATTGGAACACTGCATATTCCCAAGAGCATTTGAAAACAATGGTTTATGCAAAATTTGGGGGGCAAGCAAAGTGTATTATAAGGAATGTGAACTAGAAAATAAAGAAAACGAAGGAGTTGATGATTATAAACCCATTTTACCCCTGAACCTAGTAACAACTGGATGTGGTATCGGCTCTTGTAATTTCTTTATCTGCGAGAAGTATACCTTGTTTAGTTTACCAACTTGATCCAAAGAATACCTACCGGGAGTTAATATCCACGGTATTAACCTGCTTAACCGTAACAATCATAATTTTGTCACAGAGAGCTCTAACCTGCTCTACCTTCACTCATTTTAAGTTCTTTTCGTATTTTGTACCACTGCAGCAATATGCGTACGTTCCTGATTGGGCCAAGAAGATACTATCAAAATCGGCCATGGAAAGAACGGAAAACGAGCTGCATCAGCTGCACTCTGTGCTGAAGGGATTGACAGCTTATGATAAATTTACCTACCGCATTCAATTAGCCATGTGTAGAGCGATGACATATATCAAGTAAGCACATGTCTATACAGTTTTGGCTTGCCTGTTTCTTGTTTTGACTTCACCCTCGACGAACTGAGCAAGACAAAAGCACCGAGATTTCGTTTCTTAATCCCGTGTTAGAATTTCAAAACTTTGAAATTGCAATAAATCTACCAGAGAATGTGTGCTACATCATTATACAAAGGATGGTTGCGGCCTGTTCTTCTGGGCCGGGTAGTTTGAAGAATGATTGCCAACGGAGTGAATGAATGGTTACTAGGTAGTCATCATCATCACTTATTTTAATATTTACCAAAAGCTGAAAATAGTGAAGCTAATCGAGTTGGCAGGGATGAATAAGATAAAACATGTTACTTGTGACTGATAAGGACGAGCATTTTTTTTTCTTTTTTTAAGAATAACCTGGTGACGAACCAGCTAACTTCAAAATGTAACTTGCTTTCAAAGGGAAGAGTATTCTCTCTTTTTTTGGCTTGATAGAACATCATTTAAACATGGCCAAAACGTTTCCTTGTAGGGTGGAGCATCCGCGAGTGGTGCTGCGCAAAGGACACAGGGGTCTCAGTTTTTATTTCATCTTCTCTGGTTCCGCATTTGTGAATGTAGAGGAAGAATTGGTTAAGACAGGTCACGTGACGTGGCACACGGCCATTACGTTGCAGCGTGGGGATAGTTTTGGGGTAAGAGAAAGATTCTACCAGGTATTAAAAACCTTTGTGTTACACTACAAAAGGACGAAAATCACGTGCGTAGATAGGCTGTAGATATCACAGACAATTCAGTTAACGGCTCATGCGATTTATCACGGAGGATATGAAGCCCACTAAAAAATACAAACATAAACAAATATTGACATCATTAACCTAAGTCTTTATATATGTGGAGTATTCATTAGAGAAGGCATCATTATTAAGCTTTGTTCCATTAACAGGAGCTTGCCCTTCTCAGAAACATCAGAAGAACCGCTTCGGTTGTGGTGCGAGAAGACGCCGAACTTTTGGTGGTCGAAAAGGACGTTTTCTCAAAAACATGTCCAATAATTTTTGACAAAGAGCTAAATGACAAGATAAAATTTTGCAGGTAAGTATGTAAATGCGCTGTTAACGTTTGTTAACGGGAAATACGCAAACAATAGAGACCCACAAATAACAATTAGTAAAGGCTCGAGCAAAAATGAACGAAAAACCTGACTGCATGAAACCAAGCAGACTGAAAATGCCGCGGCGATTTGTGGATCAACGAAATTTCTGAGTATACTAAAATGACGTGCCACTAGCACATCACCACGGGCGGGACCGATTTCTGGGGAAAGAAGAAAAGTACGTCCATCATAGAGAGCGAAAGAAGGAAAAACTGAAGCATCCAAAAAAAGTCAGAAGTCAATAAGTCTGATGCGGCACTTTTGAGAAAATTTGCTAGAGTGCTGTTCCAAGGTGAAGAACACCGAACTTTGGAAAAGTGGATTGATATTCACTACCTAGGAAAAAAGGAAAGGAACGGTAAAGGTAAAGGTACACCTTATTTAACGTCGGAAGTTCCTTTGCTCTCTGGAGAGTATTCTCCCAGGAAGCCGACGGTGCTCTCATTTTACCCCCCTCTTTCCATCAGTGCTCCGGTTTAAGGGTATTTAAAGAAAGCTACTTAGGTTACACTGAAAGGAAAGAAGTCGAAACAAGGATGTGAGATCCAGGGATCGGACTCGGGACCTCATGCACCAAGGTCGCGCACTAACCGATACTGTGCCACCCTTGCTCCTCCTAAGTATCTAATCTTCTTGCGCTGTAGAGCACTAATCGGGGACACTGTAAATTGAAATTAGCAAGTTAACGCAAATCAAATCAAATTTTGGTTTTTGAGGAGGGGAGGGGCCACATTGGTGGGAGGCGAATGCTCGCACCACTGCGCCATCCCTGCACCCTAAAGGAGTTACAGAAGTCGCTGGGGCCTGAGTCAACCTTGTAGGTTAGTCCCACTGCTATAATTTACAAATGCGTTAGAGCCACGTAAATGACATGTTTTCATCAAACATTTGGCCTGCGCAGATGGCATGTTCAGTTTGCAAAAAATGATAGAGCGTGTGTTGCGATGCCGCATCACAAGAGGCAATTTCAATTTGCAATATTCCCAATTAGTTCCTCTCCTTTTATATTAACCTAAAATAAAGCGTTGTTACCGGTATTTTAGGACTTTGCCCCTGTTTGATCTATGGCAGGATGACGCCCTTATAAACCTCTGCATTGAGGCACAAATTCAGCAAGTGAGTCTACCTAGCACTTCACATTGCACTGTAATCAGTTAAGTCTCTTCAAATATAAGTGCTACACGGCCAACGTTTGCAAAAACGTAATCCTTCCTTGTACTTGTACATGTTCATACAATACAATACAATACATACTTAATTGACCGCTCCCCATAGGGGCTTTTCAGGGCCAATGAAACAATCAACGAAACAACAGAACACAGCAGCAACAACATCTTGATCTTGTAGCTCAGTCGGTAAAGCAGCGGTAATACAAACCGAAGGCCGTGGGTTCAATTCCCACCCTGGTCAGAGTTTTTCTTTGTCCTTGTGTGGTTCCATTGCCATAAATAGGCGGCTAACGCATATTTCAAACGGGGTTGAAACCTAGCACTTCACATTACACTCTAATCACTTACCTCTATATAAACATTAAGCAATTTATGTATTTTCACGAAATAATCTTATACTGTTTTATAAACTTTAATTTTAGTGGAAAATAAACGAGATAATCGTGAAAGACAGTGGTAAGGAGTTAAATTGGATTTATCTCTGTATGCAGGTAAGTCGCATGCAATGCACGTTATCACATAAATGAAAAAATGCCACTTTATCTAATCCCTCAAATCCAATGGCATCTATCCTTCGCCGTCCACTCCATCGAGGGGTATGTTAGTTGCTTGCTCTCTTCTCGTTTATTCAGTCAACTGTCGATTATACGTAGTAGCCGACAAGTCCGGCAGTTAGTGCGATACGATCAGTGCGCTCTTCAAAAGTCGGTCATTGATGGATACAATACCCATTTTTCATTCATTAGCTGTGTATATAGTTTCTTCAATCTTTTACGTCAGTCGAAAAATTTATCCGACTATCAGTCAGTGGGTCGTCCGGCCATTAATCCATCAACCCATCATCCATACATCCATCCATTTATAACATTGCAAAAGTAAAGTGCGCGCTCTGATTTGTCAATTTCCCATTTTCTAATTTTCCCGTGGGCGAATGGTGACCACGAAATCATTGACACGTGCGCGGGAAAAAAAGAATTCCTTTTTCCTCAAACTGCAATGGGCCTTAATCACACGCTGGCCATGTTGAGTCCCGAGGGATTGAAAACTTTTGTTTGCGCCACCGAAACTTGTTCCCAAACATTTCAACTCGAGGCTCGGGGTATGAAATCTATTGCCTATGACCAATATGGCCACCGCGCGCATAAGGCCCATAATAACCGACCAGTGTACCACCGAAACTGCTGGAATTTCTTTGCAGCTATATGAAAAAAAAGATTTTAAAATGTCATGTTTTAACTCGTTAGCGGGTATTTTGCCCGATCCACTTGCAAATCGTTTTGCGAGCCTAAGTGAGAGCTAGCTCAACGAGTTAATGAGCAAGAGGCATTCAAGGAAGACAAAGGATTTCACAAACTGTCCCAAAATGTCATAAATCAAATAGTAAACAGTTCAGCGTGAACTATCGATTTAAAGTTGCTCTTGGGAGGTTTACTAAGCATTCAAGAAGCTAGATTCAACTCTGCTATCGCCTCGTGCTACTCTTACGCTATAATTGGATGCTCCTAAATCAGAATGCACTATACTAGGACTTCAAAAGTAGATAGTTGTACCACATAGGACAGACCACAACATCTGGAACTCCTTGTCCTACTCTTTGCGAATAGTGAGTGGTTTTTTTTATGTCTCACACTAGGCTATGAAAATTAAAGGGTTGTGAGACGGGGCCTTATCCGAGAAGACTAGAGATTCTAACCATTCGCAGATGTCATTACAAAGGCAGCACTTTCTCCTCAGTTACTTTAGGACCATGAGTGTGATCCCGCCGGAGTTTTTGATCCCGCGACCTTCCGCAACGTGAGTAGTCCAATGCTCAACCGACTGAAACAACTTAGCAATCTCCCGCCTGCAACTTTTACTCGAAGAGTACACGGTTTACTATTTGTTAATTAACACTGAATCGATGAATCGATCGATCGATCGATCAATCAGCCAGTCAACCAGTATGAAGTTATCAGGTGAGTCAATGGGTGGCTTAGTATATAGTCAGAGTGTGTCGTTTTACATTTTGTCCTCCTTTTCAAGGGAAAGTGCTCAGTCATCAAAGTACTTGATTTGCGGCAAGTTGAGGCTAAACAAGTTCACTCAAAACGAATAACAAAGGAGGGAATTTACTATCCCAAGGGCCTCGTCAGAAGGAAAAACAGATTTCAGACCGACATTTCTAAAATCTGGATCAAAGAACTCCACAAAAGCTTGGAAAATTCTTTCAGCTTTGGCGAAAACAAGACAGTGGACGAACACAATGGGTATGGTGAAAGGTTGATGAAAGAAATAAATGACTGCTCTGTATATGTGTTTTTTTCACAATAGCGTCAACTGAACGAGCTAAAAGCTTGGCTTCATTTTCTTAACCAGTCTTAAGTTGGCACATTGTAATGCGGTCTATTGAAAACTTTGAGCCGAAGTTTGTAAAGGTCAGGTTTACTTCTTGTTACTTTCAACCACTAAAAAACTTCAGGTAATGTCGTTCGTTTCCACCTTCATCGAAAACTTAACTTTCTTATTAAAAAGAGTCTTCGGAATCATTTAATTTAATGAAGGGTAATTTCCTTTCTAAGAGGGGGATTAGTAGTTATTGTAAGTTTTGTATGTATGTAAGGGTAATTTCCTTTTTGAGGGGGGTGGGGATGAATAGTAGTTAGTATTAGTTTTGAACGAACTGTAACTGTGAATTGTGCTTGTATTTCTGGTAACGTTATCAGTGGCGTCGTCAGTTTTAATATTGTAAGTAGTGTGCACTGTAAATAATATTGCAAATGTAAAAAAAAAAAACTTTCTTATTAAAAAGAGTGTACAATATATTCACAATGATTGATGTGATATGTGTAGGTATGTGTGGTCTGACTCTCAATCGTCCGACGATGAAGCCTCAGGGGTTAAAAGAAATCTAAAAGCGATGGACCCACCATCTCATGAACACATCATTGACGAGGAAGAAATACAACAAGAACAAGCAACGATGGAGGCAATACCTTCTCAACTAGAGAAGCAAGATAAGGCTTTTTCTCAGGATTTTTCTGATCTGATCAAAATCGACTCTAAGACTGGAAAATTAAACAAAGATGTGGTGTATCTTGATTTAGCATCCATGGAGAAAGGAGATATCTTCGTAAGTAATGGCGCAGCAACGAGTGTTATGTAAACTGAATAACCTCTTTAACGACTTATGATTTGTTAGTTTTTAACTTCTTTACGTATAGAGCGGTTTTCAATTGAGTGTCGTAAAACAAATACCAAAGTTATTTCTTCGGCCAATCACAACAGGTGGTTCATTGCAAACACGCAATGAACCAATCCAAATTCATAGCAATATTCCATGTAACTTGCTTCTGGTTTTCCTTCTCATTGGTGGATAAACTGGCGCGAGATTTTTAAACCAATCACTAAGCGTAGCAATTGCAATTGCGTAATTACTGTTTATCACGAGTCAGGGTTACAGACAACAGGAGGTCACTTGTATAGTTCTGTGTATCTCAGTTAAAGTATTACCGAACTGAAGTAGAAGAAAAATTCTGTATCCATATTACAAAGTGACGCCGGATTCAGTCGTACTTTCAATAAAGCACATCAACTTATCTACGATATTTCGATATTTTGTTTATTTATTTAGTTTTTATATACAAAATTCGAGTAAATTCTCACTGATTCGCTTACATTGTATCCATCATTGAGATCTTACTAAGAGTACTTTATTGAATCTTAATTCCATAAAAGAACATGTTTAATGGGCCCATTTGCGGCAAAAGTGACCCGGGCGTTTCCCATCTAAGACTACAACCAGATTTTACATTCGCTGTTTTCACAAATCCCATAATACAGTTCATTTTGGGGGGTTATGTGCATTAAGACAATGGATATCCTGTTTACTGAAGCATGTTACAGTCCCAAGAGTAAATCACTTGTATTGTTTTTATGCAAAGAGCCCCTAAAACGTATTGCATTATGGGAATGGGAAAGCAGTGAATGATTTTAATTTTTCAGGATGTCTCGCAGCTTGTCAGACCAACAGGAAGGAAGCTGATGTTAGTAAGTAAGGGTACAGTCATGATGAAAATCAAGAGAGATGATTTCTTTCGATATTCGACAAAACAAACGTTAAAGCAAGCCAGGAGAGTTGCACAGGAGCTTGAGTAAGTGGCTGAACTCGACTTTTCTTTCTACAAAAGCCATACAATATTATATTTTTTATCACAGTTGCTTGCAATCTCGCAATCTGATTGGCTAATTTGCCGTTGTCGATAAGAGTCCAGACAACGCTGCTCGCGACACGCTCGAGTCAATTTGTCACGCATTGTAATAGCCAATCAGGAACGCTCATTTTGGGAAATAAACCAATCATATTGCGAGAAAGTTATGGACAACGCTCGAGCTCGAGAAGAGTGGAAGGGGAGCTTCTTCCCTAATACAGGAACAAAATAATAGGTTAGTCTTCAACGACGTCGCAGTGATGATGATGATGAAAATGATGACGACGATGATGAAAAGAATATAAAAGGCGATTTTTTTCTGATGAAAAGACCCCTCCCGTCCCCAGGAGAAGAGGGCTACCTTACATGGGCTATATAGGTATGTGCGGCCCAAAAGGGGATGCTTTTTTAGCCGTTTTGGTCTGAAATAGGGTATCGATTTTGACCATTTCTGTTTGAAATAGGGTATGGTTTACGTACTTAAGTCTTGAATTGGGGATATTTTGAAAGAAGCTACTTCTTCATCATTAGGCGATAAGACCATCAACAAAAGCCCTTCTCAAATTGTCACGCCAACCGTGCAACAACAGAAATATGTCTGAAATGGGGTATCAGTTTCAGGAAGCGGGCCGTACACCCCCAACCAAATTTTTCTGGTTACCCGTCCGGCGTCTCTTAATCATTCCCCTGGCCCGAATTCTTATAAGTACTGATGATTGTTAATCATCCTTTACTGAAGTCCAGAAACCCGGGTAACTTGTGCAGATCGCATTCAGAAGTCGGAGCTTCAGCTTTCCTCTTGAGAATACCAAAAATTCAGATGATCTCAATCTTCAAAGTTTATCACTTCCTTCATTTTCAGTTACCCCACTGAGGAAATGATCTGTCGTTCATACAATGAGCGCTGTACCTGGGAACAATTCAAAAGCAGACAGTTACAATCGACTATGGGCAGCATACAAGAAAGGTGTATTCGTCATTTCAACTCATTTGAACAGAGCATACCCGAGGTGAAGCGACCACTGAGACCTGCCCGCATTGATTGTGGTCCCTCAAGACTTGAGAGATTTGATCAGTATATGTCCTTCGTGTATGGCAATCAGAAGGCGGGTGAAAGAAAGTATCACTGACTCTTTATGTTCTCCCTTTAATAAAGACATTGCTGAAGGCTGCCTAAAAACTGGAAAAATACACCGTGAAATAATTTTCAGCACTCGAAGACTGAAATTTCTAATCTCCGCGCGGCCATGTAATATCCTCTATAAATTTCAGCTGGCAAAACCAGCCTTCTTCGGGTACAATGAGAGTATGGTATGGTATGGTATTTTATTTATCCACATTACATGGATGAGTACAAGACTCATTTAAAAGTGAACGTGCCAAATAACTCTAAATCCATACATATTAAGATATAAATAAGTAGGATGAAATAAATAAGGGGAAAACTAGTTACATAACAATCCAAATTAAGATTATTTAGCATTGTCTTAAAAACGTTAGGAGATCTTAAGAGATGGGGTTCTTCTAACACAATCAGATAGATTGATCCATAATCTTGAGGTCATGTAAAGATATGAACTAAAACCGGAGCACAGTATTTAAAATGTGGCAAGGTAAAAGCCTTGTAAATATTAACCATTGTATTTTCCCCAATGAAAATGTCGTTCAGAAGTTGTGCGTCCATGCATGGTTCCTTCACTAACTTCATACATATATCCTCCTGGTTATACATTTCGCCGAGTCTTGGACTGTGAATCCATTTGTGCTGATCATGGCCTCCTGGGGAGCAGAGATGCACTGTTCGCCCGAGAGACCATTTTAACTTGTATACAAATTGTCTTCTTCTCTCTCGTCCGCCTGTGAATCGTTGTTCCTGTTATCCAGTGTCATCTAGTTGGAGAAAAAAAATGTCCCGGGATAACCACGTAAATTCCAATTCGCTATCTAGATTGGCCATTTAGCCAGCATGGTTGCTCCGATAGTGTAGTGGTGATCACACCCAACCGGTAATCAAGGGGACGTGTGTTCAAATCCCGCTCAGGGCAGAAAAAGTTTTGCTCCCAATGAAAATGTCATTCGGGGGTTGTCCGTCCTTGGTCCCTTCAAACTTCATTAATTAACTACATTTCGCCGATTCTTGGACTGTGAATCCATTTGTGATCCTCCTAGGGGGCAGGTTTCATGAATGGTCTGTAGATCCCACTTGTGAGGTCAAATGTCACCTCTAAGTTGACTGTTCTTTTGTTTGTTTCGATTGTCATTTTGAGGCCGTTAAATTTAAAAATGTTGCTGACTTCTTGCTTTGTTTTCTCAATTTCTCTTGTTGTTGCTTTGCATGCAGCCAAACCGTCGTAACGGTAGAGGTCTATTTTATCTTTGAATTTTCAGGCGAGTAAGGACAGGATGTACTTACCAACTAGTTCGCAGGTTTCAGCGCCGTCGTATGAACGCATCGTCATATCAAACATGTTGTCAGCATTCTTTTTTGCCCAAGGTGAGCTCTGGTGGTATAGGACTGACTTTTTTGAGTGAATGATAATGTGGCAACCTTGTTGAGTAACGTTGGTGAATTGAGATGCATAGTCTAGCGCTTTCATGAGGAGTTGCTCTGAGATGGATGGGTAGACGTCACACGTCGAGGGTTATGAAGACGTGTTAAGTTTTGTTTGGTATTGCTTTGAGCCATTCTATGGCTATGGAAAATCCTAAGGAAATGTAAACCCTATAATAATATTAGAAAGAAATGTAATTTGTGCCTTTATGAGAAACTCATAATAATCTGTAAAAAAGATCTAGGAAGCCTAAACAGACGAAACGAATTAGCAAGCTCATGCCCCCACACAAACAGATATGTCCTGAAAAACTTTAAAGTAACGTGAATAGAGAAAAAGCCGCACCATAGCAACCACGCATTTGTCTATATATCGCCAGCATTCACTTACTGGCCGGTTGTTAATGTTACCTGATGAGTGTGGTCACGCTTTGGTCATACGAAAGAAAGTTGTAGTAATAAAACGATGAAACACTCCTGAAGTCCTGAACTTATCAACAAGAATATTCACTGCTCCTATAACAGTTGAGCGCTCTTCGAAAATCTGTACACCTCAAGGTAAAAAAAAAAAATCAATAATCACCAATGTAATTATACTAATACTAAATAGCCCAATCTACATTGTACTGGCTCTTGCTCAAATTTATTATTTTCTATGCGCGGATTTATTTTCTCTAACTGATCATGACTATGGCAACACCATTTTTGGATGTGGAACTGCTTACTTAAGTTTTTAAACGTATTTAACTTGTGCGTCCTTGCTGCTGCTATAAATCAGCAGGCAAAGCAATTTCATATTATTTTAAAGCTTAAGTATTATTATTATTATTATTATTATTATTATTATTATAATATTATTATTATCATTATTATTATTATTATTTCACTGGACAATGTGTCATTTTCTCTTCATCAAAAAAAAACGTCGGTTTTGGATATATATTGAACATTACAAAAGCAACGCGACACAACGCACGTTAATCTCTCGTGATTGCTGCCATCTTTGGAGAGACGGATCTAGGATCGCGTTTACGCAAGCACCAAAGGGTGTTAAAGGTTAGGGTTAAGGGTTAGGCCACATGCTTCTTGTCATAAAAGCAAGAAATTTTCTTCTTCTATTTAGTCTCTCTCCTCTTGAGAAGTGGCTTGATATCTGTTGCTAACGGGCAAGAAATGAGCTAAAATCAAACTGTTTTCTTTGAAACCATCACAAATCTAAGGTACGGACTAATGTTGGAAAGCAATCTCTCTCCTTTGCGGCAATTAATATGTCGAAAGATCTCCCATCTCCTTTAAAAGAGCCAGTGTTTTTGCGTTTGCGGCAGATTAAGTGTTACTATCAAAACAATAAATGAATCCACCTCATTTAAAAAGTATACACAATTGAGCAAATAAGGTTTCTTCACTTTTTTATTTTCTTTTTTTCATTTATGCACCTGCTGTCTAATCAAAACTTTAAATGTGTTATACACCTTATTCCAAAATGGCCACCATTTTAGTATTCTTTTGTTTCCATGCAAATTGGCCCTTATGGTCTTCTTCAAGGTTAAATATTCTTTTGAATTTTACGTTTGAAAGCGAGGCTATAAGGGCCGATTTGCATCGACAAAAAAGAATACTAAAATAAAATGGCGGCCACTTTGGAATAAGGTGTATGAGAACTAATAGGTTAACGTAGCTACCCAGCTCAAATTTTACTATTAATTGAATAAAGTAGTTTATTTTTATACTGAGCTAAATAAAGATTCTTGAAAAACGCAAATAGTCCATTTTACAGTTGTGTGCTTAGTTACCAGGCCTATGAATGAAAGTGAGGCTGAAGTTGACCTTGTTTGGAGAGTAACCTCATTGCTTTCAGTTATGTAAATTCTTACACAACATCATTAACATAAGAAAAGAAGGGAGGTCTGTATCATAACAAGGTCAAGAACAGCCTCACTTTCATTTAAAGGCCAGGTTACTAAGCACACAACTGTAAAGAGGTCTATTCCAACCTTGCGTTTGCTGCTGGGTGTTCATATGCTCTCCAGTACTCAAATGTCATCATCGTTACAAAAGTTCACTTAGTCCTCTTGTTAGGTTTCGGCAATTAGGAAAATAATATGTTTAAACTAATTCACGTTTCATTTCTGCGTCTACAGAGAGATAAAAAGGGATCTGTATCCCACCCTTCTGCGACCGTGTAAACCTAAGTTTCCATGCAGCATTTTACCACATGAAGATGTAGACTAATTTTTGGCAATAAAGCACAATTTAATTTCAACCGCTTTTAGTTTATCTCAAAATCCAAAGTTTTTTCTTTGCCCACTTTGAACACGTAACCGTTTCTCTTTGCAATCCGCATCGCAGCTCACGGACCTCATGATGTGTCAGGCGTTAGTTTTATCTACATTCTCGTTTTATGTCTCCGACGATGAATCACATCGAAACGTGACTATATTCCTGCTATGTTTTGGTTTTCAAGGTCCTGGTATCTTTTGTGCCATTAAGACCAGCACGTCTCGCAGTTATTCATGCGCTTTTAATTTTAATATTTAACGACTTTTCATGGGAAATACAATCCATTCCATTCAATCCTCGCAATACGCTGAAAACAGAAAATAGTTTTAGTAGAGTACATTCGGTTTAAGTAAACAAAGTGCATCATTGAATTGCAAGGGTTTTCACAAATATAATGGCACTTTTAGCAATCTACATAAAGCGTGACAGGGCTCACGTAAAAACGGTTATTAAATTTTCAAACGTGAACTCGTTAACTGACTACCTTGACACTCATGAGACTCACTATAAACGCACTATTGCGTTGCGGCTCAACCTTCCTTGTTTTAATATCGCACCTTTGTAAAGCTCATTAAAAAGAATAGGAACACTTTTATTTATTTAAGCATACGCAGCTGAAGGAAAATTTAAGGCAAAACCTGAAATATCAACAAAAGGCCGTGATGGATGGTCGCACATTTACTATCGTTTTCTCTGTCAGCCAATCGGTCAAGTGCCACTTTTTGCGTGGTCATGGAAGTCACAAGGCACGCCAGTAAATAGTTGACAAAACCACTTGAAATCAGGACCTCGTCAATTGCTTTTAACTGTGGCATCCTTGAAAGAAAAATCCATTACCGGTGACAAGATAAATGAAACATGTTACTGTATACATAAAAGCCAAATATAACAGATAAATATCAAAGACCCACTCAATACATTTAAGAAATTTCTACGTACGCAATACGCTTCAGAACTCCACAAAAATGAGAGCAAACGGCAATTAGTTGAAGGAGAATCAAAGATTCACCGTTGTGCGTTGACGATTCCTCAAAACCGTTTCCGTAGCAAGATGCACGCCCTTCGCGCAGCATGGTTGTTTTTCGTCATGACACAGTAATTGTCTTGTGGCGTCCCACACCCAATTAGATGAAAGACGCAGCTTACAATTATAAAATTGTCTGTGCTGATAACCAAGCAATAACGGACAACTGAGATTTTATCAGGAGTGGGTAGAATTCCGATCAGTGCATTATCACCTGAAGGACTGTAAGTCTCTTTTTATTTTATTATGGAAAGGAAAGTAAAAAAAAATTAAAACACGTTCCATTAAATAATGTTCTGTTTATACAGTAAACACATCTCAAATACATCATTTTGTGTTTGCAATGTGACATTGAAGTGCTGCATCATGCTTACTCACTCTTGACTTGTTTATAAGTGGAATCTCAGTGTAGACGGAAATCCCCTCTCATTATGGTTCAGTGTCTTAGTGCCCAGAGTTGGAGCTGAATCCTTGTGAATTCGCGGTTGTTCGCGATTAATCACGGTAGGAAACTATTCAATGTTTGTTTGCGACTGTGAATTGTTTAGTTACGATAAAACTCAGTCACATTATTAGCAAAATGATTCATGCACGGTTATATTTCAAAAGTCAATCAGTTAACAAAGATTATTGAGATTCCAATTGAGAAGGCCGGCATGACATCTACATGATCTACATCTACATGTTCGCAAAGTCCCTTTTGACTCAGGGCTGTTTCTGCTACACCACAAGCTTTTTTAAAGAGAAACCACGCCAAGCCGGCCACTTCTACTGGAGAGAACAGGACAGACACAACACCGGGGACTTCATCTCCTACTCTTTTCGAATATTGTGTGGGTTCTTTAACGCCAGGGAACATATGAACAAGGAGGATATTTGTGAAAAGGAGCCTACTGTTTTTAGTCCTCATCGCAGTCAGCTCTTTTTCGTATTATAAACAAAAGATTGGCCTGAAATGAGATAGATAAAGTCAAATTGCGAAAATATTGAATAAAAACAACTTGCCATTGTCATAAGGCCTTGCTGATCCCTCAGATATCAGGTTTAATGGGAAAGGCAAATTTCGGCAACATCATTATTTATAGATCTTCTCTGTAACTGAGGGGAAGTTAAGGTTCTTTGGAGAACATTAGTATTAAGTTTCCTTCTTCTGTATATATCTTAACCAGGGCCTTCTATCAACCATTTTACCTTATAAACACTACAACAACATAGGTGTTCTTTACTGAAACGAACTGGAAATGCCGAATACAAAAAGTACGCAGAATAATAAGAAAAAACGAAGCTATTTTTTATCGACCTTTCATTTTCATCGTCAGGGTCGTAGCTTAAAACCCCCTATAATGAGAAAATTTATGCACGTGCCATGAAAAACGCTTAGGGCAGCTGTTCCGGAAATAAAAAATAAAAAATATAGCTAAGCATTAGGAAACATTAAAAAAAAGGATCAACATTCACGCACACGAGGAATACATGCTAATCGGAGATACAAGATACAAAGCAAGGTAGAGGAAATGCTGCGTGTGGTTATGCATCAAACGATTACAAGCACAAACCTTTATTGCGCTAAATTCTTTTAAGAGTATTTTGGTTTTGGTGTGAGCTACTTTATTAATTGAAAAATAAACCTACACTGTTGTTTTTCGTGAGAATACAATGAAACGCGCTTCCGAACATGTGGAGAAAAGAAAAATTACCTATCGGAACCGCCTGATAAAATGAAAATAGGAATGCCCTAAATGCCGGAGTGAATAGGAAGTTTTTCGCTTCACCGGGTAGTATTCATTACCTGCTGGCTAGCTGGATATTAAAAGTCCTCAAGCTAACCTCTGAATAATCGATGCAGAGTCTGCAATTTCAAAACATAAATATATGTCGTTAATAATACATAAGGAACACTTTTATGATGGAACATGAAATTCTAAGTCAACATCAAAAAGTGTCAATGCGTTTTGGAAGCCCTCAAACATTTTAAGGCTCAGTGTGAAGGAATATAATTGTGTAATGGTTGCATGACGATTTTTCGTTTAGAAAAGAGCATTTTCTGGAACATGGGAGCTACCTCGTATAGCTGCTCTGTGCATTAATCATAAATGAAATTGCAAATGACTTTAATTGGTAAAGCAACAGCTGTTGAAAAGTCTTCCGCATGAACTTGAGCTTCGCCGCAAATTGCTTTTGTCGACTGACATAACAGTTTTTACACAAGGAACAGTACGAGCAATGTCATTTCGGGAATTTCATCTAAAAAAAGCTCAATACATGCTTCTCGCAACGCTTGGGTAAGCTCTTCAACCTTTCTCAGTAACCTTCTATCGTTTTTTGATGTTTCATAAATGCTAAAGGCGAAAGAATAATTGATTTTTGTTTCCGTCAAAATCAAGAAGCGCAACGCAGTTTTGTTACTTCTTCAGTTATCATTGAAAGGTGCAGCATAAACTGTCAATAACTATACGATGGCAAAACGCGCTACATCAAGAGCACTTCTTCTATACCATTTGGAAATTATTTCAGTTGCATTTGTCTCTTGTGCAAGATACATGGGTTGTTGACGAAGCGTGAGCCAGTCAAGATGGCTTGATATTGGCTAAGATTTTTGCGTGTTTATGGACCGAGACGAAGTCGAAGTCCATAAACACGAATATGATAATTAGTTTATGGAGTATGTATAAAATAAACCTTGACCGTAAACTATTCATTTATAAATTATCCTGAAGAGTTCGCATCAATTGTTGTCGTCGGGTCAAGTGGATTGAGTTCAAGATCAAGTTCTGGTGAGTATAAAAAAAGGTTTTGAGAAAGATGATATGTCTGTGAGTAGTGATGTGTATATAGGGGTGTACATAAGAAGGGATAGATGTGTGAAGGAAGGTGGGAGTAGGGTAGAGGTACTGGAGATGATAAGGGAGAGGTAGGTGAGTAGAAGGGAAGAAAAGATGTCTAGTTCTTTTTTAGACCCTCTAAAAAACCAAGTTATATGCAATAAAAAATTGTCAAGTACTTGTGAAGAATATAAATTTCGTGGCTGGTATGATGCGGCGTTTCGTCTCGGCCAAGAGACTCATCAGATACTTTTCGAATTCCAGCAAACTCGTTGAGCATCGCGCTCAAAGTCCCGTTCGCGAAGTCAAGATGTTAGCAGTCTGGCCTTCTATCGCAGGAGGAACCAAGTCCCTGTTTTTTTTAACTGCACCCCTTTTTTTAGACCGTTGATTTAAAAGAAAACAGTTTAAAAGATTTTAACTGGTTTGAAAAAAAAAATGCACTGGTTTAAAAAAATTCAAACCAAAAACAAAATTAAACCACAACATACACACTAAGTTCCATTTCTTTTCAGCCAATGCTGGCGCTTTTTTAAGAAAGGCATTAATGTATTGTTAGGTAAGACCAAGTAGACATTTGATTTTTACTAGTGAAAGCTGAACAAACATCTCCTTCCTAAAAACCAAGGATAATTGTAATATAATTCAGCAAAGCTCTTGCAGCACTTGTCAGTAAAGTTAGTGGCGGGTACTCATACTCTTTGCAGAATATATCATACGAACTTGATGATGTTTTTTGGTATTTGGGATTGAAGTCATCTTCCCCTCATGCATATTTGTTCTATGTTTTATTGGCTCCCACGTGATTATTAATGGTAATAGGACGTAGTGGAGTCCAGTTCAGTCTGTAATCATATGAGTTTATCACGAATATGATTACAGACCGAATTGGACGACACGTAGTCCTCTTACCAATTAATCACAAAAATCACAATTTCCGAGAAAAGAAGAATACCCAAGTTATGAGACAAGACTGACAAAGGAGGCGTAAATGGTTTAATGTCCCTCTGAAAGAACGAAAGAAAGAAAGAAAGACAGAAAGCAAGCCCCAATTTAGGAGTTTGTACACTGTTGATACGGTGATTGAAACCAAGGTTGTGATTGGTTGATTTAAATTACAACTTTAAATGTGATGGCTCATTGAACTGTCAGATAACAACTTGGCAAGTGAATTAGTGGAAAATAGGAGTTTTTAAGCCAATCACAATCGAGGAAATTGCAATTTTTATGATTAGTCCCTGCCAAAAATAACATGTGTGACCTGTCGCTAGAGTCACCATGCACCCACGACTGGCTTAGTTATACAACCCCTCTCACTACGAATGGGCAACCATCAACCTATCAGCGAATTTGACATTTTTTGAAGAAATCCGAGGTTGAGTATCAGCTTTGCAACATGTCATTGAAAAAAATTTCTTTATTCTGGTTTCCATGTGATCTGCAACGGTCTGAGATCGGTCCGCGACACGATCGCCAGTAGGTCTGCGCCACATCGCAGGCATATGTAAACAACTGTCCTCGGCGCGCGGCGTCTTCGGCGACCTGCGGCACACAGTCTGGATGATCGGGAAAGTTGAATCTAGTTCTACTTTCCCGACCATTACGACGCTTGCGACTAAGGCAATTTTTAATGGGAACGTGTGTCTGAGATGATCTGTGTCCTATCGGCGACACACTATTGTTCGCCTTGAAACATCTCCAATCAGACTTGAAGTAAGTGCGTTCCTATTTTTCCTCGCTTCGCAGAGGATTAGTTGTACGCTTGTCTGCGATCGCTTCAGATTTAAATGGAAACACTTGCCTCCTGTGTTTACGTTCGTCTGCGATAAGACCGACGCAGACAGCTTCCGATAGTCGCAGACCGTTGCAGGCTTAAAGGCCCGGGGCAAACCACCCTGATTGTAGGCCGCCCCAGTAGCCAACATCGCTCCACATCGTTCAACCAAATCGAACGGATGTTGAAACAAATGTTGAGGCCGTTTGCCCCGGCCCTAAGTTAACAAGATTTCGTTCTCTACTTCTTTTCCAGGAAATGAAAAAGAAAGTGAAATATCAAACTTGATCAGTTGTTGTGGGAACCGGAATTTGCACATTGTATAAAAGATCCAAAGTCAAAGTCTAACAGTGCTTACAAAAAGGTGCAGTCTTAATTGAAGACAAAACCAACAGAGCAAAACAGATTTTCGAGAACAAGTAATAAATAACTTCACGGTCTGGCTAAGAACAGTCCTAAACAACTTAAAAAAGAGGAGATGTATGCGAAAAACGACAGCAACATAACAGCCACTAATGAGAAGATTGAACAAGACCTTGAGGCCTTAGCACAACTAATTCCCATCGGAATTTTAGTTATTCTTACAAACAGTTTGGTATTTCTTCTTTTCTACAAAAGAAAACATTTACGAAAGGCCGCAAACTATCTTCTATTCAGTTTAGCAGTTTGTGACTTTTTGAACGGTTCTTTGAACATCATTCTTTTTGTTATGGTTTTTTTACCTGTGGTCGAAGGAGCAACGTACTTCATTCTGGTCTGCGCAGTGGAAGTTTCACACAATTTTGTAGCCATAACAGAAGCTTGTCACATCATTTTGATAACTGCTGAGAAGTACATTGCTGTAATGCGGCCTTTGAAATACCACGTGATCAAAACGAGGACGATACTATTGGCCATAGCAGGAGCATGGCTAATTTCGGGGCTCATGGCAGCTTCTCCAATCGGTTGGTTTTCCCCAAGGTCATCTCGAATCAAAATTGGGTTAACACTAGAATTCATTTTCAACGTTTTTTGCGTTGTTGTGGTTTTTATAGTGCCCAATACTTTTATAACGTTTGCGCACGTCACCATGTTTAGGAAAGTGCTCCAGAAAAGCAGACGGAGAAACATTCTTTACAGACCTAACAGTGGCAAAGTTTGTAAAACGAAGAGGAACGAAATCAAGTGTTTGGTAATATTCGCCACTATGGCAACTGTTTTTGCGCTATGTTGGCTTCCTTGGTTTACCCTGCGTCTTGTTTACTCGATGATTGGTCAGCGGTGGATAAAGCCAAACTATGATGTTTTAGAGACCACTGCGCACGTCACTGTAATCTTAAGATACCTTGCTTCAGCGATCAACCCACTGCTTTACACATTTTTTAAACAAGACTTTTGGAGAGCGCTAAAAAGGATGGTGTTAATCAAATCGACGAAAGACTCAAGAAGACTCAAAACTTCTTCGACAAACAGTCGGTATAAAAGGAGATCAATAAAGAACAACCGGTCCGATTGCGTAATGAACAACAGACAACAACCTCTCTAATTATATGGAATGCCTCCAAAGAGCTGTCCCCAGAAATCACAACTTGGAAAAGAGAGCAGTTCCAGCCAGTTACTCTGAACACAGCGCCATGAAGAAAATATCGTGATATTTCCAAAAAGGGCCTTACTATACTCGAAATCAGGTTCCGTCCGTAGAGTGGCAAGAAAATAATTTAATTTTAACGGATGGTGAAAAATTGATATATCATAGGTAAACATCATTTTGGTTGGCGCATATATAACGTAAAAAGATCAATGATTGCCCCACAGGGCTTAGGGGACTATTTACCAGAAAAAAAATCGTGGATTGACAGTTGAGCGCAAGGGATTGACGAAAACGAACAGTACGATGCTTGGAACGCCTTGTCTTATGTTTTTGCCGGCTTCTAGGGTGTTAAGAGACTAACTATAAAGTTTATGTACCACACAAATTCTCTCGATTTTCCAGAAATAAATAGTTAATGTTTTAACATCAATCTTTTGCATGTAAGTAACAAATAATGATGAACTGAATGTAGGTACACCAATGCACTTGAGGTGAGATATGTCCAGAAATGCAGCCAATCCTGAACAACAATTTCGTGTTTCCTGGAGTTTATCTTGCACGATCTTTCCTTGATGTGGAAATCATAAAAAGAGCTTCACTTGGAAAAGAAGTGGCATTTTTACTCGGTGATATGATGACGAGTATTGCTATGGGTTGGATTTGTCCACTTCTGTCACCCACTCCCTCACTAACTGCGTCACTGACGCACACACTTACCCATTCACCAGCTAACTCAATTATCACTTCTGATTTGTTTCGTATGTCTTGCATAATTCCGAGACCGCGTCCACATTTATACGTCTTCAAATTTCTCCATTTTCATCTCGACGCAAACGAAGCAAAATATTTTCCATCCACACTACCGTTTTCAATTATCCACAATTCAACGCTCATAAAGCGATGAAAACAAACGTTTTCAAAGTTTTCCCACGCTCTTTACGTCATCGTTTGAAAAGTTTTCATTTTCATCTATCCACGCAAATGAATTTTTCAAAACTTGTCTCTCCCCCTTACGTCATCGCCCAAGTTCAAAAGGAGCCGTTTTTTCCTCTCCACACTTAAAACTGAAGCGTTTTCAACTGAAACGCTCCACTTTTCAAGTGTGGATGACTGGCGAAAACGTATCAAAAGGTATGGGGTTCCAGTAGTTCACAGAATTCATGTTTTGGTACCGTGTTTTTTCACACGAGTTCAGTTAAGAGTAAAATCTTTCTAAGTTGTCAAGGTCACAGAAGGTTCAAATGTTTTTGTCATTACATATTTTTTCGTAGCGTATTTTGGAAAGGTCGTCACAAGCAAAATCATACGGAGATGATGGTGTTGGAGTGTTAAAAAATGGCCTATTGCCAGTTCGAATTCCATGGCCCGTTATCATGTCCTTTCTCTTTTCCTTAAAAAGACAAGGTTGTTGTTTGCATAAATGTCTCTAGTAATCAAATTTGCTGTCTGATGTGACAACAAGATAAAAACCAAAGAAAACAATACAAAAACAAAACAAAACAAAACAAGAAATACTTTCTATCTCCCATAATAATGATGAAAAAAATTTACCATAGCACCTTTCAAGAGAGCTAAGGTGTTGGGGTTAGGGTTAATGTAAACCGTACTAGATTCAGGAGGAAATTAAAACAATATTGGAAAAGACTAATGGCTGGGCTGAAAGGTTCAAATTAACAGTTTAAGTGATCAGGCTTTGGCCAATTATTAAACAAGAGGAGGCCCTTCACGCCGGCGCCTGGCTTATTACAAATGCAAATTTACAGCTGTTACGTCCTTGTTAGGTAACCACAAACTTAGTCATAGGCTGTTGCTTGGGTCATTGTCTCAGTTTTAGAACATGCGCACGCGCAAGTTATTATAGTTTTGGTACCACACAAAAAGAACGAGGGCCACGCAATGGACGAAAGGCACGCAGCTATGAACTATAGGAAAGGAATTTGGCGCATTGTACTTAGGTGCTATTACAGTAGCCTACCACGCAGACGATCTAAGCTTCTTTGTCACGCATTCCTCCCCCACTAACCCCTGCTGAAACGAAAAACAATTTTCGTTCAACGGTTGTATGCCCACTATTTAAAGAAAGCAATCAGCACTGACTAATTGTGTTGTGCATAGCCAATCACATGCTGCGAAACGATGCCACACAAAACACGAGTTTACCCTAAACTGGAAAATGGCCTCTGACTGGTCCGTAATCCACGAACGGAAGTGGTTTTTCGCTCAGCAGACGTTAGTGGGGGACGAACGCGCAACGAAGCCCTAAGAACGTCTGCGTGGGTGGCTACCATTACAGGTCCTTTTCAAGTTTTGAGTTTGTCAAGGGTGCATGCGCAGGTCCCTGTAATTTGAGCTTTCAGTAATGCGCGCCACAGCAAAGACAAAATCACCACATTCGAAGAGTTGGTGTCAGCAAATCGACAGGGTGATAACGCAGAAGAAAATTTCTTTCCTTCTTCGCCGTCGATGAGGGTGCCACAAAACAAAAGCTCCTTCCCGCGGTCTTTACAATTCATCAAGGCAGTAAAAGCCACAGCGAATGAGGAACCTTTCAAGGCAAAACAGAACAAGTAACGAACTATCGACCTATTTCATTAAACTTGCCTTCTGGTTAAAATCATTTAAAGACTTATTTACAACCATATCTCTGCTTTTATTGAATCAAATAACTTACTCAGTAGTCATCAATTTGGTTTTCGTCCTGGTGCACAATTCAACTCATTCATTTATTTCACTTGTGGGCAAGGGCACTTGATGAACATCATTCTTGCGATGCACTATTTTCTGGACTTTCAAAAGGCGTTCGATTCTGTTCCACACAACCTTCTTCTCTTAAAACTAGAGAGATTTGGTATCACTGGTCTTCTTTTGCGCTGGTTGTTGAACTTTCTCTAGTACCGATTTCAACGTGTCGAGATCGACATTAAACAGGCCAGACGATTTTACTCGTCAATGGGGAACCCCCGGGAGTCAATGGGTTAACATAGGTTTTAGATTTTAGTATTTTTTTTTTTTTTTTTTTTGGGGGGGGGGGGGGGGGAGTATGGTTTTATACGTAAGGGTTATCGGCCTGAAGCGAGGAATTATGTGATTTATTCCCCTCGTGCGTTGGTTTTAGCCCGAGGGCAACGCACGAGGGGAATAAATCACATAACCACGAGCTGAAGGCCGATAAATGGCTTATTTTTACATTGGCGAGGATTCCTCAAGGGATGCAAAAATACACTGAAGAAAAATTCCTCTATTGTTCATCTTTCTTTTGTTTTTCAACACTCCATGCTGGCACTAGTGGGATTCACAAGTTTCTCGGCCTTTTAATTATGTTAGTCGCATTTCGAATTAGTTGTGCGTCTTGTTCCTAGTGAATGCTAGGAACAGGGTAGCAATGTTCAGTGATTCAGAGTCAGAACTGTCTATCACTCAAAGTAGTTTTAGCAGCAGCAGGTCAATTGACCTTTCGGAAAACAACTTTGAATCTTTATTTGCGGATGCAGACAAGGAGATAGCAGTTTACAATTTCAATTTACGCACCGAGGATCTTTTTACCGACGTTTTTACAGATAAAGAAGATTCCGGCCGAGGGATTACTACTGTAACCGACAAGGAAATTCAGGCGAGGAATGAAGCAAGAATACCACAAAACACTAAAAGGGCAACTTCATGGAGTACATGAGTTTGGGATGAGTGGGTTACGGAGCGAAACTCGTTACCAATAAATGACAGCGATAGTTTCGTGGTAGCTCCAAACAGTGGAATTTTAAAGACACGTGCAATCAACTGTCTGAAAAGCTGGGAGCGGTTTTGATTGTTTGAAGGGAAGAGCAGGGCTAATGAGCAGCTAATTTAAATGCGAGGGGATTATGTATTAGTATGCAAGGGGGATAAGTCAGATTAGATGCCAGACCCTGCCAAGAGTCCACATTTGAATAAGGGAAGTGACCCTCGCACTTCTCTGGACAATTTAAGAAATAGGCCATTTCCGAGTTCATGTCTGCCTCCACTTCAAAGCGAGTCTAAGTGCGAAGTTGCTGTGATGGTAATTCGAATGTTCTACTTTAAATATGAATGAAAACTAATTTTCGCACTTAGACTCTCTTTGAAGTGGAGGCAGACAAGAACTCGGAAATGGTCTATTGTCTCTTATTGACACCTGAAAATCTCAGGTGGTTCCGACGGGATTCGAACCCATGCTCCCAATTGTGTGGCTTCATTAAGGCAATGTAAAGCAACAATATTTAACGTCGATAACTCGTAACAGTAATTCAAATGACAAACCTGAGGTCGACGGTGCGCTCATTTTACTCCGCGCTCTCCATCAGTGCTCCGTTTTACGGGTATTTAAAGCTACACTGAAAGAAAAGAAGTCGAAACAAGGATGCGAGATCCGAGAATCGAACTCAGGATTTCTTGCACCACGGCCGCGCACTAACCGACAGTGCCACCCTTGCTCCTTTAATTCAGTTGTCTATAAGCGGCAACTGCTTAAATTGTCCAACTAAGTGCAAGAATCACTTCTCTCATCCGTCTATAACGCGCATTTCAAACATACATTCACTTTAGTCCACATTTGCTACCAGAACTGAACTGGCCGATGGGATACATTTCCAGTGCCACTCGATTTGTTGGGTCCATACGGAGAAATGAGGGTCAAGGAAGTTTGTTCTGAAAAAGAATGAATTGTTATCATCCGTAATTAGCGCTAGCCCGTTGAGGAATCTTGAAGCAACAAAATAATGAGCTTCTTTTTTTATTGAAATTCAGACATAAAATACACAGTGATGGGTAAAGAAAACGAAGAATACTAAAGGTACATGTACGCTTAGAAATCTGATGTACAATGTAGGCTTAAATGACTTTCAGGTCGAAAATAGAACAAGATTAGTTAAGGCTGGTTTTCACTAGCGTCGGAGTCGGAGTCGTAATCTGAAGCGCAGAGCGATACAATCTAGTGAAAATCAAACTGTCGGAGTCGGAAGCAGAACACCCATTCCGCTTATGACTCCGTCGCTTATGATCCAGTGAAAACTGCATTGTCGGAGTCGGAAGCAGAAGCGGAAGAATAAACCAATCACAATTCTCGATTCCAAGCATTGTGATTGGTTGGTTCTTCCGCTTCTGCTTCCGACTCCAACAATCCAGTTTTCACTGGATCATAAGCGACGGAGTCATGAGCGGAGTCGGAAGAAAATGGGAACGTTCTGATTCTTCCGACACCGATTCCGTCGAGCTTATGACTCCGCTTACGACTCCGATCTTTGATTTTCACTAGGTCATAAACGCTCTTACGACTCCGACTCCGTCGCTAGTGAAAACCATCCTTTAAAGTCAACCGTAGTCCATCTGAGGTACAGTGTATATTAACTAGTATTTATTGCACATGACTAACGAGCACCTTGTTAAAACGATTTCTCGAAGTAATGTCAAGGCTTAAAACAACCCTATAAACTATTCGTTTAAATTGAGTACCAACATAATCTTTAATTAAATAATAAAATATCATTCTGCAGGACCCTGTGAATATTTTCAATTGCAATTAAAAAACTGCAGAATACCCCGCCACATGGAGTATCTTAAGTAGCTGGCTACGCGGTACGCGGTACGCGGAAAGAATTGAAGTCAAGATGGCGAAGTATCTTAAGTAGCTGGCTAGGGTTAGGGCTAACCCTAACCCTAAAAATTTAAATTATAGTGTACCCTAACCCTAACCGAACCGTAAAATGAAAGCTAAAATTTTAAACGAATGCTAAAATTTTAAATGAGTGCTTAGGCTTAATCAGTAAACGAGTGCTATATTCACCACACGATCGTGTTAAAAAGCGTAGTTTAAGCGAACCGTGAAATGAAATCTTAAATTTGTAAAGAGTTCTTAGGCCTAATTTCTGAAACGAACGCTTAGGGTTAATCAGGAAACGAGTGCTATATTCAGCACAAGATCTCTGTTGTCAGGTTTTCACGTTGTTGATACTGGTGACGGGCGCTCTTCCGAGTCCACAGTCTCTTGTCTGTGGAATTGCTTAGGCTTTGACGCTTTAAGAACGAGGAATGTCACGGCGTATCGCGTACCGCGTAGCCAGCACATATAACATCGCTGCGCCATTTTGAAATTTAGTTCATTTGGAATTTAGTCCAAGTGGCGGGGTATTCTACAGTATTGTGCATTCCTATTTCTGGGTACCGCGTACCGCGTAGCCGGCTACGTGGAATATAGTTCGAGTGGCGGGGTATTCTGCAGTTAAGCCTATTTGGAGTTAAAATATCCGTGAATATTCTTAATAATTATTTCAATTCTGATTTGAATTATAATGAAAAACAATATTTCCGCTTAACCACGTTGAGCATTTTTTCCAAAAATAAAGTAACGTCTTGTATAGAATAGCAGGACTTACGTTGATCTGAAAAAAAGTTTTTTTTCATTATTTCACATGACATAGACATGATTTCCACAACTCAACGCAACTGCAAACATATAGTATTGAAAGAGTCTCACGCAAAGAGAAATTAAACGTAAAAGAAGGACCTAAGGCTAGAAGCTAAAATTTTCTCTGAGGCTTTATATTGTACATTATAAATCGCATAGTTTTGTTAAACACCATGAAAAGTATTCTTTCTTCTTGAACAGTATTGAGTTCACAGAAAATCTTATGTAGCTTTCTCAGTATGAACTCTGTCACACTGTACATATTTCTTTCTAACATGTCAACTAAACGGATAGTTGTTAGAATGACATCACAAGACAAAGAAAGATGGCCCTTTTATCGAGTGTGACTCCCATTAAAGAGTGCCATTTATCATGCTGTCATGACATTGCACACAAATGCTCTGTCTAATGGACAGTTAGTAACTGGAAGAAAAAGCATTCTTAGGAAGTCAATGAAATAAAACGAAAACCACGATTTTCAGGAAAATTAAAAGCTGTAAAAAAACGTTTTTAGGCTTTGCATAAAACAAGTGATACTTCAACAACAATCAACGGCTGGAAAAAATGGCTTTTAGCCTTTGTTCTCCTTTAGATGCCAGAAAATCAGTCAACTAAATTGTGTCTATTGATGCAATGTCAATAAACAAACTGCATTGTCATTTACCTGTAAATTAACACAAATAACACACAGTATTTTTGGTCTGACAACAGAGAACGTAAAGTACAATAATTTAAAGTACAAGTACAGATGTGACTAAGAATATTACCTCACAAGTGTGCACATTGCAATGGTAGGACAGATAGGACCATTAATTTTTGTTTCAGCACCCCCCATAAGTTTCTATTGTAAATTAGCTCCACCCTGGCATAAAATTGCGAGCGATCAAGTTTTTACAACAAGTTGCTTAATTTCTGGTTCCACTGACATGACGTTCTGTGCCATTTACTTCACCATTTATATGGGCTTCAAGTCCATTTAAAGTGTGAGATGACTGCAGCTCTTGTAAAAGTTCTTGGAAATTGGTAACAAACCATGGGGCTTGCAATTTCACCTTCTCTCTAACAACATTACCTCCAAACCCTATAAACGTATCCTTTGGAAAGAAGACGATGATAGAATTAATCCTTTGGTTAATTAATTTTACATTAGTATCACCCAACTAGTGGACTAATGCAAATTCTGCATTTTGATTGGCTACGCTACTAGAGGACTATTAGTAGTAGTCCTCGAGTAGCAAAAAGCGTGAGGCTTTCTTTCGTTTTATTCCCAAATAAATATTTCTTCAACTTGCATTTGCTAACTTTATTATTGCCTTTTCTGTCTGACTAGTTGGGTGATACTAAAACAATTAGACCCGTAGCCCGCAAGGGCCACGGTAGCCCTTGAGGGTGAAGGGTCTAATTGTTAATTAGTTACATTGTACATTGTACATTGAGCCCCAACTTTCCTTTACTCCTTCTTATGCCCCAGGTCCAATAGCCACATGTCTTTACAATTTAATTTCAGGTAACTAAAGGAAAGAAAGGATGGATTATACGAGCCCTTCATAATTTACCAGGCATTGCAATGTTCTTGAAACATTACAAGTACACTTCTCTCTCAATATTTAAAACTACATGTAGGTAAATTGGGGATTATGTGAGATGATAAAAACATTGAGGAAAAAAAACCAAGTTGCTCGTATCAAGACTAATGATTAATATTAACCCTATGGACATAACAGTTGTGTTGATCATACCATAAGGGGAACAGCAATTTAGAAAAGCTATACATTAAGTAAGGTCCAGTTGACAATGATTGGTCCTGACACTGCTGGGATTAGGAGGTCAAACAGCAGGATAAATTCACAATGATAGCAAGCACAAAGGCAAGTTTCAGTTTGGTCCATTCATTCAACGGCACAGATAATAATTATTATTATGATGAAGACAAAACTCACGTGTAACTAAGTCTAACTACTTTGTGAATGATATAAAAGGAAAAAACTCTTACTGCAGTGGGAAACGTCTCAAGGTCTGTGGCCCCATCACCAATCATAACCAAACTGAAAAGGAATGAAGAGATAAACAGCTGCCATATTTTCTCACTGATAACAGTATTATTTAAACAACATTTTTCACAACCAGAAACTTCAAGTAGCCTTTACTGGCCTAAGGTTTATTAGTTCACTTAATGAAAATTGAAGTGGCTTATTCAAGTCAAAGCTACAGTGTACATCAAGTGCAGGTAAAAAAATGTAATTTAATGTAAAAATAAATAAGTGGAAATGTACCATGGAAAATACTGTAATTTCTGGCCAATTACCCGTGGGTAATATGTTAATTTTGCATAAAATAAGGACAACTGCAGGTAATAGGAAGAACTAGGTTGATTGCTGTGTAGACGGCAACTAATCAGTGACGGTGTGATTTTCAAATCCCAGTTTCTCAATCAAGGGTTCGTGTCTCAATTTGATATTAACAGTACTTGTATATTAATGTCATTACTTGTGCTTGTAGACAAGTGTAAACAAATGCAGGTGGCCTAGCCTGCGAGCAAGCTCTCCAAAGCAAGCTTGCTTGCAGGCTACAGGTGGCTATAAATGACTGATGTTACGTGTGACTAATAGACAAAAAATAAAGTGTTGGACAAAACAACATGTGAAAGGTTTGTGGTGTTTTTCATAATGGTACTGATACTTACCGCTTGATACACCAAATTCATGTTTCTGGCAATAGACATATAACTTATAAGTAGTTGCCGTAGCTGCTCTGGTTGACAACAGAGATGCACTTCACTCAGTACATGTAAAACTGGATAATTTTTTGCAGCAATTTTCTAAATCACTTCACATCAAAAACAATAAGCACAAAATTTACTTGTTTGCACATTCATCTCCCATTTTGGAGCGAAAAAAATGTACAAAAAGGTTCGGAAACATCAGTCAAATCGTATAAGCAGTTTTTAGCTTAAGCCACAGATCATTTTCCTGTTTCAAGTGACATTTTATGACCAGTAAAACCAGAGATATCATTTTTTTGCCGAACTGTTGAATGGTTTGATCCGAGCTCTTTATGTAAAAAAACAAACTTGTCAGATTTTTGAACCAGGCTTCCTCGCTTTAACTTTCAATATGGCGCTGTGTTTTCAACAATTCGAAAAGCAACTTTATTCGGTTACACATTTCATCAATTACCCTAAGTACTGATCATCTTCTTTTTTCAATCTTCAAGAGTCTGCCAAAAAGTAAGAATCTCTGTTACTGTTAATTTTGTCAAAATATGTTGATTAAAATGAATGAAGAACTCTGCATTTAGTTTTTTAAATTCTACCTTACCGGTAAGGCTTTTGAAGCCTTAATGGATAATTTTATTTTGGTTTTGGGGTCCAGGTTATAGGCCGATGCTGGTAATCTGTTGCATTTATTTTCTTCACACAACAAAAATGTGCCAGTGCAAGTAATGTGCTGGACGGGTAATCAGCCAGAAATTACAGTAACTACAACTAATAATCACCAATAATTTTGGTGCTGCAGTATGGTAATTTAGAACAAACAGGTGTGAGTGATAATTACAACAAACAAAATATATCAATATTACTCCACCACATGTTCAATATATCAGACTTACTTTTTGTATCCAAACTTTGCCTTCAGAAGTTCCACAACCCTTGTCTTTCCTCCAGATTCTGAGGTAGGTTTGCTTTCATCAAAACCACTGAAACAACCTAGC
>OX421449.1:54144228-54154228 GCA_949126865.1 Montipora capitata
CGTGCCCACTGTGGCCATAATCGAAACGCTGCAAAGTTCAGGAAGGCAGAAAAAGTTCAGTGAGTTCTACATTTTTGTTTTTGTTTTTTGTATATGTCCGCCAAAATTGACATCGAAGTAAATAAGACGAATATGTACCGTGGGAACGAAAGATGCTGATTGGTAGGTTATGTCACGTATCAATTTACTGGGTTTTTTCGATGTCAATCAAACGGGGCATGGAAGTGAGGTTGGTCCGTGGGTCTTCCGTCCAATTGATTTCCGTGAAAAATGAAAAATGAAAAAATGGATTTTGTATTTTTAATGTTTCATTTGTTTTTACCAAGGAACGTTGAAAATAAAATTCCAACAAACACAAACATGAAAATCATGGTTTCTTATTTAATAAAAGTTAAAAATGACAATACAAATCTTTAATTTTTGTTTGCAAAGGAAGAAAGAAGAATTGAATAGCAGCCAATCGATTTGAAATCATTCTTTTTCAGAACCTTTCCAATCGGGGTCTAATTCTTTCATTTTTCAAGGAACGGGCTTTCAAGATGGAGGAAATGATCCATGCAGTAAATATCCGATCAATTTTCAATTTTCCTCTGTCGGTGATCAAATAAAAATGAAAAATTGACAAAACCCTTCCGCACCATGGGACGGACAAGTCGAGACCCCAACTAACAGGGCTGGGGTTCGGAGAAGTCACGTAACCCTTGGAGGCGAGGGGAGGGGAGGGGAGTTGAGTTATGGCGGCTACAAGGTTTCGCCTTTAATCTTTACTAGGAGTCATATTTTTATTTCCTCACCACAAATGTGAAACCTATATGGTTCCCTGCATGTTCAGACGTTTTCAACGACTTGGACCTCCACTAGGCTGCCTTTTGAAAGGCCAAAAATTCACATTCGCCAGGTACGTGATATTTGCATTTGCTCGAAGTAGTAATAGTATTTGTATGAATCGAAATACATTAAATAAAGCAACTTTTCCAGAATGAGATGACAACAAAAAGTTTGAAATCGCAGGAAAATTAACGCTACCGAGCCGAAATAATGGTTTGCAGTCAAGGCTGCCCGTTGAATAAGCTTATAAAAAAAACAACGATACAGGTTAATCAGCACTCTTTCTTTCCAAACTCGTGGGTTTTTATTTTTCATTTTCCCACCCTGTCTGAGACTTTTTACCCACCCATTTATTGTTGGACCGTCGCCATACACTTGGCACACGGAAGAATGGTTTACTTGCCTTGTATGAGCCATTTATACTCAACTCATTTGCATAATAATAACATGCTTTGAAGTGTGGCTGCTGACATTAGCATTACAAAGGAATGAAAATTTATCCCATAATGCTACATGCATCTTCAGAGAATTACAATTACACTTCAAGGTAAGTCCCTCTTGTCTAATTTTTAAATTCTCTGTTTCAGGGGTCAAGTAAAATCACTATAACCATGTTCTTAAATCACTAGCTACCAGTATGTTCATATTCTCTCTGCATTTTAATAGAACAGAGGGTACATCCAAACAATATGCAAGCAGCTATGGACAAGACAGTTAAGGTGATACCAGATGTTGTTCCAACGACAGCGGTGGCTGTTCAGTTATTTGAAGGAAGTGGGGGACAATTGACAACCTGGCCAGAATTTGGTATAGACCCATTGTCTTGTGATGGATGCCAAAGTTCAGCAAGAAGGAAACACTTCCATTCACATTTTCCTGATTTTCTCACTGTGTTTCAAAATGTAGTAAATGGAAATCCAACATTGTTCCAAAATGCAATTCAGTTATTCCGAGACCTCACTTATGAGTATTGCTCATAGCTGCAAATTTCAGCCGGTTGTTTGACTTTATCCTCCGTGAAATCACATCCCTTATTATTGAGTAGGTACTGCTCAGGTTTTTCCTATAGGATGAAAGGAAAATGTATATGACACAATTATAATTTTACCAGCTTAGCTTGTGAGGGTGTGATCCATGGTGTGTTTAAATTCACTGCTTTGAACAGCTTTATACATGTGAAAATGTATTCTTGAAAACAAATGAAAAATAAAAACCCACGAGTTGGAAAGGAAAGAGTGCTGATTGACCTGTATCGTTGTGTTTTTTTATAAGCCTATTCAAGGGGCAGCCCTGACTGCAAACCATTATTTCGTCTCGGTAGCGTTAATTTTCCTGCGATTTCAAACTTTTTGTTGTCGTCTCATTCTGGAAAAGTTGCTTTATTTGATGTATTTCGATTCATACAAATACTACTTCGAGCAGATGCAACTATCACGTACCTGGCGCATGTGAATTTTTGGCCTTTCAAAAGGCAGCCTAGGGGAGGTCCAAGTCGTTGAAAACGTCTGAACATGCAGGGAACCATATAGGTTTCACATTTGTGGCGAGGAAATAAAAATATGACTCCTAGTAAAGATTAAAGGCGAAACCTTGTAGCCGCCATAACACAACTCCCCTCCCCTCCCCTCCAAGGGTTGCGTGACTTCTCCCAACCCCAGCGCTGTTAGTTGAGGTCTCGACTTGTCCGTCCCATGGTGCGGAAGGGTTTTGTCAATTTTTCATTTTTATTTGATCATCGACAGAGGAAAATTGAAATTGATCGGATATTTACTGCATGCATCTTTTCCTCCATCTTGAAAGCCCCTTCCTTGAAAAATCAAAGAATTAGACCCCGATTGGAAAGGTTCTGAAAAAGAATGATTTCAAATCGATTGGCTGCTATTCAATTTTTCTTTCATCCTTTGCAAACAAAAATGAAAGATTTGTATTGTCATTTTTAATTTTTATTCAATAAGAAACCATGATTTTCATGTTTGTGTTTGTTGGAATTTTATTTTCAACGTTCCTTGGTAAAAACAAATGAAACATTAAAAATACAAAATCCATTTTTTCATTTTCCATTTTTTATGGAAATCAAATGGACGGAAGACCCACGGACCGAGGTTCTCAACTGCCTAGAGGTTTTTCTCGCCGCTTCGCAACTCGGTATTCCGTTGCTCTGAGAGAGAAAAACCTCTGGCATCCAGGGTAAACACTGGTTTGCTCACATTACAGCATTTTCAAGTACAGAAATCCTTTGGGCCCCGTCTAGACCAGTTTTGCAATCCTTGTTGTAGGTGATGGAATTTACTTAAAAACATCTAACCTCTTGTGGGAAACACAAGAAAGGCGTCCACACTTTCACAATTTCCACGATTCACAGATTTTATTATCCCGATCAAGAAAAAAACACCGCTCACTAAGACTACACTTTCCTCAAAAAACGAAACCCTACACCTACAAAAACTAAAAAAGCTACTGTTGTCTGGTTGAGATAAACAATCCTCATTTCTATAATCAATCAACGATCACTTAATGTTTTGTGCAGTTTCCGACACACTCCCCCATGTGGTTTCTAAGAGAAAGCAGATGTAAACGGAAACGTACTTGTCGCTTGAATAACGAATTCATAAAGTAACTGTAACCGAGAGTTAATTGATCATTAAACGTTCTGCACCCCCCGCACTAGGTGCTTCGAAATTTCTGCTAATGAGGTTACAAGCTCAAGTTTATCAATCGATATAATGTCTATTAAGATCAGCATGTTCAGCTTCTACATTTCCGCGTCCTGTACAGCATCACGAGTCCTTAAATCTGCAGCAACCGCGGCGTCTCGTCTAGTACGGGCAGATTGTGGCTAGGGGTTTGGATCTGGGATATTCTGCATCTGTACCGGGTTGTCGCACGCTAGCTCTAAGGGAAAAAGGTGCTGCACAGGCCTTTCAAGAAAAGACTTCCCTGCGCGAAGTTTCACTGCACGCACGACTCCGTCACGACCCTCGAACAGATCTGCTATCACGCCTAACGACCACTTCCCACGATTGCTTTCATCTCCACGAACGATAATTCAGAGTGCTCGGTTTGCCGCCAACTTTGCAGTTATGACGTTCTCTGAGGGCGGATAAATACTCTCGGGACCAGCGTTTCCAGAGTGCATCTTTACAAGACTTCAGGTATTTTGCTCGTCTGCGAAGATCTACATTCTCCTCTCTCCATGGCTCCTGTTCGGGCAGGCGAATGGATCTCTGAAACAAGTAGGAGGCCAGGGTGAGGAGGGGTAACTGGACATCCTCTTCAACATATGACAGCAGGCGACGGTTCAGCTGAGTTTCGACTTCAATAACGACTTCACAGAGCTCTGTCCAGGACAGTAGCCCGCCTCCGATGGTCTTATAGAAAGCTCGCTTGAAAAGACCTATCAGCCGCTCAAATTGGCCACCCCACCATGGCGCTCGACTCAAATTGAAATTCCAGGCGATTTCTTCGTCAGATAGATAAGACTGGACTTTCTTGTCGCTCTGAATTTGCTTTAACCACCTCGCTGCTCCCACAAAGGTTTTTCCATTGTCAGAAAACACTTTAGCTGGTCTTCCCCGGCGGGCAACCATGCGCTTGAAACTTCCCAGAAAAGTCGTTGTCTCTTGATTTGGTAGTACTTCCAGGTGTATGGCTCTTGACAAGCTGCAAGCGTACAGTACCAGGTATGCCTTCCCCTCAATTCGTGGCGACTTGCGGTATTTGATTGGTCCAGCGAAGTCTACACCTATGATTTCGAAGGCGCTTGTTCCCTCTGTTCTTTCCGTAGGAAGCAGGCCTGGTGGAGGAGTAGCTTGCGCGACGGCTTGAAATCGTTTACATCCCCAACAGCTCTTGACGACTTTCTTCGTTAACTTGCAGAGCCTTGGTATCCAATATTTCTCTCTAACTTCTGCCATAGTTAGACCGAGTCCCCCATGAAGGGTGCGTTGATGTGCGTGACGTACCAACTTCTCAGTGAAAACAGAATCATCTGGTAAGTAGATGGGATAACGTCCTTGTATACGCCCACGGCATTCTAGGATTTTCTCCCCGTTTGGCTGAAGATTGAGTTGTAGCTTGTCGCTGACAAACTTGGGAGTGTTCTGAGCGCGTGCCTGAACTCTACGGATCCACCAGGTGGTTTGCGCTTCGATTTCAGCTGTCGTTATTGGCCCAGTAATGCTCGGAGTATCGCGACGGGAATTTCGCACAAATCTCACCACCCAGGCACATACTCGTAAGACTTTTCGTAGATCATGTCTTTCGAGTAGTTGATCAAATTCATCTTGTTTCTGATCCACGGTTACCACGGCTAATACCTCTCGTACGATCTTTGACTCGGCTTCCGTTACTTCACTGGCTGTAGTCACCGGATTTGGCGGCCACGTGTTCCGATCTTGCAACCACTTAGGTCCATTCCACCACAAGTCTGCATCTGTTACTGAACCTCCACGACTCCCGAGGTCAGCAGGATTCTGATCAGTCGGCACATGTCTCCACTCGTCGATCTCATGCTCCTTGATTTTCTTCACGCGGTTCGCCAAAAATTGTCGGTACTCCCCATTACCGCGAATCCAATGGAGCGCAACGGAGCTGTCAAGCCAGCAATAGACTGATGTCACAGGGAACCCATCTAGTACATGGCGAATGTTATCTACTGAATTAACTGCCATGTGACCTGCAACCAACTCAAGTCTTGGTATGGTCAATCGCTGTTTAGCAAGGCGTGCTTTTGCAGCCACCAGCCCCTGTGTTGTTCCGGAGTCTTGTCTAACAACTGCGTACACTGCCGCTGCGACATCACGTCCGCTTGCGTCTTCGAATGCATGGAGTTCCACTGCATTGATTGGTTCTCGGTTGGGCGAAAACGTTCGTGTGACCACTATGTTGTCGGGCAAGTCGCTCTCCCAGCGCTTCCATCTCACTGCCAGGGCGTCTGGTAGGGGAGCGTCCCAGGCTTGTTTTAGCTCACAAGCCTCTCTATAGATAAACTTTCCTTGTAGCGTTGTGGGAGAAGCTAGACCAAGGGGATCGTAAATGCGACCTAACTTTCCCAAAATTCCTCTCTTGGTCGGCTCCGCTCTCTCTTGAGGAAATGTAATAGCCAGGGTGTCCGCGACCTTATCCCACTTAAGACCAAGGAGTTTACTTCCTTCTCCGGAGAATTTCGCACTTAACGGCTGCTTAGCGTAGGTATCTTCGCTGTCATTGATACAATCACGAGGGTTTTCTTCTAACTATGGCACGTTAGAATGCCATTTGTGTAACTCAAACCCGGCGTCTGAGAAGATTGTCACAGCATCACACTTGAGCTCTTTAGCTTTGGTGACAGTGGGACACCAGAAATAAGATCGTCAACGTAAAGGCTGCGAAGAATCTCAGCAACACTCTGTGGTAGTCTCTCGCTCCAGCTCTCCAGGTGTTGTTCAATCACTCCTCCTAACAGAAACGGCGAGGGTGCGAGCCCAAACAGCGCCCTTGTAAACCTGAAGACTTGTACTTGCGTAGAATGCAAGTCACGCAACCAATGGAACCTGAGTGCATCACGCTCCCCCTCTCTGATGAGAACCTGTAGAAATGCCTGGCGCATGTCTCCTGCGAAGGCCACTGAATGGAATCTTCCACGTACTAAGACATCGTAGATTTGTTTTGGGGGGCCGGACCAGGTTCTAGACAGTCATTTAGAGAAGGCGTGTCCTTTGCTCCCCGTGCAGAACAGTCATAGACCACCCGCATTTTCGTAGTTTCAGCCGTTTCCCTGATAACCGCTCGATGAGGCATGTAAAACTCTTTTCCTCTAGCCTGCAAAGGAGCCGGCTCAACCACGCCTTCTGTCAGCTGGTCCCGGATGATTGCGTCGTATTCGTCCAACTTTCCTATGCGGCGCAATTTTGACAGTTGAGTGTGTAGGCGTCGCAGACTGCCCTCCTTGTTAGTTGGGAGAGGTGGGTGATCTCCTTTCCACGGTAGCCCCGTTTCGTACCAGCCTTTCTCGGGATTTCGGGTCAGCTGTTCGCGAAACTCTTTATACACTTCTAACTGATCTCCAGCGGGTGAATCGGCTAACCCAAGTACATCTAAGGCGCACCGCTTCTCATAATCACTCACAGCATCCACGGCTAGAAAACCAGCACTCAAATCAGCTTCTATTCCTGGTGCCATAAGAGCCCAACCAAAACGAGTAAATTCAGCCACAGGTTCTCCACGGCGTCCGACACGCGGTTGCGTGCGTTTGCGGATCTGCGCGTATTCATTTGCTCCCAGGATGATGTGAACCGGTAGACGTCTGTCGAATGACTGATCTTCCAACTCAACTCCAATCAGATGAGAGTGGTTAGCAATTCGCTCAGCGTACCGAGGGTTGTCAAGCATCAATAATTCCCTTTTGTCAATTCGCGTGACACGCGTGTTCAACGTGAAGTCTCCTTTAACTGCGCGTAGACACAAGTCGTGCTCTTGAAGCTTTGTTGTTGTAACGCCCAATAACGTTGCCACGCGACGCGTTGCACTCCTAACCACGCGCGCTCCGATAAGATCAATCAAAGTGGACGACACATACGATTGACTCGCTCCACTGTCGAGGAGGGCTCGGAATTTCCGGCCATTGACGTCAACTATGACAACCGGATGAATAACAGACGATCCAGCGAAGTTAGTTGTCAAACTAGGTTCAGATGCTTGTTGACAAAGCGACGTGTGGTGTCTTCTTCGACACTTACGGCACGACAACTTGCTCGGGCACTTGTTGGCGTTATGATGGCCTGCTGCACAATTAAAACAAAGCCTTTTGCTCACTAAGAAAGCCTTTCGCTCCTCGGGCGTAGACACTTCTCCGCAGTCCGACGAAACATGCTCTGCGCTATCACAATAGACGCATGAATTGTTGACATGCCGATCATCCGAGAAAAAGACACGATCACTTAAAGCAGAACGCTTAGAGCTGGTTGTATTCGTGTCTGTCCACTTGCGTAACGCTTCCAGCAATTCTTTAAACGACCACGAACGCCAATCACTGGGCACATGTGAAACGAGTTCACTTCGAAGGAATTCTAATTTCTTCACAAAGACATAATACGCCACTCCCTGAACTGCTTCAAGCTTTCCCAGTCTGCCCAGTGTTTCAAGACTCTCAATAGTAAAGAGAAGCTTTTCGTAAAACTGGTGAACCTTGGCCACATTTCTTTCCGTAATCGTTGGCATCTCGAGAAGATTTATGACATAAGTTCCCGCGACCTCGTCTGGATGACCATACTTTTCTCTAAGATATTTCTTTACGCGCTCATAGCCTTCTTCGTTAAATGGCAGACCATCTATTGCTTGGCGGACTTTCGGCACCAGTAATTCCTTTAAATGAGAGAACTTTGTGACCGCAGGAACGCTTTGAGAGTCGACCATGGCAGAAAATTGATTTTCAAAACGCACCCAATCAATTACAGTCCCGCTGAAAGGTGTAATGGATAGCTTGGGAAACTTTACAGTAGACCTTTTCTCTTCCAGCTCCTTTTGTTCGAGAGCAGCTTGCAACTTTTGATTAAGGAGTTGCTTCTCATGCTCCAGATCTTTTTCACGCATCTCTTCCCGGTCATGATCCCTTTCGTCCTTTACAATTTGATCATAACTCTTTTGTAATTTACTTGCACAGTCATCTGCTAGACGCAAATCTTGCTCTATTTCTTCTGACCAGATTTCGACTTGCTCTTCCGACACTCCCTGAGACAACTTGGTCTCCTGGATCGAGCCTCTTAACTGATCTATTTCTCTTGCCAGTGAAACTACAGAAATGCGTTGTCGTTCGATGGTAATGTGGGAAACACAAGAAAGGCGTCCACACTTTCACAATTTCCACGATTCACAGATTTTATTATCCCGATCAAGAAAAAAACACCGCTCACTAAGACTACACTTTCCTCAAAAAACGAAACCCTACACCTACAAAAACTAAAAAAGCTACTGTTGTCTGGTTGAGATAAACAATCCTCATTTCTATCATCAATCAACGATCACTTAATGTTTTGTGCAGTTTCCGACACTCTTTGCTAAAGTACAGGTCTTAAGAGTGTAACAGTTTGTAAATGTCCTTCCTCGTTTGATCGATAACTTTAAGAATTGGTTCAATGCTGTCTTCCAGCATTTTAACTGAATTTTTCAGGGCTACTAGACCATCTTTACACTTCTTGTTATGCTCATTGACATCCTTATACTTCTTGTAAATCTCTTTTAGCCCCTCAATCTCCTTGTCGCCCAACTCTAACTCCACGTTGCTCAGCTGCGCAGCCATTACCACGCTCCAAACAATCAGATTTTCTTCGTTATTCGCGTAAGCGTTTGGGACGTAGATTTGATATTGCTTTTTGGTTTCGTTAAAAGTAACTTCAAACCACCCTTCCTGAGACCTTCTGGCGACACCACTGGTCATGGACAGCAAGATTCCCACCTTGAAATCAGGCGATCTCGAAAGGTTTTCTTCAAACGTCTCTATCTCATCTTTGGGCACAGCGCTTTGCCTTGCCTTTACCTCGATCATGATCTTGTGACCTTTTGGAGTTTCAACCTCGATGTCTGCCTTTCCTGGAGTTTTTGCTGTATCCTTGAAGGTGTAATTCAAATGTTGGAGGTGTCTTTCTAAGATTTGTTTGACGTTTCTTTCAGCCCGAAAACCTTTGTTACTTGGTTTCTCCAAACTCTTGGATATGGAATCCACTTTCCCTTTGCATTCGTCCAACTTTTCAGTTAGCCTCATTTCTGACCCTGTTAGGTCCCTTTGTAGCTGTGTTTTGATTTCTACAACCGAAGCTCCAATACTGGAGTTAAGCACCCCCAGGGGCTGCACCTTCTCAGCAACGGTGTCAACTCTATTTGTCAAATTACGTGCTATGTCTGTGATATGGTTGGACACGTCTTTCTTCAAATCAACGACGTCTCCTGTAAACCTGCCAAATTGGATTTTAACTTCTTCAGAGACCTCCTCTTTCACTCGTCTCACCCCATCATTCAATTGTTTTTCCATTCTTGCCACACTATCGTGAACGGGCTGCATTTCAGTATTGAGAGCATCTTCAACGATCTTCGGGTTGACACTCAAGACGACAGATTCCTTGATTTTGAGACCGATTTCAAAGATTTTGACGAGGTCTTCGTCTGAGTAATCTTGAACTCTTCGATCATAGTTAGCCAT
>OX421449.1:54159228-54161728 GCA_949126865.1 Montipora capitata
GACTTCGCCTCGGGAAACATCAGGCCCCAGTTGTTCAAACGATGGATAGCGCTATACATCGTTTGAACAACTGGGGCCAGGACTCTTGGGAAAACAAAGCTAACTGTTTCCCTCTTATGCATGCGAAGCCAGAGCGCGACCCGAAAAAAATTAAAATAACAAAAAGTATAAAGTCCAAAAACGGAGTTGAAAACTATACTTTGTCCTTCGAACAAAGTAATTATAAGGACACAAGATACAGGATATTTAAAGAACAGATTCCGAGATACCGAGCATCAAACTTGTCATTTTTTAAAACAATAAAATGTTTCGTTGGTCACTATAGAAGGCACAAAAAGTGAAAACGATACTTAAAATGCGTTTTTTGTATTTTCCATCAAATATTCGCAATATCTACCCAATGTCGGCCTCTCCAAGAGACGAAAACACCCATGAAAAATGTTTTACATTATCGAGTACCCAAACATTTTCGCACAAGGACGTCATCAGCAGAAGATGGCATTATAGGGATACAAACCACAGGAATTAACGGGATAAGGGATATTTAGGCCAAAAATTAATGGGTTTACAGGTTAATAAGATCCCCCCCACCATGGGGTCTCTTAATTCAGTGCTGGTTACGACAACCCTAAATGCAAAGGAAGTGTTTTAGAACGCCAAATAGACATGATTGAGGGCGAAGGGTTTATATGCGTGTGACTGCGCACCACTTTTCTTCCTCTCGGGAATGCCCCTAGCAAACAAGAAAATTAAACTGTGGGACGGCTATTCTGGCGTCCCTTTAAAAGCCACTTTTGCAAAGGATGCCACATTCAATCACCCAAACTAAACTGATAAAAAAGAGTGCGTCCTCCTACGTCAAAAGCGTCAACTCGGTAATCCTCTTGTGGAGTTTGAAAATCAGAATGTCGAGGCAGTGTTGTATGTCATTGTGTTAAATGAGCAGAGAGTAATCCTAGTTCTGAAAACACACAAGGAAACAACATAACACCTGATTTCTAAACAAAATATATTTACTTTTTTGGTTGTCAATAGCAACAATAATAATTACTTTATTTAAGACTATAAGTTACTTTGCCCATCATGAGTGCTGCACGAATTGACAAGATTAGAAATCGACATGAGGCAAAACAAATCAGTCAAATTTAATGTTGGTTTATGATGACAGTTGAAAACCAACACATACATGGTGGCGTTGAATCCGAGAATCGATCCCAACAGTGCGCCATTTATTGTCTGATAACAGATTCCATTAACATTTTGTCTCCACAATTCGTTCCTCCTTAATGTACACTTTGCTTGAGAGAGTAGGTCACACAAGGCATCAGTAAGTAACACTAAATGATTCGTTTAATACCGATGCCATCCTAGACTCTGCAAATTTGCGAGAACCTCTCTGCCCGGCTTCATAGGCATGACCCAGGTTGATTGGTCAAAACTGTTGGTGTTTATTTCTGAGCTTGGCTGGTGTGCGATGGTACAAGACCATTCAGTTGTGTGGCATGCCCACTCTCTGCTAGCCATACCTGTATATAGTCAAATTCTACAGTTCAGGAAAGGTATTTAACATCTAAGGCAGCAGTTATGGTTCACTTAGAAGTTTGGAAACGAAACTCATAACATCAACGGGTGTTAAATTTATTCAAGCAAAAAAAAAAAAAAGATTGGCGACGGGGTTATGAACACAACTGTTCATGTAAATTGCCTTTTGACAATTTGGGTTGACACTTGCAGGGAACACATGATAAAACCGAGACAGGACAAGGTCGCGTAGCCAATTACCTTTGGCGTTCGCCCTCAGCAGTGTTGTTACCTGAAATCTGCCTTGTACGTCTTTCTGTAGTTGCCTTCTTTGTTCTTTACTCAACGATGATGTTTTTACCAATTGATACCAGTTGTTTATCGCCCTTTGAAGAATATAAACGTAAAGAAATGAATGGACATAAAACATGAACATGCGAGGTAAGGGCGGGCTGGGAAAGGAGAAAACGTAACTAGTTATAAAGTTGCGAAACACTTGCAAACAAAAAAGCTCACCTTTCTCTTTCCTTCAATGCTTTCTCATATTTCTTAGGAAGGGATATTGGTGGGCCCTGATATAAATAAAACAAAGAATTTCTAGAAATGAATAGAAACTTCTCCTCGGAGGATGAACTTGGGTTAGAATATAGATGAAAACGTAACGGAAAACATATTTGAGCCACAGAATGCGACCAAAACTGCATTCCAATATTGTTACGCTGCCTCTTAAACCATACAGAGAAAAGGAGATAGCAGCTTCTTCGTGTCTTTTTTTAAAAAGGGTTGTTCTATATCACTAAAGTACACTGGTACCAACGTCATCCCACGTGAATCTCTTATTAAACTCATCGCCAATAAATGAGCTTGGGGAAGGTGCCCATGAAAGCGGGTGGTGGTGCCAAGCAAAATACGAGCCACGAGCAGGGCGCGCAGATATCCATGGCAACCGAGAGAGCGGCAACCACCACCAGGCAAAGTC
>OX421449.1:54166728-54176728 GCA_949126865.1 Montipora capitata
CTATCTAAACAAAATTACATAAGGAATTCAAAACCACACAATGAAGATTAATCAATATTTACATACTCTGGAGCTGCATAATTGACATTGCTCATGATACGGCTTCTGTGAGGGGGTTGCTCCTTGCTGGACACATTGTTATGATCTGTTTCTTGATGTCGCAAGAGACTGTGCTCATCAAATGTATCACTGAGGCTCAGAAAATCTGTGTAACAAATAAAGACGGAATTCTAATAAATAGTACAATAGTAAATATAATCTCTGTTGGCCACCAATTATTAGTCTGTTTCATCTTAAATTAAAAATATCTTTCAGTGGGATTTTCTGGTTATTTTTATCTTGCTTTGTATTTTCTTTCATGTTTTTGTTTTTATAACCTTCCACATACTCCTGAACCAGAGTATTTTAATCAAATTTTAAACAATAAACCTTATTGGCTCACTCATCTTTTACAAATTTTAAGCAAAAAAAGGAAGTTAACTTCAACACTTATTTTAAGACTTAAAAGATGAAAAGCCCCCAGTCCAGCCCAAATGAATGTTGTTCATAGTATACTAATCTTGGAAGGTCTTTACTAAGATTAGTTCGCAACAGTTTTCACAAAAATCTCACAAGATGTTAAATGAGATCTTCTAGGAAGTGTACTAAGATCTTATAAGATCTTCACCAAGATGTTTAGTAAGATTCTTAGTTAGATCCTTTAAGATCTTTTCTAAGATCTTATTTAAGATGCTTACTAGATCTTGTAAGATCTTTGCCAAGATCTTGTAAGATTCTTACTAAGATCTTATGTGAGATGTTTGCCAGATCTTGTAAGATTGTTACCAAGATCTTAAGTAAGATCTTTTCTGGTAAGATCATGTAATGTAGGTCTAAGATCTTGTTTAGATCTGCTAAGATTCTTTTAAGATCTTACAAGATCGAAAATATCAACAACCTTAATTTTTTCTATTAAAATTTGTTAAGAAAATGTACTAAGATCTTATTAAGATCAAAGATCTTAAACAAGATCTTATTAAGATTTTCATCTCAAACCCATCTTACAAGATTCTTACAAGATCCTAATGGGTTATTCCAGAAAAAATCCACACCCCCCCGACGGATGGGGTCGTTTTTTAACGCCCCCTCTCACCGGGATTCCCTGAAGCCCAAGACCCCCCCTCCTGTCGGGATTTCCAAGACAAATGACCCCCCGTCCTGCCTGGATTTCCGGGAAAAAATATTAGGCTTAAATTTAATTTATTTTTAATAGAAAATAAGCACAATCACGTATAGAAGATGTTCTTTTTTAATTTCTAAAGCTTTGGCTAAATTATATAAAAATTCTGTTGTGTGGAACTAAGAAAAGAAAGGGCCGAAAATGCTAAAACGCGAACGAGTGTTTATACATTGTTAGCTCATAAAAATCAATTGCGCTAAATATGGTCCAAAAGTAAATACAATTAGTAGAGAACATGACAAACGAGTTCAATAGTCATTCCTTTTGGAGACATAACATCAGTCTCGTCCACTCAAGATCGAGAACTTTTAAATCAAACTTGATCAAAATCTTTTGAAAAACGAGTCTAAACTTGTTTATCGTTCAAATTCTTTTATATCTTAAAGACTGGATAATTTGAGTCACATATCCTACCTAGATGAAAAACTAAAACAAACCCTAAAGAATACAAAGTGCGAAGGTGTGAAAGTAAGTCAATTGTTTACTTCTTTACTAGTATCATTACACGAAACAACGGTGGCGCGCTGGGTCCGGGAACGAGTAAAAATGTGTCAGGCGTTTCAAACTCTTCTTTGCAATATTGTTGCGACGGCTCTTTCTTTAGTATCTTGTTTGCGTTTTCTGCTATAAAAGGACTTGCGAAGGAACTTAGATTATCATTTATGTCAGGTGAGAAATATGTGAACAAAATATTTCTACTATTTTCAGGGTCTGAGAGCGCGAAACTGTCGCCGAACTAAACGTTCGAATCGCGTGAACTATCAGTTCAGATGACCCCTGCAGAAGACTTTTTCGAGTTCAACCCCCCCTTCCGCCTGGATTTCCAGGGTCCTTGACCCCCCCTCCTGCGAGAATTTCCAGAATCCCATCCGTCGGGAGGGTGTGGATTTTTTCTGGAACAACCCAATAAGATTTCCACCTGGGTAAATGAAGTTCAGTTTTAATCCAGATGCCTATCCAATTAAAATTGAAGTCAAACTATCCTTATCAGTTGAAATTGACTCTCAGGAATGTAATAATAAATCGAATGTAGTTTATCTCATCAAACAATATGTCAGCCATTTCATACTCTCTACAAGCGTCTCCTGTTGTTTGAGTCCACCACGTGCAAGGATTGATGATACCCCAAAAGGGTTCACCTGCAAATTGGACCTCAGCCATGACTGGAGCTGACGAAAAGAAAATGTTCTGGAGATCTGTGGAAAATATAAGAATTAATTTATATGCAATATTAATTTTAACTTATCCTGAATTCACAATGATGCCTTCTTGCGACTCTGGACTTAAATGCATGAAATGCAATAGACAACACTTACCTTCGAGAAACCAGACTTAGACCTTTCATGTTGAATACATGCAATTTCATGTAGTGGTTGAATTGCCCTGTCAAAATATTTGAACAATATTTAATCGTGTGCCTGTGACAAGAACCTGGCAATGCTAGCAATACCATGTGACCACCATAACAACAACACTTACTGTCATCAAGACAGAATTGATTTCAATAAACACACATTTTTGTAATGAACCTCCAAAACGTCCATGATGACATCATCTACCACATTTTATTTCTTTAAGCATACTTAAAATAGCATGATGTAAGGATTTTTTTGGATGGGGTAAGGCAACACAAAATTTCTGTCTGAAGTCATGACATATGGTATCATATTAAATATTCTTCTTGCTGACATTACAGTATCATGTAACAAATGACAGACCTGTTATCAGTTGTTCCTGTTAACAGAAATCCAAGGGCCTCAAGAGCTTCAATGGTGAGACATGCTTCACTGCCACAACCATTATTTGCACTTGACTCTGACAGACGAAATATTATTAATTTCAATTAGCTAAATATTCCTTTTGTGTCCATGCACATAAAGCAATTATAAAGGCACTTATTACAAACATTACCTGGTTCCATCAACAACTCGAGAATGTCATTTAAATGATGCAAAACAAACATCATGTGATCATGTTCGTCAAGACTCTGTATTAAATGAAAGACATGAGATTAAGATGTCATCATTCTAGATTCACTAAGGAACTAAAATAATAATCTCTCAGATTATTTCTATACCTTGACAGCAACAGAACCCTTGTTTTCCAAGTCAGGAGATCTTGAATGTGTTGGCCATCTATTTCAGTTAAGATTGTTATTTCTGGTGAGTGAAGTATGTGCAAATCCTCCACTCATCATCTCACAACTGTCTACAATAAATTATTATTATCCATGATGTATCCAACCAATAAAATAGCCAGGTGTTGATCAAAATGACAATCAATATTGGTTATCAATGCTGGGTGTCACGTTGGAAATGGAAATGGAAAGTAGCTGGTTAAAACTGTATACCGGTAACATTCTTTAGGTCCAAAGGGATAATAATTTGCAAAGAATTAAGAGAGAAAGAAAAACATGCAATGTGGTGTCACTTCAAAGCCTCTGAATAAACTGGACTTGACTAGGTTTCTCATTGTAACCAGTATTAGCAGAAATAGAGAATTATAGTGACACCAAAATGTAAATTACATGTGTCATGTAAATACACCTCAGAATTCTGTGGTTGTATAAGGTAGTAATAGAATCCAAGATATTTTGAATGTGAACAGTATAATCTTGATCAAGATGTGTCCTGTAACCAGAAGAACAAAACAAAAATCTAAAGTGTTGTTTCAAGTGATGGTGAGTAGATTGTGCCGTAATAAATAAATAAAACTCAAAGAAGTGAGGTGACCCCTTTGGGTCTACTGTACTTTCATAGCCCCACCAAGAGTAATTTAAGAGGAAACAGGTTCCTCTGATATTTACCATTTATTAATAAGTTCTGCCACATTGTCAATTTAAGTTTTTAAAAAAACCAATACATTCTCCTGGGATGATAAAAAGGGATACAGGCTTTCAATAAAATAGACATATTCAATAAGGATACTCCTCTCCTCCTAATACCAAGGATGCCTTGAATGAGATCTTGTGAATTTGTTGAATGTAAAGGAATAAAATAAACTGCAATGTCCTTACAGAGCCTTGAGATCTGAGATGACCTGATTAGAGATGGAGATACAGTAATGTTGACAAAACCTGCACTGAGTGAGTACGTTTTGATAAAGATGGCTAACAGGTATAGAAATTGTCAATTGATATTAATTAAGACAAGACTTTCTGTTGGAACCTATCAATTAATTCTCAATAATCCTCTAGCCTGATGAATCTTTTTAACAGTTTGTTCATTGGAATGTACATTATGTTGCAGTTAATTCTTGTTTTCAGTTAATTTTTATTTTCAACTAGTTAGTTTTTTTCTAACTAGGTATTTTTCAAAAACTGGGTAAACATTTCTTCTCTGCTGCTATCAAAGGTTCCAGGTTCAAATCCCAGTCAAGGCCATTGTTTTGGGAGGCGCGGTGGCCTCATGGTTAGAGTGCTCGACTCCGGATTGAGTGGCCCAGGTTTGGGTCCTGGCCAGGGACATTGTGTTGTGTTCTTGGTCAAGACACTTTACTCTCATGGTGCCTCTCTCCATCCAGGTGTATAAATGGGTACTGACGAAAATGCTGGGGGTAACCCTGCGATGGACAAGCGTCCCATCCAGGGGGGAGTAGAAATACTCCTAGTCGCTTCATGCTATGGAAACCAGATATAAGCGCCGGCCTGATGGACCTTCGTAGGCTCGTAACAGAGACTTTTAACCATTTTAAAATGGTTAGCTTTCAATAACTGAGCTAGGATTAGTCTGCAGTCAGTCTGCAAGTGTCACTTCTGAACTCTCACCCATCATAGCTGAGTTGTACAACACATCACTGAGAGAGGGGTATCTCCCAACCCTGTTGAAGTCTGCTGTGGTGTGCCCTTTGCCAAAACAGAAACCCCCAGGAGGTATTAGGAACGCGCCAACTGTTTTACCATCCATTGTCTCGCACCTTCAATTATTTGCTTCAAGCAGTAACATGAGTCTCAATCCAGTTAAATGCAAGGAATTGCCACAGGTGGCTCCTTTTTAGAAGTTAAGTCATTTAAATTTCTTGGCATCCTTATTTCTCACGACTTCACGTGGGAGGCTCACTGCGACTTCATGGTGAAAAAAGCCAACCACCGCCTACCGGTATATGCTATTAGGCAGCTTAAATGCTGCGGCGTCCCTGCTCAGGACATTGTTGAAGTCTATTGTTCAATTGTCTGATCAACACTTGAGTACCCTAGCGTAGTATATGTCAACCTGCCACGATATCTCTCTGACTCAAATAAGAGGATACAGAAGCACGCAATGGCCATTATTTATCTAGGCAAGGATTATAATGAGGCCCTAGTTAATGCCAACATAGTCACACTACCAGAGTGCAGAATAGCTGCATGCAAACGGTTCATATCTGGCCTTACACCACAGAATCCTTTATATGAACTTGTGTTGGACCGTATCCATGTGGCTGCTTCCTCTTACCAGTTGAGGCTTCGAAGTAACAATGGCAGATTCTTGAAGCTGTGTAATACAAATAGGTTTAATGAATTCGTCACGAATAAGTTTGCTCTTGAACTGAATAAAATGCCAGGTAATTTCGTTCAATATATCATCATAGTATTAATTATTTAATGTATCTTCTGACCTGAAATCCTGTAATTCAGCTCATTGCTGCTAGAGGATGAATTAAACATATTATTTATTTATTTATTCATTTTTTAATTTATTTTAATGCGTGTGTCAACAACTTGCTGGCTGATTTCTGCATAATTTCTTGAAGCTACTTTTTCATACTTGTGTCCTCTGTGAGAAATTAGACTGTGCACTTGGGACAAAATTTGAAACAGTTCCTGTTAAATTGTAACTACTTTCTTGATGTTTCCTGAGAAGAGTTTGCCGTTGCCGTTCCCGTTGCCGTTTGCCATTCGGCTCAGATCAATCCTTGTTTCCTGAAAGGAAACAAGGATGACAACCATGACCAAACATTTAAGAAATGTTTGGTCATGTTGTACAAATCATCTTTTGAAGAACAATTTATTTGTGAGTCTTCAATTCCTGTATTTCTCTATAGAAATCCATTTCATTTACGCTATTGCACTGGCGTGGCTCTGCCATTTTATCAGTGCTTGATTTACAACAGGTGGCTCTGGTGTCCAAATGTGAATAAATCAAAGATTGAACTGAGAGTGGCCTAGGATGAATAATAAAATGTTTAATTATAAATTATCATGGGTAATTTGCATGAGTTGCTCGTGTGGTCAAGTGGATAAGAGAGCAGCAGATCCAAATATGGGGTTCAAGTTCAAGTTCGGGTGAGTAAAAAGGAAACTCTTGACAAGTATGAAATATCAGTTAGAAGTGTTGTAGAGGGGTGGGTATAATAGATATGCTAGGAGGGGAGCTGACTGGAAGGTAAGGGGGGATAGATCTAGGGGCAATGGGGAAGATAAGGGAGGAGTAGGAGAAGTAGAACGGAGAAGAGGAATGTCTTGTTATTCTTTAGACCCCATAAAAAACCAAGCCCCTGTTATTTAACAACACCCCAAAAAAGGAAAATCCCTTTTTTAGACAGCTGATAAAAAAACCTAGTTAAAAAAATTACCTGGTAAAAAAAAATAATTAACTGAAATGAAAAATTAACTGCAACATATACAATGCAATAAATATCACTGAATGCAGTATACACTATAATTGCAATGACCACTCAACATTGAGAATCAAAAAAGACACAGTAAAGCTCCCTCCCTCCCCCCATGTGATGCAGTTAGCTGTTAACATGCAGTGCCACAAGATATAAATATTGTATAAATAAAATATCAATGACCTTCACCCACCTAGCTCCTCCTGACTACTGCAACATGCAAAATGTTCATTCCAATTTAAATGTTCCTTGAAACTTGATGTACTCAACATATCAAAAGTCTCAAAATAACTGTAAGACACAACATAATTTAAATGATCAGAATTAACATTTTTTAACCCTTTGATGTCCAAACTGGCCTACACCGGCCAGACTTAGTATTTTACTGTCTAACGCCAGACGATTTTACTCATCAATGGACGATTTTACTCGTCAATCGGGAACCCCTGAGAGTCAATGGGTTAATGTCACTTGTTACATTACCATCCATTAAGTGTCCCCCAGCCAATCAATGATGCAAGCAAAACATGCAATTCATTCCCCTTACACAGAAAATATTGCAACAAAAAGGATTTACGACTGAAGAATATTAATTTTGGTATAATAAATTGTAATACTCACAGCCATGCCAAGTCTTCAGATATTTGTAATTTATTGCAAGCCACATGTTTCCAGACTGAGTAGCTTAAAAGACAAGATAGAGGTATCAATCCCACCTGCTGCCTAATTAGCATATTGGTAAAAAATATCAATGCAAGCACTGACAAGTCCATTTTTCATGGGTAGGAGAGGGTCATATACCAAAAAACAAGGGTTTTTTGAGTTGAAGATGCATCATTCAGTCAAGCTTGCCATCATAAATAAAATATAGCAACAAAAAGTATACCTTAATTTTGGGTAACCAGCTTTTCCTTTGTTTCTGGCATAAACAGACAGCTTGTAAAGGTTCTGAAAAGTTTGATATTAAGCTAACAAAGAACTTCAATACAACAATAAAATAATCATGAAACACTCCCTCATGAGGAGCTATTTAATTAAGTCATAGTCAAAGTATATTTACCCACAAGGAGCTTAGGAGTCGTAACTTGTTGAAATGCTCTTGTGCAACCATGATATACCACAGAGGACACACCACAACACCGGGAAATCAATGCCCTGCTCTTTGCAGGGTTGTGAGCACTGAAAGGTTGTGAGAGGGGGCCTTAGGTTTATCATCCGAGGAAAGTAGAGAGTCTAACCATTTACAAATGTCATTATAAAGGCAGCACTTTCCCCTCAGTTATTTATTTTATCAATAATATTACTGTATGTGCCTATAAGGCAGGTGCTACACAAAAGAACAAAATAGTGCCCTACTAGGTGTATATGTTGCCGGTAAAATCCGTTGTCAGGTTGAATCGGTTTTAACCTAGGTTAAATTGGTGATCCTAATTTTACCTAGGTTGAATACGCACTCAGATGGTTAAAGGGTTAGGGTTAGGGGTTAGGGTTAGGGTTAGAGAAAAAGTAGGGTCAGGTTAGGATTAGTTTTGGTTATTATACATGCATATTAATGGCCAATCATAAAGAAGTAACTAATGGAAAGAACTGTGTTGAGTTACGCATGTTCGACATTGTAGTGCAGTTGTGAAGACAGTGCTACAGATCTGGAGGGTGTAAGTTCGTGTACCAGTAAGTGCATAATACAGTTCTTTGATCCCTTACTGTGTTGTAATGTTGATAAGTGCGTGGATTCAGAAACTGATAAGATGATATAAAACATTAAGAAGATGTGTTGAGATGCATTAGACAGTGCTTGAGGGAAGGTATGGGTGTTTTCAATCCTTTTTAGGGGGTTGATAGCTGCTTTAATATTTGACCTGGTAAAACGAGGATCACCAATTTAACCTACGTAAACACGGATTCAACCTGAAAACGGATTTTACTAGCAACATATACACCAACCCAAACCACATATTAATAAATAAATATTTCAACAAGAACATCTAATTAGGCTGTTGCCCTTACAGCATTTGCAGCAAATAAATTTGTTGATACGTATACGTTCAGCACCGAACATGTTATACAAAACGAGTAAAATAGGGAGTTTTCAGCTTTTCACGTAGACACGTATGTTATTGATTTTATATCGCATGATAGCTAGGCATTCCATAAAGTTGGTAATCTAATGAAAACTGAGTTCCTAAAGAGAGATGTTTTAGCACTCGTATCGTTGAGGAATAGCCAAGAGGTGCCTCAATGTTGATCGTCCTCTACAAAAAGAGAAGTAGCTATCAAAAGAAAAATCTATATCACCTACTTACATTTGAAAAAGTACAGCAAGTCTAGATATTCAAGACAATAATTAATTGGAAGTAAATTAGAGCCTTTCCTTGTACAGTTGAACCTCAATTATCCGGATTTTTTCTCCGGTCCCAGTTCTGGCATGAATATTTTATGAATTTTAGTCATGATTTGTAGCCATACCGTATTCTTTTTAAAACTACAGCGTTGAAAAATGAAGTTAAGGCAAGTTTGTTTCGCTATTTTAGAAAGCATTGTTTGACAGTCTTCTTTCGAAGATGAAAGTTGCAGCGAGGAGGAAGATGAAGGCCAAGACGAGAAAATTGCTTAAAACACTGAAGCTGTTGAATGGTCTAAAAAGTGTTTATTATGAATGGAAATTAATTAAGACAGGACAATGTTGACCCTATTCAGATTACACAGCTTCAAAGAATGATGGAACTCTCAATGCGCACGCAATGTTCTTCCTTAAGACAAAGTGTCTTATTTCAACATTTACGGCAAATGTAAAAATCTTTTCCATTTATTTTAATTGTTGTCACACACGTGTGCAGGTATTCATAGACAGTAAAGATGTAGACCATCTTGTTTTTCAAACTATTTGTAAGAGTTTTGTTTCACAATTAAATGTTGCTTTCTTAATTTAATCAGTTTTGTTCCCCATCTAATATTCCACTATTTGTAAATTATCCTGACTATTTCGTCTAGTCCCAACGAGTCCCGATAATAAAGGTTCAACTGTATCATAATCCTGAGTTTGTTATGATGAAACGTGAGGCACGCCTTTGGATTTTCTCAATCTCCATCATCAACTTCGGTGTTTGAGGAGCTCACATTTTGAGAACAATAGCAGACTCGCACCAGTAAGATGTACAACAACCTGAGGGCGTGGCTGGCACAATTTCT
>OX421449.1:54181728-54196728 GCA_949126865.1 Montipora capitata
AGAACAATCAAACTTAAGAAATCGACCTTAAAAGATGTATTGATATTTATTAAGGAAAATGACTCCAAGAGAGCCAGAGCACTGAAAAAGGCAGCTGAAGAAAGGGAAATGAGGAGAGCAAAAGACAGAGAAATTGCAAGGTCAGTTATTTTACGTTAAATAATTAAAGTAATTTCAAATTTACCTTAGGTACCTCGTAATGAATGCAGTTTAGTCATTATCTTTTAATAAAGCTTTATAAAGCCTACAAGTGACTCGACCATAAATTTGGCGACATGGGACTTTCTAAACAGGGACAAGCAAGTTACAATATTACCATTAGCATTAGGTGAGGACTATTTCAAACAGCTTCCTAATGCAGCTTAACCTAAATGAATTTGGCCCAACCAAGACACAGCTGTATATATGGCACTGCAATTCTTTCAAATCAATGTTTAGTAGTAAGTTGCAAATAAGCACAGCAGGGTTACAGGCTTCAGTTAACTCTGTTTAAAATATAAATGCTACACGGCCAACGTTTGTATAAACGTAACCTTTCCTTGTACCTGTACATGTTAATTTCCGTGACTTTAACATCTTCAGTTCCCACGGCCTGCTCCCGTCTGACCTTGAGCTCAGTCAGTAGAGCGGCGGAGATCTAACCCGAAGGTCGTGGGTTTAATTCCCACCCTGGTCAGAGTTATTCTCTGTCCTTGTGTGGGCCCAGTTCCATCAGTAGGGCTAACGCTCACATGGTTCATATGGGATATAAATCTAGCACTTCATGTTACACTACACTCTCTTCAGTTAACTCTGTTACAGGGTAGTTACCTTGTTGTAAAAACTTCAGATAGTGTTACAAGTCAGAGCAGAGTTGCCTTATCTCTACTAACTGCCAGAAGTCATCAAAGAACAAAACAATTTCCTTTGAAACAGTGAGAATCAGGGTTTCCAAGTTGAGTGAACACTAAAGCTGTCATCTTCAATGTCTCTCCAGGATTTCCTGTGCAAATACACAAAACCAATATTGAGCACTAGAAATATTAAACGGAATGTTACGTGTAATAAGGAAAAAGAGCAATCAGAACTCTAATGTGAAAAGTTGCAACAACAATATTATTAAACAACATTTCAGCTGTTCACAGTTTGATAAAAGAAAAAAGGTGGCTATAAATTTGAAAGTGAAATTTTATCATAAAAATTTGACTTCTTCACAGGTTAAAAGAAGAAACATCAGTGTTGATGAAAGACCGTGATCACATTCAGTGTAAACTGGAAAAGAATGTCATCTATCAGCAGTACCTTGACAAGGTTTTGGAGAATGCTGAAGAGGTATATGCACAGAGGGCATAACGTCCTAAAAATTGTAGCAGGTTAAAATGCAGACACAGCAAACAGAATTTTCTTTATCTTAGTTTCAGGAAATCCGGGAAGTAATTGCAAGATATGATACACTTACAGCAACTCATCAGGTACTTCTAACCCACCCCATCCCCCTTCTGTCATAAGTTTGACTTCCATATAATTTTTTAGGCTTCACTGGTGGAGAGCTTTCAATAAAATTTGAAGTTGGCAGCTGGTTTGAGTCAAGTAAAGGACTGTTGTTATTGTAAAAATGAATTTTACTCTTAATAGTGCAACAATCATTCTGTCTTGACCCATTGACTCCTGGGTGTGAGACTTAACAGATTTTACTCTGTCTAACGCCAGACGATCTTACTGGGCAACTGAGGAGTGAATAGGTTAATTTCTTCAATTTAAGGAAAAAAGTCGCCAACTTCTCGGACTGAAATAGCCTGTTGGTACTTAATGAAACCACTTCTGGTGGCTTGTGAAATAATTCCAATATTATTGATTGCATGTTAAGTATGGATGAAGAAAGCAAAAACAAAAATGTGAGGAGGCCATTAAATGGTTGCAGCAACATTCTGATACGTAAAGAAATTTGATTGAGAGGGGCTGAGAACATTAACTGGAACCCAAACTGATTTGAGCATCTGTATGGAATAGTGTTCAAGTTGGACAGACAAGAGTATGTACTGTGATGCTTGTTAGACTGAAAAGATTTTCACACTTGTGACATTTTTTCTAAAAGTTTCAAATACATTTTTGAAGATGTTGAAACCATTAATTTAAACTGGTCTGTATAGTGCTGAAGTGCTTGAAAGGATGTTATTTTGTTTTTGTTTGTGGGTTTTGTTTCTCCTTTTGTCATAAACATATTAATGACAAAATACAACTTGCCTTGGCAATCAGCAGTTAACTAAACAAGATGTCAATGAAACAAATATGTTTGACAATGGTTCTTATGTTTCCTGTGGATCTCATAAAAATGTGCTTGTATGACTTTTTTAAAGTTTTTTGTGGTGAATTTCAACTCTCATGGTGTAATACAGTATTGGACAACAGACAACAGCATAGATCCTCATATACACTGTATACAATTTCTATCAGGATCTTTTAGAGAGAGAAACAAGAAACCAAGAAAAGTATGAGAAAGAAAAAGGACAACTGGTCAAATTTACAGAGGTTTGTTTCCGTAAATAGTCAATGCACATTTTGGCTTATTTTGATTGATAAAAAGTAACGTGATCCTACTTAAATCACTAAACAATTTGAATCTGATAACAGATTTCCATTCCTTTTCAGGAGAAAAACAATGAAATCCTTAACTACAACAACCAGGTTAAATTACAATATGCTCATGCTGGTATAATATTAATTGTTACTATTGTAATGTTTACTTCCACTTGACAGTGAATCTATGCTCTGCATTGTTTTCCCAATAGTGAAAAAAAAAGTTATCAGGCCAAATAATCTGAATGAAGGGGTAGTTTCTAAAGAAACTGTGGTGCTGCGTCGGTGGGGAAGTAGTATACAAAAATTTGGTTTTATCAACGGAGTTGATAATGTAAATTGGCCACCGTACAGAGATTCTAAAAGCTGACGTTTCGAGCGTTAGCCCTTCGTCAGAGCGAATCGAGGGATTATGGGTTACGTGTAGTTTTTATAGTAGAGTAGGAGCTACGCTATTGGTGGTAACATGGCAACGTGAAAAATAGGAATATATTAGTTAAATGAAAAGCGTTCGTTAATACCGTGAGGATTAAGGGTGCCGATTTGAAAGATGAATTTTTGTTCCAGATTCTTGCGGCTTTCCGTCGTACCTAGATGTAGGGAAAGGCCGCAGATAGCCATGTGTTTTATGGAGTGGTTAGGCAGATTAAAATGGCGAGCGACTGGCTTAGATGCATCCTTGTCATTCTTCTCAACATCGCGAACGTGTTCGCGGAATCGGTCGCCTAGTCGTCTACCTGTCTCACCAATGTATAATTTATTGCATAACGTACAGGTTATGCAATAAATGACATTTGCGGAGGTACATGTGAAACGATCGGTGATCTTAACAGATCGCTTAGGTCCCGATATCTTGCTAGTGTTAACAATGAAAAGACAAGTTTTGCATCGTGAGCGCGCGCATTTGAAAGTGCCGGGTTGCTCGTTAGTTTTGAGCGCTCTTCTAACTAAAAAGTTACCTACGTTTTTGTCGCGTTTGAATGAAATAAGTGGAGGTTGCGAAAAGATTCTACCAGTCTCGGGATCATTTTGGAGTAATTTAAAATTACTAAGAATGATGCTTTTGACTGCGTGATTATGAGGATGGAAAGTGAGGGTGAATGGAATTCTGTCATTCTTATCTTTTTGTGACGTTTGTAGTGATGACTCTCGATCAAATTGTTGGGCGCGATGATGGCCCGCTTTGACCACAGAGACAGGATAGCCACGTTTCTCGAAGAACTGGCACATCTCCTCTGATTTGCTGGAAAAATCGGAGTCATCACTACATAGACGTCGAAGTCTAAGAAATTGAGAATAAGGAATGGAGTTCTTGACATGTGATGGATGTGACGATGAATACAACAAATAACTGTGTGAATCAGTAGGTTTGTAGTGCACACTTGTACATAGCACGAAACGTCAGCTTTTAGAATCTCTGTACGGTGGCCAATTTACATTATCAACTCCGTTGATAAAACCAAATTTTCAAATAATCTGAAGACAATTTATACTTGCAATATGCACCAAACTCTTTAGATGAAAGTTAAAAATGAATCAATTCTAAAAATTATGTAAAATGACATTTAATTAAGTGTAGTCTTGAATTAACAAATTATTTCCTGCAAGGGAATGCATTATTCACAGGGCTGTATTGATTGAAACATCTAGGTTCAGGCCTGATGGCCTGATTTAACCTCCCAGATTCAAAGACAAAATGCCTTCTTTGTTGATACTTACAAGGAGAAGACTACAGCCCCATAAAATAGAAGAGGTTCCTAATTTCCAAAGGACTGAATCAACGATACAATTTTTTTTTCCTTACTAGCTTGCACAACTACAGACACAACTGGAGAGAGCTCAGAGCGTAGCAGTGAAGTGGGAATCACAGTGGACTCATATTCAGAATACAGCTGCCAAGAAAACATTGCTTTTAGGAAGAATTAAAATGTATGTGCAGATTGCTCCTTTCACTGATAAATCAGTTTGCATGGTATACCAATAGAGGTATCAGTTTGGTTTTTTATATTGTTTTGTTTCATTCCAGGGCAACCCACAACCTGTTTATGCTAGTGAACAAACATCTAAAACAGGGAACAGTCATTGAACTCACAGAAAAACAATTGGAAAAGGTAAACTTGTGATAACCACAAGTTCGTTCACATATGGGCTGAACATTTTTATGGTTTATCTTCTGCCCCAGTGGTAAAGCTACAAGTCATACAGACAAACTTGCACCTTTTAGACAAAAATAATCACACTTGAATCTGAATTTTAAGGAATCACCTAAATTTATTTAAAAAATGCAACTAAATTACATTATTTTGTACACATGCACCCCCATTATCCTCTTCTTTATTCATACACCATCTACCCACCCATATTCATATTCTCCTTAGTCTACTCCAGTTACAGTCATTCCTCATTTGCCTTCAGCATCACCTATAGTTGCCTTCATTTACTTGCAATTCCTAACATCTACCTTCATGCTATTTCTTTCTACAGATTCAAGTTTTCATTCAAGATCTGACCCATATAACCACTGATATTCGAAGAGCAGAGACTGCAGTAACAAATGCCACATCGCTCATGAGCTAAGCTCTGTATAAGCAACTGAAGGGAAAATGTTGAACAAAGCTGTGAATATTGTACATATAGTAACTCTAAGAAATAAAATTTTGAACTGTGGACTCGTTTTATTGATAAAAACTTAAGTGATAAAAGGTGTTCCTTTTAAAATCAGAATTGGAACTGAATGTGGCGAATAGTTAGAGGTAGGGCATCAGTGAATTGTTGTTGGATTTAGGCAGACTTAATCCGAGATTCCCACTAATCTTGCTTTCAACAACTGGATCAATCACACCCCGTTTTCCCAAAGAGTTCATCGTGCGAAACTGATGTACTCTGTCTTTGACTCTAATGGGTATATCTGATGCTCTTGTGTAAGGCAAAGTTCGCGAGTTTCTCCTCTGAGTTTTCAACTGAATGTAATTCGGCTCAAAAGGTTATTCTGCAATACAAGCAAAAATTAAGTCAACATATTAAAACGAGAAATTAAACACAAGTGCAAAGTTGGGTGTATCGTCTATAAACAATACCTTGAGGAAAGTGGCGATCATTTTGTCCGTGAATCCGTGGATATATTTTAAATCATGTACCTACAAACATGAAAACGTAAACAAAAATTAAAAAGCGCCAAGTAGGATTCTTGTTAGCAACAGTTTCGTTATTAATTCACCTGCTGAAAGGGTCCGTGAACATTTCTCCAATCCGTTATCAGCCGCGCTCGTTTTTCGCCAACCCCTTGAAGTTTCTTTAGCTCTTTCATGGATCCATTGTTGAGAACTGACAGTATTTCGTTGTCTTTAAAAAAGAAAATTTAAATGTGAATACAATGCATAGAGTGACTTTTGAGGTCATGGAGAGATTTTTAATTTGAGTGTCGAAAATACTTCTTTCCTATCGCATCTGCCACTGTTCATGAAATGAACCAACCATGACGCAGAACCGATCACTAAATGTACAAGAGTTGACTTTGAACAGCATTCATCCGTCAGTTATCAAACGCAATCTAGCAACACCGTGCCTCAAACATTCCACAAAGCACTCTAAATGCACTCTGCGTTTGTTTCAGCAAAGGTTCCAAGAAGAACCTTGGAAAGCGCCAAAATGCACACGAAAGAGACCACACGTCCCAAACAGTCAACTCGTTCCAGGAAGAAATGATATGAACGCAATTTTTGGTTCATAACTGTGAGGATCATAGCTTCTCTTGATTTCATATCCATACTTCAATATATGATTCACTTCATATATGTTTTCGTTCAGTGATTCATTTATCACAGGAATATTTAAACCCACAAATGACTATGGTTAGAGCGTCGCACCGGCATTGCGAGGTCACGGATTCAAACCCCGTTGAAGTATGGAATTTTTCTGGCTTATCTAATCTGCAATTGCTAAAATTGCGTTCATATAACTGCATGGATCATAGCTTCACTTCATTTGAAGACGTACATCATACTACTACTACTAATAATAATAATAGCATTAATTTAAACACGATTTAAAAATTCAGCAAAGCTGGTGTGGTTGTATACACCCTTATAATAACTCTAATATATGCCGTTTTCCGCTAATGACGTCAAACTCATGCTTTTAAAATTTATTCAGAAATGTACAAAGGCTTCAAACAAGAAAAGAAATCGGAAAAGTTTTAGGCCTTTGAACATTTCTAAATAAAATTTGAAAGCAAGAGTTCAACGTCATTAGCGGAAAACGGCATATATTAGACTTATTAAAAGGGTGTATACATAGCCGTAAAACCAACGACTTCCTAACTAATCACAATAATACTGATATAAAAATTCTACGTATTTACTACAACAAGAAATTCTACACAATACATCACTTAAACGAATGTGTCTTAAAAATACCCTTGAGTGGCTGTTTAAAAGTGTCAATCTCATTTGGTTTTCCAGGGCATTCCAGCGAATAATGGACTTATATGAGCATGATTTCCTGGCCAGATCAGTCTTAGGCCTGAGTAACTTAAAAGCAATTTTCCTTCTGAGATTATAAATACTTACATATTTTTCAAATCGGCAATTCATAGGTCATGTTAAAAGATGATAATGAGCCTGATGTGCTAAAATTAATTAATAATCGTTTCTCATACATCATCTCTAAAGTATTCCATTTTGTTGCGGTACGAACCTGCCTGACGTACGCCAACCTAAGTTAAATATTATTTTTGTCGCTCTCACATGTATAGATTCCAGGGGCCTGTTTCTCGAAAGTCTTGAAACTTTACGGGCCATTTTTGGATGTCACAATTCCCTTTGTATCTCAAGAACAGAGAGGATTTAAGTCGTCAAACTTCACAGACATGCTTCTTTTAGTTACCTTGAAAACATTTTAAAAGATCGGCTTTCCAAAACAAGCGGTTGGCAGTTTCACAAATGGCTTTTCGGGACTTCCGAGAAACGGGCCCCAGGTTTGAGAAAAGTACCTGACCACAAGAGCCCCAAACTAACATACAATACGTAACAGAGAGCAAAATAAGCCCAAAATATAAATCAGTTCTCGCCTGTCTTGGCAGGACGCACAGTGATTTAAGTAAGTTTAACTTCTTTGTAAACGACTTTGCAAGTTCCGATATATGATAATCCCATTTAAGAGCATTGACTATCTGGACACCTAAGCATCTTGTAGAAACAACCTCCTCGATAACATAATCACCCATCTTAATAGCTTCTTTTGGCCCAGTCAGTTGCCTTCGTCTGCTGAGCAACATATATTCCGTCTTGGTAGGATGGGGAGTGAGACAGTTCTCACAACACCATGTATATAACCTCGCTAGGATTTCATTTAACTTGAAAGACACCAGGTCATAAGTCGGAGCCGACACATAAACGGTGATGTCGTCGTCTGCATACACGTAAAACTGTGGGTCGCCATCTATTCCATTAGTGATTTTGGGCAGGTCATTACAATAAAGGGAAAAAAGGGTGGGGCCACGCACAGACCCTTGTGGTACACCAAAAGTAACTGGTCAATTACTGACTCAGTACTGAGGATAACACACCAAAGCCGATAAAATAAACGTCCTCTTGTGGTGATTGTTCTGTGGGTTGCCTGTGTAACCTGTGCCTTTAGTGTATTGTGGGTAGTGAATAAAGTTATAAAGATGGCGGACTGAAAACGTGAGTGTGTTTTCTGGAGTGTAATCCGTTCGCATTGTGGAACAGCCTGGAGTACAGACATTACACCGCTAAATGCTATTTTGTAGCGTGTTTCCTTCTGTAACAATGTCGTTTCCTGAAATCGTGTTTGAAATTTCATACGTTAACATCTTAGTTTACGAAAACTGTACTATTTTCAAGGAGAACAACTATTATCGCCGTTCGTTAGCTGCTTCAATGTTTTAATGAAGTGTACATTAAACAATAGTTGACTCGTTCCCTTCGATAGCCTTTGAGGTAAACATTGGGGGCGTGATAAAGGCAACTCGCGCATTTTCCTAGAGTGTCGCGCTCTTTTAATGCGAGTGCTTATTTTTCAAAGCCTGGTTCCAGAGTTCAGTTTCTCGTCCCGAAGTCCCGAAACTTTTCGGGCCTTTTCCGTATGTCACAATTCCCACTGTATCTTAAAGAACGGAGACAGTTTAGGTCATCGAACTTCACAATAATTTTGCCTTTCTTTGTCGTAAAAGGACGTTTAAAGAACTTATCAAAACAAGCAACAGGCATTTTGGCAAATGGCTTTTCGGGACCGAAAAGTTTTCAGGACTTACGAGAAACGGGCCCTAGGTAAGACGCACTTGAAAAAGACAAACCGATGACCATATTTGCCAATAAGAATCAACCAGCCAGCACAGATAAACCCACCCTCGAGTCTGCCAAAATCGATAAGGCGCTGCTCACTCTAATAAAAAGAAAAGCCACCTTACTGTGTGTTTCCTGTAAGTGGGAGTTGATTTTGACTTTATAATTTTCATCCACCGTAAAGAAGGCGCTCTGACGCAAAGAAAACAAAGAAGTGTTAAAGGATGATCTCCGTTTCGTGCCCTAACCGTTTTCCAACCCGAAGAGCTTAGAACAGGCACCACGCAGAAGCCCTGGCTGGAAAGTGGCATAGAGAGTTACATGATTGCCGAATTTTGAGGTCATCACCTTTACTACTTTACAAACACGGAGACGTTGTGCTTACACGTTCTTTACTTTGAGAGGCGGTAACAAAGCAGTCTGGGGTTTGTGGAGAATCCTCAATATGGATGATGTCACACGCGGACACGCTGTTGACGTCCTTAAAAGGCTTACGGAAGGCTTCAGAGGCTTGTGAAGAAAGTATCGTTTGTCGTGTGCTGGAAAGCTCTGAAGAGACAACATGGAGAGAATTAGTTGGCCGAATCGTTTCAAATCCATCAGGCATGAGATGAAAAACTGCGCTCTAAATTAAACCATAGTTAATGTCCCTCGATTAACTATGATTAAACATTGAAAAACAAGATGATAGAAACTCGCGGTACAATCACATTTTTGGATTTCTCAAAGACGAGTGTACTGATTTTAGACTAATCACTGTAAAATCTCCCGCGGCAAGAATTGTTGTGAATTACCGGTAGCTCTGAAAAACCTATACACAATACAGAGCCCAACGAACATTAACGGCACAGAGACTAAAAAGGCTATGCTCTAATCTTGAACCCTTACGTCCACTGTTGTGTCCAGACAAACCTTTGGGAAACTTGTCAATGGTGTTCGCTTCGGTTTGCAAATTAGATGAGCGCTCTCGGGAAAGTTTTTCCAACGCAGCCAGACGGTCTTCGAACTTTCTCTGTTCAATTCTGAGTGGGCTAAAAAGTTCATGGAAATTAGTAATTGATATATGCAAATAACACTTGACAACCTTGTGTACCAGCACCAGGTAGTTCTCTAAGTCTTTTTACTTCAATGAAAATTGCTTCTTGCACTGAGGGCGGGGTATTTGACGCTTTGTGAGGCCCTAACCGGTGGGGCATTTGACGGTGTAAACTCCCAACATAGGGGGCATTTGACTTTTTTTTTTGTAACAGTCAAATGCCTGGGGCTTTGCCCGGGGGGGGGGGGGGGAGGGAGGGAATGGGCGCTCTTGGAATTGAAGGATACATTATTTTGTGCTCGCACAGTTAAACAGTGAAATATGATACAAGTTGCTTGGTACTGAATGGACATGTGTCTGTGTCCCACTAGTCTACGGGCTGTACAAAGTCAAGCGCCTCAATTTTACAAATACATCAATAATGGAAAGGTCACGAGGTAAGGATATGATACAAATTGCTTGTAGAGCCCGTAGACCAGCAGGACACAATGTCCATTCAGGACCTAGATAAACGACCTGGCCTCCCTAGGAGTTCTAGTAGGTCAATGTGTAGAGCATCCGACCAGTGCTACGGAGGTAGTAGGTTCGAATGCTGCCTAGGGCTTTGACTTTTCAGTTGTCTTTCCTCCCGTTGCTCAGCAACTTGAATCATAACCTTCCCACGGGTCCATTACACCTTTCCATCACTCAGGTAGACTTTTAAATACTTGCCTTAAAATTCCTGCTGGTAAGGTTAACTGTCGATGAAAACTGACTGGCTCTCCAAGAGGCTACATGTCAAAAAGAAAGAAAAATTTCAGCGGTAAATGGACAAGTCACTTCGCACTTACTGCGATTAAATCCTAACCCTAACTTTTACTTTTGTGAGTTCCCTGTGAACCTTGCGCTCGATCGCCAGCTTCTTGTTGATGCCTTGACTTAAGGTGAATTTTCACTGTCGCGTTTTGATCCACGCACGTTAACGTACGTGAAAAATAAAACGTACGAAAAAATGTTTACTTTACTTTGCCTATTTCCTTGGCAGCGTTTTTTTTACTAGGCATTTACGAACATGATACGCACGTGCAAGCAAGTAGCGATCGCAAGGGTTTTAGTGAAAGACTTCCTTGCCTTTTGGCGCCAAATGCAGGATGGCAGGTATTTACGTAGGTTCAACAAAAATCCAGGTTACCGGTAAATTGAATTCAACGCGGCAGTGGAAATTTCCAACGAGGGATTTTTTTACGCACGAAAACATTTCAGCGACAATGGAAATCCACCTTTAGGGAGGAAATTAAAAAAAAAAAAGAAAAGAAAACAGTACCCCTTTTGAAGTAGCGCCCCCACTTTAGAATAAATCATGTGCATCAAAAACAGGTACAAGTCATTCGCCACAGACCACAAACTCCCCGTTTGTTGCTCGGCAACGCAGGCATATGTTCAACGGGAAACGGCGAATCAGAGCAGAGTGACTTGGCACAACGTGGTAAAGGAAGAGAAACTTTGCTTACATTGAAGCGGGTCATCTGGGATTTTTCGCCGACCCTTATTCAACTCTGAGCGCTAATTCAAGCACTATTACAGTAGCTGATAAGGAGAAATGAAGGAAATTCTGTGCAACTCAATATCGTGAGCTGATCACGGTGATACCAAACTTGAATTATATGACCTGCAGTTATTTAGAGTACTCACCTGAGAAACGTCTGTCGTTGACTTGCAGTCTTCATCCACCTTAAGACGTTTGGGCTGCGGGACAAGGTAATGTATACAATAAGAAACATGCTGAAAACCCGATAATTCGACCCGGTCCCAACAGTTACTTCGACTGGTAAGTGCTCTCGCGGTTAAATATATTTTTCGCGAGTTTAAAAAAGGATACTCACATGCGTGTTACCAGTTGGAAAGTAAAACAATTTTATAGTAGATAAAAATTGAACTTAATTTAATCTTGATAATAGAGTAATTAATAAAAAAAAAAATTGTCAAGTACTTGTGAAGAATTTAAATTTCGTGGCTGGTATGACGCGGCGTTCGTCTAGGCCAAGAGACTCATCAGATACTTTTCGAATAGAGTAATTGCTATTCAAATGATGTATAAAAGAGACAGGAGCCCACGAGTAGGAGCGAAAAACAGCCATATATTCCTGTCACAGCGTTTTCACAGACCGATTTATTTTCAGATTGAATTCCCTGCGAATGAGACTCCAACAGGAGCCCCATGAACAATCACAAGCAACTAACTTAACGTCATAGCTCAACTGCAATCGCAAGGGAATGAAGCGCGGTTGGTGCCCTCAATGATACCCTGATTTCCCAAAGTGTACAGCATGAGGTTGGTATTCACAGACAGTCAGACATACAAGTAGGACTGACCCCAACCAACAGCAAGTAACTTTGACGAACAGACGGGAATCGGTGTTTTTTTCTGAACAAGCCGTACACCTTTACTAATGTTAACAACTGCATCGCATATGTCCAGGGGCTTCCACTGGAGATCAGCCAGCCCCTTGACCGAGTAACGTTCCCATGGCCAGCAATCCCCCCTCAATCCAGAATATACTAAATACAAATTGTCATTGCTAATCATGTTTTCTCAACCAGCCATAGAATAGAGTGGGGTCATTTTGAAATTTTAGCAACTGGTCGATCAGACATGCACTGTAAAATTAAACAGTTTCTGTTTATCCATGATTTAAAGCCAGCCTTAAATGAAAACGTTTGCAGTGAGAAACTTTACTTCTATTATTGGCATATTTCTTGTCGTTTTATGTCGATCAAATTTCGTTAGTTCCCAGTCCGTTCAGTTGTATTTTTGAATTCGTATCAAGAAAAGCGGATAAAATTCAAAGACAATAGACCAAATGCATAAATGGCGGCCAAAAATATAATCTTTTGTTTTTGTGCTAATTAGCCTACCTAACCTCGTTTGCATGGACAAAATAAAAAAGAAATGTTGCTTGAGAGCGAGGCTAGTGAGTCTAATTAGCACATAAACAAAAGAATATTTTTTTGGCCGCCATTTATGCATTCGGTCTATAGCTATTGTTTGGCGCTGCAAGTATTGCCATAAAAGGAGATCTTGAAACAATTTAATTCACGAGGGAAATTCAAACTCGCTGTTATTACAATAGCGAAATTCATGAGGGAAATTCAAAAATAGCCAATCATTGCAAGAGTTCGAAATTTGGATATTTGGCGAAAGCGCGTTCATGTCAAATCTTACCCAGGGAAGGGGTAACCAGCTTAATGGGGAACGAATCAAACAATAGATGGTTATTTTTTCACCTCCTTAATAAAAATGATCCATTGTTAAGTTTCAAGCGATTTCAGTTTGCGTGCGCCTCTTTATTTGCTTTGATACATTCTCAAGATGACGAAAGCTAATAGCCGTGTTAAAATACTACCCTTGGTTGTAAAAACCCGCTTTTCGAGTATTTTTCTCAGACCTAGGGGCGATCTTGTGTGTTGGTGGGTATTTGTTTCTGTTTCATTTGACGAAGACAACAAAAGAGCGAACGGCATTCTATTAAAAGCAATCGCTTTGTTTAAGTTATCCATGAATGAACACAATAGACCTTTTTACCGATACGGCGGCCATTTTTATTTCTATTGTTTCGAATCGCTATTATGGGATGCCCAGGGGGCAACTGAGCATCCCATAATGTCTTCTGAAACAATAGAAATCAAAATGGCCGCCGTATCTGCAAAAAGGTCTATTCGCAAATGATGACAACTAGAAAAACGTCCGAGTGATGAGGAATGATACTAGCTAAGTAATGTTGTTTAAATTTATGGTAAAGTCCCTCGGCGGTGGGAATTTTGTAACTCATTTTCAACACAATCGAGCACAGAGTTGCGCACCGGTACAGATACAGCCCTCTCTTACAGAGGTTTATGAGGCCGAAACAGTAAGGCGTCTTCGGGAAGAGAACCACAATTTGAGAATTCAGCACAACTCCATTATTACTCAGTTAAATGAAGTCCTAGCTCTCAATAATAATCACTTCTGATGATGCATGTTGTAACATACGAACGTTAAGTTTATAAAAAGTTATGCAGTTCAAGCAAATGTTTGTAGCCGCTGTTCGAGTCTTATTCTTATTGAAACTTACATGGCCCAAGTCAAAGAAATTTTTATGAACTGACTAAACATAATGCAGTTGAAAGCAAACCTCTTGGTTGTATCAAGATTTGTGCGAAAGGCAGTCCGTTTGGTGCCACGTCTAAGCAAACTACGCAAACTGCTTCTTAAAGTTTCACAGGCGCCGTGCATGGGGGTGACAATACACTCAAATCTTCAGTATTTACCTCTCTATGGGGCAATGATTCCTCCGCTAGCCTTTTAGAAGAAAAGGCCAAAGATTTGTCTGAAAATTGGAACATTATGTCAATGAACTTTTCAGTGAATTAATCAAATCTTTAAGGCAAACAAAAAAATATGAATAAACTTCGGATAGCTTCTTTCTGAGTGACGACCATTGTTCTCTTGCTTCCTTTTTATTTATTGCTCTCATGCAGTCAACTCTAAAAGTTTGTCATCTGGCCGCGAGAGCAGAGGAGTTTTTAGAGGGGGTAGATGTGTGGGTCTGGGTTTAGTTAAGGTGATTCCCTATGAATAAAACTTGTCATAGCTTTCCGATGAAACTTTGCAGTGTTGTAACACGTTTAGGAGATGATAAAAATGCAATAAAAATGGGGGGTCACCAAGTTCGTTTCCATGACACAACGCTAACGGATACGCCGGGCTATTATGCACTTCGACAATTGTTGCGCACCCGCGAAGTTGGTCAAATTTAGCTTGATTTTATAAATGTAATCCATGACATGACAAAGCCTGGTGTCATTCCATGGTCAATTCACGTGCATACCTGAAAAATGTATTTGAATGTCTTTGTGGGTACTTAACACTCCAAAATAGATTTAACTTGAGTGTGGGCTGTTCGACTCGTAATGGCTCCTTCCGTACAATTTCATGAAATTGCCAAAAAACTGGCCATAGATTTTTGCTGATTTTTTACAATGGTAATGGTAATGGTAATGGTAATGAATTTATAAAGCGCATTTTCTATTGACATATTCAAATGCGCTTTACAAGCAAGGGATCTATGGGTGAGATCGGACATC
>OX421449.1:54199228-54206728 GCA_949126865.1 Montipora capitata
CCACTTTCTTTTAATCTGAAAAAAAAGAGAGAGAGAACGAAGGTCACATGCCAGACGAATTAAAATTAATGTGAAAACGAGTCACTTTTATATTTTAATATTGCAAACCGAAAATCCCAGAATTCCCTGTATGTTTGGCACTGCGATAGAATTACCACAAGAATGAAGCTCTATTTAAAACGATCCATAAATACACGTGATAACCATTTAATTCAATATCGGTTTGGCGACCACATCCCTCGATTTTTTGGCTACTGATTAATTTGGTTTTTGGGGTTAGATGAGCAAAAATGAAAAGGGGTGTTGGACAATACCATGTGCAAATTACCTAAGCCAACTCTTAAGCCAGGTTTTCAGTGTACATTGCCATACCTAATTCCTTTATTTCCGGTTCTTCTGTTGTCTTCTGATCCTGCTAAATCAATAAGGTAAAGTTTTCCACTTAACTTTGCAAATGGTGCTACTTGCTGACTCTTTTGCACCTGAAAACAATAAGAAGATAGAGAGAAGTGTTGAGTTCTGAAAAACAAGAAACAACAAACTACCTTGTGGACACAAAAAACAGTACCTTGATCAGCACAATGGAATGGCTTCTACTTGAATGTGGATTTAACTTTGTAGCAGCAGTTTTCCTGCAACCATATTAGCCAATCATGATAAAGCAACAAACTAATGACAACCCTACATTTCCAAGTAAAAAGGGTTTAGTTTCTATAGAAACTGTGGTGCTGCGTCAGTGGGGAAGTGGAACACAGAAATGGGTTTTATCAACTGAGCTGATATGGTAAATAAAGTAAAACCCTACCTTTTTTAGGGACAGTATCACAAAGTATTTCTGTAAAGACATGAAAATTCCAAAATACGGTACACTTCACAGCGCTAAGTCTTAGTGGAAACTGCAAAAACGGGAACCAGCTAGTGAGCCAGCTGGTTGGAAAAGTCAGTCTGACTTCAAAGTAAATCGAACTTAAACAGTCAGTCATTTGGTCATGATGTCAGACAACCAGACAATCAATCACATAGACTGAGTAAAAACATATTGTACATTTAACAGGACTGCCTCTTGCTTGAATGTTCTCTTGAATGTTCACAATGCATTGTCACTCAAAAATAATGCAGCCATGAAAAAACCTTGGAGGAAAGTAAAACATCAAAGTGGTACCTCCTGAATGGCTCGTTAATGCTAGTCATTGATCTGTCCTTTCAAAAAGAAATTTACCTTTGCTGACTGGCCTTTTTAAACAATGTCATGTATTCACTCAGGCTTGCTACTGGTATCTGGAAAGTAATTTAGAAAATTACTGATGAAAGTGATCATTATAAATTATTAGACTGAAATATTATGAACTTTCTCACCTCTGTTAAGTTTGGGATGATAATATTTTGCTGCCGATCTTGTCTTATTGGTAAATCAACTCTCTTGGGCTCCAACAAGTCTTTAATCTATAACAAGTAACAATACTAAGTAGAAATAGTATGAATCTATAAAAATGGACATTGACTTATGGATCTAGTACATGGATGATTAAAAGAAAGGCTAATATTATTACCATTAGACCTTGTCTCAATCAAAAGGATGTATGTACAACTGTTGTGAGTACAACCTTTTTTGTTTTGGGTACTAGTTACTTTTGTCAATATTGTTGGGGCCCCATTTTGAGCAACTAAGAGCAATTTTTTTTCTGGAAACAAGGTGTGCTTTAACAGCTAATCTGACTGTTCCATTCTGTGACCCTCAGTGATAATTTCATTTTATTGTTTTGCTCGTATGAGTTAAGAAGACCTACAAGTCAATAAAAAAATTAGTTTCAAGTCACTACAGTCGAGAAAGACACCGGTCTTGCAGGACCAGAACTTATCACTGTCATGAAAGACCGTTCTTCGTGGTCCAAGAACTCCGTAAATGTTTCACCTTCTATTGAGGGATGACTCAAGTCAAGGCAAGGCAACAGTTAAGCTTTTCTGTTACATATCAAAACCATAAAAAGTGATATAATGACTACTTGGATATATTCCTGTTAAGGGCCAATGTACAGTAGAATGAATAAATAAATTGTCACTTGATGGGGTTATGTACCACCACTGAGCCATTCAATTAATATAAGCTCCTGAAATTAATTTAAAACAACTTTACTCTAGAATTGGCATGTAAAAGTCACCTTTTCTTGATAAATCTCAAGGTAGGAAAATAAGACCTTGAATTTCCATTCAGGTGTTACTTCATGCTGTGCATCTATCACTTTAAACAACTCAGCTGCACATCTTGGTATTAATCCTGGCTCCTGTGAAGTGCCAACCATTGTATGCGTTTTTCCTTTATCACACAAAAGATTTTGCAATCAGAATTTGATTTTACTGTCCTGAGCTAACACTCTTAGATATTGGATTTGTATAAAACTCAAAGTAAACTATCAAAGCTGGACTGTTGCTTTATGTCTGTTGGACTGCAACAACTTACAAACTTTCACAGTTTCTCTTTGCCTAACCCTAACCGGACAACAGTTACTCTTTTCAAATGGGACACCATAACAACTGCTTCCAGGTACAGTCCACATCTATATGTGAGAGAGGTGTTTGCCAAATAGAGACATAATGTATAGAAACCTGAAAAGTCAAAGCTGATGCGAGGCATTTTGTTTAAACCAAGTTAAAAGCAAAGTACTGATTGGTTTAACTGTAACTTGTCAATCAGAGTTTTTATGGAAGAAAAGCCCTGTTCACCAGTAATCTCTTTGTTGCAAAGCAGGATACGTCTTGTACTTTAAGGATGATGGTGTACTTGTGATATAGCTTATATTGGCATCAATGAAATTCAGGATTTGATGTTTTAAAGTTGAAATCTCTAACAATACCTGCACCTGTGGAACCATAAGCAAACACACTTGCATTCTGCCCTTGAAGCACAAAAGGAAGCAAGGGACACACTGAATTGTGATATAATGTTTCTTGTGTGCTGTGGTCTTCAAAAAATCCACTGAACCTACCATATTCAACAAAAAATTTTTATAATAACAACTAATTTTCCATTTGACCAGTGTAAGTAAGTACATGCTTTGATCTATTGCACATTAAAAAAACTGTAAATTTGGCTGACATTACCTTTTGACTTAATTAACTCCCAATGTCCAGTTGTACAGACCACATGGATAGCGCTATCTGCCGGATACATCACTATCCAGTGGATAAGTCATAGCAAAACCAATTGCTCTATCCAATAGATAGAGATTTATCCAGTGAATTGTGCTATCCACCTATTGAACAACAAGCCACTTGTACCTTCATTTGGGACATCCTATTTATGACCCCGGGGTGTGGATGAGAAAAATTCCTACGCCTCGGATCTCTTTGTCAGAACCCTAAAAACTTTTCCTATCCCTTTCATATTTTGTTGGAATTAACAGTCGTTGTCTGACAGACCCCATCTATATGATTATGTGAGAGGGTAGACTAGGATCACAAATCTAACGTCCCTTTGCACCGATTGGATTGTCACTTACGATATCGCATAAAAGTCAATGAATACTACACTTAATGCAACATTTATGGCATGTATTACAGTATAGCTTAGTGGTCAAGTTAGACCCTTACAGCTCTACTACAAGAAAACAGCGAGCCCATGCCAAACTCGATCGAGGTAAGGTTAAGCTTATTGTTTGAATGTATAAGCTTTAATAGCTAACTGCAAGCTTATAAACTTACAATCAGCAATTTTCGGTGAATTTTTGCACTCTCGGACAATATTCAGAAACAGCGAGTATGAAGAGAGTCTGTTAGTGATAAGTCTACGCAACGATGCACAATTTTACCAGTGTCTGCATAAGCTTACCTATATTGAATAGATTCCTCGGAATTTCTACAGTTCCACAACTCAAGTGTTAATGAGTCTATAGCTCTTACGCATCGATCGGGATTCCCTTCGGGATTATTGGATAATTCATCCAAAAAACCGGGACATTCTGGTCGCAAACGCACTAGCACCCTAACCTTACTTGCTTTCTTATGTGGAGCCATCAGGAAAAAAGATTCAAGAACATTTGGGCGCCTTTGTTTCTTATTTTAAAATGAGAGCCTGAAGTAAGTTGCTGTGTTGACCAATCACAAACTCTATATAGTTCTCCTCCCTCATCAGTGTGTGAAAGGCCTGGGGTTGAAGACATGGGATACCTGTGACAGACCACGTTACAAACGTAGCCTTACACATAGTAATGGGACAAAATCTTCTAACAATTTGTGAGAGTTTTGAAGCAAGCAACCGTGGACAATCTTCCTGTCGGTGTACGTTGGATCAGTGGCTTGATCTGATCGGCGTAATTACAAGTTGAGAAACTAAATATTTTAAGCAAGAGCCGATACAACGTAGATTTGATTTTAGTGGTGTACTATATTTCGGCTGGCCAAACCAGCCTTTTTCAGGTACAATGAGAGTTTACATTGGATTGCTCCTATGTACATATATATATATATATATATATATATAGAGAGAGAGAGAGAGAGAGAGAGAGAGAGAGTTTATCGTTTGGTCAACCATTACAGATATTCAAGCTATATATATATATATATATATATATATATATATGAGCCATTGCCGCTAGCAATTGCGCATGCTCACTAGCTCGCTAGTTTGAGCACTCTGGCATGGCTTGGATGTACCACATGCGTGGAACATCTGGGGTGGCTTTATAGCTTAACCTCCATCCTAGACATCAGCACTGCACTGATGAGGCCCAGAAGGCCGAAACAGTACTGTCTGCAGTTAGTTATATATATATATATATATATATATATATATATATATATATAGCTTGAATATCTGTAATGGTTGACCAAACGATAAACTCCCAACAGAAGGATCCAAAAGGATGCACGTTGTCTCCTCAGTTAGTATTTAAAGTTGCATATAAACTGGAGAGGAAGACAAAACTTCTCGAAGGTCCAGGAAATTTAATAAAAACGTTTCGGCCCTTCGGCCTTCGTCAGTTAAAATTTTTTTAAAATAGAGTAAAAGTTAAAAATCTAAGGATATATATATATATATATATATATATAGTGAGAATAAAAGCAGTTTACCCAACGATGAACTCCCAGTAAGAGGATCCAGAGGATACGTGTCTCCCCGTAAATCTGTAGATAGGTATAATAAAACGACGAAGAGACAAACTCTTGACAGTTCCAGCGTTTAATCGACGTTTCGGCCTTCGGCCTTCCTCAGGATAGTTTAAAAGTTAAAAATTAAAAAAGCTATATACAATGGTTGTGGGTGGCAGAGTTACGGGCTTTTATATAGTACACAGAAAATGGAAATTAAGGTTACGTAACAAAAGAAAAGGTCTTAATTACAAGCTAGGCAAAACAAAAAACAATTGATAAAAAGGAACAAACAGACTAATTAGATAGATCGTGTTATTACGTAACAAACTCCCCATTGAGGGTCTCTGAATGAATGTGCGGGTCAATGTCATAACAAGGTCCTCAAAGGGGGCCCCTAAACAATGTAATAGATTCCCAATTGAAAGCCCCTGAATGAAAAACCAAACACAAACATAACAGAATCCCCCAATAGAGTTTTTGAACAAAGACAGCAACGACTAAATGAAGGCTAACAAAACAAAAGGGCAAGATTACAAACTGGAAACATTCAAAGCTAGATGGGAGCTAACGAGGTCCTGCAGACAGCAAAAATTACGATGATTACAAATTTGGGCTGAAAAGAATTTACACTACAATAGAGACAAAGTCAACTGTTGTAGCAGATACGATTTTTGGATTTGAATTCACGCCTTTTGTTAAGACCGTGTGGATATAATGAAAAGAGTTGTGAGGTCCAATATGCTTCTCTGGTGAGGAGCAGTTGTTCAAGATGGGTTGCATTTTTGTGGTTTTCAATTTGTTCGATAATAATAAAACTAATTTGACAAATTTGATGCTCAAAAGAATTATAATGGACCGCCAGCTCACATGTTCTTCTGCTCTTAAGCATTGATGATTTATGGTTACGAAAACGAACCTTGAATTCTGTTGAAGTGGAGCCCACGTACTGCTTTTTGCATTTGTTACAAGCAGCCAAATAAATGACATTTTTGGAAGTGCAGCTTAATTTCTGATTAATCCTATATATGCGGCCCGTAGCAAAACTCTTAAACTTAGTATCTTGAATCATGGTCGAGGTTGTTGCAAATGTAACAAAAGATGTGACCTTTGTAAACATTTTTTGATTCAAGATACTAAGTTTAAGAGTTTTGCTACGGGCCGCATATATAGGATTAATCAGAAATTAAGCTGCACTTCCAAAAATGTCATTTATTTGGCTGCTTGTAACAAATGCAAAAAGCAGTACGTGGGCTCCACTTCAACAGAATTCAAGGTTCGTTTTCGTAACCATAAATCATCAATGCTTAAGAACAGAAGAACATGTGAGCTGGCGGTCCATTATAATTCTTTTGAGCATCAAATTTGTCAAATTAGTTTTATTATTATCGAACAAATTGAAAACCACAAAAATGCAACCCATCTTGAACAACTGCTCCTCACCAGAGAAGCATATTGGACCTCACAACTCTTTTCATTATATCCACACGGTCTTAACAAAAGGCGTGAATTCAAATCCAAAAATCGTATCTGCTACAACAGTTGACTTTGTCTCTATTGTAGTGTAAATTCTTTTCAGCCCAAATTTGTAATCATCGTAATTTTTGCTGTCTGCAGGACCTCGTTAGCTCCCATCTAGCTTTGAATGTTTCCAGTTTGTAATCTTGCCCTTTTGTTTTGTTAGCCTTCATTTAGTCGTTGCTGTCTTTGTTCAAAAACTCTATTGGGGGATTCTGTTATGTTTGTGTTTGGTTTTTCATTCAGGGGCTTTCAATTGGGAATCTATTACATTGTTTAGGGGCCCCCTTTGAGGACCTTGTTATGACATTGACCCGCACATTCATTCAGAGGCCCTCAATGGGGAGTTTGTTACGTAATAACACGATCTATCTAATTAGTCTGTTTGTTCCTTTTTATCAATTGTTTTTTGTTTTGCCTAGCTTGTAATTAAGACCTTTTCTTTTGTTACGTAACCTTAATTTCCATTTTCTGTGTACTATATAAAAGCCCGTAACTCTGCCACCCACAACCATTGTATATAGCTTTTTTAATTTTTAACTTTTAAACTATCCTGAGGAAGGCCGAAGGCCGAAACGTCGATTAAACGCTGGAACTGTCAAGAGTTTGTCTCTTCGTCGTTTTATTATACCTATCTATATATATATATATATATATATATATATATATATATATATATATATATATATATATATATATATATATATATATATATATATATAAGATGAATTTCTGGAGTCGGACTAGTTCAAAAACATTTAATTGCTACTCGGAGTTTCATGCTTCTAATGAAGCAATCATCAGGCAACTGACAACAATAACGGTTACATGTAAAGATATACAAATTTGAAAGTGGGGAACAATGGTTACTAGCATAACGTGTCAAGATGTGATTGG
>OX421449.1:54221728-54251728 GCA_949126865.1 Montipora capitata
TGTTCCTAACCCTAACCCTTCTCCAAGTTCCCCACCTGCCGAAATATACCTTTAAAAGGAATCCAACAATAAATACAGAACGACCCTCTCTTATCTAAAGGCTGTCAGGTATTTCAACATCATAATGTAACAACAACCCAGAGCATCAGAAGCAACACAATGTTTTATTCACATCAGTGCCAGGAAGCCAAATGACTGGTTCACACTATGTACATGATTGATACATTGAAATTTGATACAGACAAATTAACATTAATGGCTTTGGAAATTAAATAAATATCAACAATATTTAAATCAAGAGAGTAATAATAATTATTATTTCGCTGTACAAGTAAAAATTAAAGTAAAAACTAGTGGCATTTCTTGATTTGATGTATGAACCCAATACATTTACCTCATCCCTCTGGGGAATTGAGGGTCAATGAAAACACTCATTTAATTAATCAACATACCCTGTGTCACCACTACGCCTGCTGCATTTTATATGACAAACACCAAGTGAATGTAAAGCAAGGTAGCCTGGCAATTTGCCATGTTTTCAACAAGAAGAGAGCTGGGATCAACTATTAAGCCATTGACTCCTGAACCCATCCCCCCCCCCCCCCCCACCCCCCATTGACGAGTAAAATCATGTGGCGCTACACAATAAAATCTATTAAGGCTCCATCCACACCTTCACGATTATGTTTTCATTTGAAAACGGAATTTTTTTTCCTCCGCTTTCATACGTAGCGTTTTTGAATCATTTTCACCAGTCCACACAAATGCCCCTCCCCCGTAGACTGCTGCCTTGTCGTGGTGGGGGAGCTTGCGTGCCTCAGTGACCTTGAGAGCTTTACCGTCGGGGGTATTCCCCCAGTAGATCCAACCTTGGCGGGCAGGTCAAAGGGTAGAGGCCAGACTAAATGGTAGTCACTGGTCCTCCAGGTTGGGGGTTGGGCGTGCGGCTAATCCCCGCACCCCGTAAAAATTATCTGATTACGGAAACCGAAAAGATGATTGATGAGCTCATCCGGGGGTGTCGTCGGGTGACGTGTGAGGTGCCCGAGGATAGCTTTCTAAGCTGGAATTCTGGTAAAAGAAAGGAACCAGCTGGGATGGCATTCGTGGGGGGCTGCGGTCGCATCGGCGGCAGACCGGGATGGGTGGCGCAATCTTCTGGCCGGCCTTAAGAGTCCTCATGGGCCCGATGAGGATAAGTAAGTAACACAAATGCCCTAAAACTATTTGAAAATGCCAATGCCGCTGAAGGAGAATGCGCGTTTCTCAGTAAAACGAGCCCGCAAGAAAGAAATTCCCACTATCATTGACTCGCTTCGTTTGCCTGTGTTTGCGAACAAATAACAAAAAGATAAATTTACAAGGAAATACTTTCTAAAGATATCGCAGTCAGGACAGAAACTTAAAGATCTAAAGGCAAGTAAAACGCTGACTCGTTTCTTTGTTACAATTGAATATAAAGTAGCCAAGACCTCTGAAAATGTCGACTGGGGTGGTTTCAATAAGGTGATGTCATCGTTTTTTAAAAGTTCCGTTTTGACTGTCCACAGAAAGACAAGAAAAGTGCATTTTCAAAAATTTCCACTCTGGAGACGTTTTCGGTCACCTTTTTCACCGAATACGTGTGGATGGAAGGCCAATCCGCGCATAAAAAGTTGCATTTTCAAACGAAAACAGACACATGCGGATGATGCCCGAGTCTTACTTCAACGAGTCAACAGGTTAATAACACATTTTAGTATAAATACACAGGTGATTATACAAAATCGCGCGCTCTCATTGGCTCGCTATCTCGGATTATCAGCCGATAATCACCTTGATGGACAAAATGGCTGCCAGTAGTCGTTTTGCCACTGTAAGTGAAGACGATTTCACGTTGAAATGTTTTTTTTTCTCTTTTCTGAAATAATCACCTGTGTATATATACTAAAACAATTATTCGCCTCAGGCTCAGTGATTATCGGTGAATTCACCGATAATCACTTCACCTTCGGCGAATAATTGTTAAGTATTGAAAAGATAACCCTTGCACCACAGGCACCCCAAGCTCAGTGTGAGGGAAAGCCAACAAGGCCGACAAAAATATATGAATTTGTATGGCAATCCCGATAAATGGCTTAAGAAGATAATGATATGAAAAAATTCTCAATTAAAAAGCCTTATTTATTGCCATTGTGGGTAGCTTCCTTCCTGTGTGGTTCCAGATCCAAGGCTGCAGAGCCCACCAATTTGAGTCAAATATTCCCGATAAAATGTGCCCACGGTCACAATTCCACATCAGACAAAGATTGAACTTTCATTTTAACCACCCATCAGCGCAATAGCAGTCCTGCAAGCAACCTCAGGTGGTAGTTTGTTCACTCAATCGCAAGAAACCCTGACCCTAAACTCTAACCTATTAAGTGGCTACAGCTTTGATCGATGGATAACAAACTGAGTCTTACCTGGGTGACAGACCTTAGTTTGTCAACAACAATTTTTTTACTACCCTGGATCTCACATGACATTTGGAATTTTTCATATAATTATCTTCTTGAGCCTTTTATTGGGATTCCCATACAAGTCCTTATATTTTTGTTGCCATGTTGGCTTTTTCTCAAACTGAGCTTGGGGGGCCTGTGCTTGCACTTGAGAAAAACCCAAACATTGGGAAATAAAGGAGGGTTATGAAACTTGAGTGTTTTTGATTTGATTTAAGCAAAAAACGTATATTTTTTGACAATTCATAATAGTTATGAACAATGATACTTGCAAATGTGTAATAGGCTCTCTTGCATTCTTTTCAAGACCCTTACTTAGCCCAGCCCAGCCTGTGAACACAGACATATTTCCAGCGGTCGTTTCTCTCCCCCCAAAAGGAGAGAAACGACCTACACAACTATACTTAGCCAAGATTGCACAACCTAAGTAATTCTCATCAACTTTCAACGTCAGTCCACAGTACCCTGCTTGTCAGATTTTGTCCATAAAAATATTGATAATATTAAACAATGACTCAACAGCAGTGGCATGTACTGTAGCATCATGTGTTCATGATACTCAGTTCTTCTTGATCACGCTTGTCAGTCCAGTTACTGATAACTTTGGCCAGGAAATTGAGAAATTCATCTCTGACTGCTTCGGGTTCTTCATCGAGGTTTGTCTGTACACAGGTCACTCTGGATAGTGATGAAGCTACACAACAAAATATTAATGAATAAATGACTAAATCAGAAATTTGTCATCAACTAATGTGCAGCGTATTTTACCTTACAATAAAAGTGACTTTCCCCTACAATCACTTCATACTGTGACAGCTCTTCCAGTCACACACTTTCCCTTCCCTTGTCCTGTGTTATAGGATCAACTACAGGCTCATCTGATGTATGCTCCATTTCCCTTAACTTAAAACGGTGTCAAACTGTTTGGATTACATTGAAAGTTCTACCACCTGTTATGGTGTGCTTCACCAGCACACATGCATTTAGACTTGTGGGTAATTTCGTTCAATGTTGAAAGCATGCCCACATAACACCAGATGTAATTTTATTCCACTTGTGCAGCCCCTGTTTGGACCATACCTACACGTACTGCAAACTTGTTAAACATACAGATGCCAGTCAGGAACATGGTAAAAATGTTTTTTTTTTGTAATTCACCCTCAATAATAATTCGTAAGAGCCAGCATAACTGAATATCCTTTAAATAGAATTTTAACAGGTCTCAAGCAGTGTCCGAAATTTAAAAAAAAATCCAGGTTGTCCCTGTTTCAAAAGCCCGGCAACTAAACCTGTAAATTTGGTTGCCCATTGGGAAACCTCTACGATTAACCCTCTCCCCCCTAAGAGTAAGAGTTACAGGTTTTACTCTTTCTAACGCCAGACGATTTTACTCGTCAATGGGGCCCTCTTCAGGGATGAAAGGGTTAAATGCATGCAGTGTTGAGATGCAATCACGTGGTGTTGGATCTTCAGTATCCCATAGTTTTAAGTATGCAGCTGTTGAAGTTTTGGTTTAAGTTTAGGCATTTTCAATATGGAGTCTTCAATCTCCATCGCCAGCTATGTGTGAATTTTCCTATCTGACAATTTTTTGTAAAAGCCACAGATATTCAAAACACAGGAAATTGTTCAACTGCGGCAAATTAATTATTGTTAACTTCACACCACTATCAGACATTAACAACAGAAAACCGTCCAGTGAGTCGGGTGCTGTTTATGTCGGGCAACCAACATTTTCCTTTTACCAAAAACTAGTTACCAGGGACGACCAGACGACAGCTAATTTCGAGCACTGCGATCTGCTCAAACTCTCTGAGGGCAGGGTGTTGGCACCTAAGAAGGGCGACTCATAGAAATCTTAGATGGGATTTGACAACCTGGGAGCATCTTTCCTGAGAATATAAAGATAAGCACAGAAATGTAGACTATGAAATGGTCCACATTTCTGTGCCTATTAGAATGCTGCTTCCTCCCTGAAAACTTCACAATAAACCGAGCCTGTGAATGTAAGTTGTAAAATTTTGTCACACAATCAGGATTCAAGTTTTAAAAACAGTTTTTGGTTATTAAAATATAATGCTAAATGCATGTGCAGCTTGTAGCTGCAATCAGAATGACATGCTGTAGCCCAGACAAACAATCATTAGATATCAACCAGTCAGCTTTTTGCATACAAACTTTGAATGCACACAATGTATCTAAAATAATTTTCTTTGGCATCCATATAGGTCCCACTTATCCACTTTGGTAATTTTTATATCCAGGATCCTCCTGGCTGACTAGTAATATTAATAGCTAGTATGTGACTCAGCTGAAATTTGTTTAGCTAGTTGAACATGAAAGGAAGCCATGCAAATACATTGGTCAAGCACTATAGCAAGATTGTTTCAGGTAAATATATACAATTATAAGCCAAGTGCAAACATACACAGTTGAGTTTTCGTCATATCACCAGCTGAAGGTTGATGATGAGCAAACACTATACATTGAGAATCTTTAAGTCCTTGACCTTGCACAAATTGAGTATACCTTTAAAAATAACAACACATTGAGAAGAACAAAATTTTAATTATCGTCATTGGCTCACATAATGTGATATTTAAAACTTAATTTATGAAAGATATAATCTTGGTGATCAACACTACTTCAAAATTTCCTCCAAAATGGCTGTAAATATCTTGCCAAGTAAGAGGAAGTATGACTATCAGTATAATTAATATACAATTACATTGTTTAGCAAACAGTCACTACCTGTATTCTCACAGTGACACTGGCCAAAAAACTACAGTTCATTCTGTAGAATCAGTGCAACTTACAAATTGGCAAATATTCTGCAAGAAGACAGTTTACTAGAATGTAGGCTACATGTGCTATGCAAATGCCGAGAGTGCTTACACTGGTTGTTTCTTTGTATAATCCTCCTTCTTTGCAAAGAAATTAATGAGGACTTTCGGTATTTTATCACTTGATTTCTTGCAGTATCTGAGTGCTCAAGGTCTTGCTAAGTGGAATCTGAACTCTCAATGACAGATAGTTAACTACCTGCTATCCACTATCCTGGCCAACCATTATTTGTATCTACTTTAGTAACGGCATCCTCTTGACCTGTTCTAAGATTTACATCAAATAGAGAAAGCACATAAGACTTCATGTATATATCTCTGAATGATTTACCCTTCAGTCTACCAGTAGGATACTTCAATATTACTTAATCTTTTCTTACCAGGTTTCTAATTCCTTATCATGGTTTGCTTGGTCTGGATTATAGATTATTATAACACCATTGGCATCCTTTTGGAAAGCAGGCCAGCAAGTAGAAAATCTAACAAAGAATAGTACCAATAAAATGGCTCAAATATGACACCTTTGATGTGTAGTTGAGTTTAAACTTAATCTGATTCAAGAACAATGGTCTAGCTCTGATCTCACATGTCTTCTATAGCTCAACCATGGAGAATCTGAGGTAGGAATAGGAACAAAATCAGTCTATTGACTCCAATCAGTAAAACTCTTACTTTTTGGAGTACATCAACATTACATGTACACCCGAGGAAAATAAGTTCCAACAGAATTCAAAACCTTACATTATAGTAACAAAATAATGCATATTGCTATGCCATCCAAAGGAAACTAATCCTTACCCTAGAACATAAACTGCAAATGATTTTTATATCTTTATACTCACTTGTGATTTCCGCTGCAGTCCCATAACTCAACCTCACAATTAGCAGTTTTACCAGGTGAGAGTTCTATCCCATTGCACTCAAATTCCAGAATCCTTTTGGGAAAACACAAATGTTAGACCACTTGGCTCAGTTGGCTGAGTATTGGACTACAGCGTTGGAGGTCATGGGTTTGAATTCCCACTGGACCAATGTTCAGGGTCTTAAATAACTGAAGAGAAATTGCTGCCTTTGTAATAACATCTGCAAATGACTTGACTTTCAAGTCTTTTCATATAAGGAAAATAAACCATAATAAAGAAGTTATTAAAAAAGTTAACACTCTAACTTTTGGCCCTGTGTTTTTTTCCGCTGTCCTTTTCAAGAAAAGTATCAAGAGTTAGACATTTTCTTAAGGGTTAGTTAACCCTAACCCTAACCCTAACACTAACCCTTCTTCTTTTTCTTGCTGGTTGCTAGGTTACGATGAAGTGATGTGCTATTTACCTGACACCTTGTGTGGGATGGTAATCCCCTCCTGACGTTTCAGTGGCATCGGAAAGGAAATTTGAAATAACGGTTTTGCCACTCTGTGATCAAAAAGTAAAAAAACAGGCAACATAAAATAACCTTTAAGTTTTTTATCCAGCTGATCGACTGTCCAGCTGATCACGATATTTGTACATAAAAGCTTACGAAACTCAGCCCCTACTTTTGGTCATAAAATAAAGAGAAATTTTCATATTTTGTACAAAATATATACTTATTATGTCATTTTAGTAAAAAGTTACCTGACACGGTCCAACAACAAGAATTTTTGCCTTGAACATACCGACTAACACTGACCTTCCTTTGCGATCTGAAAGTCGAAGCGGTACAGAAGATTGGGTGATGCCTTGGAACGCCTGACAGATTTCTGTGGGTTGTGTGACTACTCCAAAATAAGCATAGACACTTAGTTTCGTGTATATAAAGTACCAGATGACCTTGATAAAAGTTTTACTAAATTTAAGGTTACGGTAGACCTTTGCAAAAATTCTTTTTAACGGACTTTGTTAAGCGCAAGAGCCATAAACTATACATCACTTGGAAGTCTATGAAATGCACTTTCCGGTAAATATATTTTATTTTTCACTTTATCTAATCAAAAAAGAGCGGGGCCCAAGAATCTTGAGCGACCGATGTCTCTCTGATCGATTTTTCGGTTGTCGAATTTTAATGCGAAGGGAAGCCTTCTGTATGATGTCATTCACAAGGCGTTTATCGTCAAAACCGTGTGAGGCTTTTTTGATATTCTGATTGGTTGCTTAGAAAATTCCGTTTCGAATATGCCTATCAAAAATTTACTGATAAAGGTTACGTCGAAGGCCATTGCGGTATTTTAGGTTGGTATCTTGGGAGTCCACAGGCTAAATTTCAAGACAATCTGTTGAATTTTCATAACCTATCAATTCGTTGAAAGCGGATACACTTGCATAAAAACGAACTTGGTTTCCCAAGTTGCACATTTTTCCCCACCACCTGTCAACTCACAAGAATCGCAGATAACAAGAGCCAATGGAAACACACAGATATCCTGTTATTATTATTTCTTCATTTACGGCAGCGCTTCTCTTTAGGTTTTGCTATGGATTCTTTCTTGTTATCCTTTCCCAAGAATAAGTCATTCCCAGGGAGTAAACCAACGACAATGTGTGAAAAAATTCGACGAAGACAACGCGACTTGAAATCAAGACCACGATTAATTTCCCGCGGAAGACGTGACCAAATTCCTTGCGTTGACACTTTCTAATTGGTTTTTCCTGCCTTTACTAACTGAGAAAGATCCCTCGAAAATACGTTTTTGTTAAAGCCTGGTTTTCACTAGCGACGCAAGCACACGCGCAAGCTAGTGCTAGTGAAAACGAAGGCCGACATAAGCATCAAAATCAACTTCGGCATCCGCCATTTTGTTCAAATGCTCAGATGCGGGGAATATGGAACGCCAGACGTAGCAAATTTCCTTTTCGCACGATGCAAGCCAACGCAAGCAGTAGCGCAAGCACAAGGTAAAGGAAAAAATTGGATTCTTGTGCTTATGCTCGCGTCAACCCCGTTTTCACGGTGAAATAAGCGCTCTCATGCTTGCGCTTGTGCTTGCGTCGCTCGTGAAAACCAGGCTTAATAATCTCCGTTTTGTTTAACATTTTGGAGTATTTTTGTTTTTGAAAATGTAGTTTGAGTAGTCAGATTGTTTACTATGAGATAAGAAAAAAAAAACGCAAAAATTTTGCTCGTTAACGTCTACCGTAACCTTAAATATGGTGTCACCAGAACAATTTTATGAAAGCTAACCATTTCGAGTCGCCGCTTAGACCTAATCACTAGAGATCCGTGCCTAACCCAGCAGTTATTCTCTGCCTAAATCGAGTGTTGTTCATCTGCCAAAGTGGATTAACACTGAGGTTGTCAGGTATTGCCAGGTAACGTCAGTAAATGTTACAACTGTATATTTGTCACCTTATTCTAGTCATAACCGATTTCTGTGGACGTATGCAAAACATGGATCCTAGGTCCAGTCTTTTCCCGGAACAAATGGTAATGGTAGTGAATTTATATAGCGCATTTTCTATTGGCATATTCAAGTGCGCTTTACAGCAAGTGACCTATGGGTGAGATCGGACATCAGCATATACAGGCGCCGCTGGCAGCCGCTGGCAGCCGCTATTAGTCCATTAGCGATCTCACCCAACACATGAATGAATTAAATGAGGCCTGACCACAACACCGGGAGCTCCATGCCCTACAAATGTAACAAATGAGCCCAACAGCTGAGTTGCTAGAGCATTGCACAGGCATTGCAGAGGTCATGGGTTTGAATTCCGTTGGAGCCACCTTAAATTGCCCAGATCAGTGCAAGGATCATTTCTCTGTTTCGTGTAAAGAAACTTCTGCTTGTAAAACGTATTAAATTTACAAAACGAGGGGTGGTCCACAGGGTTAGTCCATGGACCCAGGTCCACGAAGGGGTCCATGGACGGGTCCACCGGGGTGGTCCATGGACCTGGGGTCCATGTTTTATATACGTCCGATTCGGCTGTTCGCAACAGCACTTTTACCCCTGTAATTTTAGATCTAGACTTCAGCGATGTGCATCTTTTTGGGACTTGAGCGTGGAAAATCAAGTTGTAATAACTATCTTATTTTTAAGAGTGCCTTCTGGCGCAAAAGGAAAAGTGTTATCTCTGGGTTATATTTCTTTTTCACCTTTGAGTCAGTTCTTAAGTTCACCGAATAAAACGGGAGGTTTTAGCCAAAGACGCTATGAAATGCTTTTGAGAGTATCATGTTTTTTTCATGAATTTAGAAGAGCATCCGTAACTAAGGAAAAAAATAGATTTTCATCAAAATACCTTTTTTCCTTTGACGTCGATTTTCCATTAATTTTGTTGGACTCGGGTGGACGTTATGGAAAGCCATACTTGCCTTAAAATGGATAAAGATAAATGGTGAATGCCAACCAGAATGCCGAATGCGGTTTGATTGATCCGGCGGCTTCTTGGTATTGATATGGTCGTTTATTGTAATGATACCATGTATACCAATAAAAATGAATGTTTTTAATTATTAATAAAAATGTCATCCCAAGAATAAAGTACAAACTGCTTCTTTTTAATAATTAACAAGATAATGCGCTTAAGAATCGAGCCACCATTTCAAGTTGTATTAGAAAATTTGTGGAGCAAACAAGGACATTTCAAATCGTGTTGTTTAACAGGGGAATAAAACGTTTGCATTATCTAGACAACTTGTTCCGACAAAAATGTTGAAATTTCGTGGGTTTTTTTTTTTGTTATTTTTCTTTTCTCAAAGATTCTACCATAGAACACAATAAAATTAAAACAAGACGCCTGGAAGCCTAAACGTGGGATGCGTTGGACTTCTCTCTCGTTATACGTGGAAAAGAACAAATGCGTTGCGTTGGACGCAATAATGCGATGCGTTGGACTTCTCTCTCGTTATACGTGGAAAAGAACAAATTTAATGTTGACTCCGAAGGTACTAGCCTCCTGAGCAGACCTGCTTTTGGCTCGTCACGCATTCTTTCCTCGTGACAAGCCTAAAGAGGCTACAATAACCTAGTACAGCATTAGCAACACTAGTCGTGGCCGTGTGGGGCGGCCTGGATATTTATATATGCTTTCAATAGTGAATTAGATAAGATTGTTGTTATGGCATGGGCGGTCTCCCCAGCACAATCAGGAATGAGCCTTTTTTTAGACTACCCGTTCCCGCGAAAATCAGTTGTCATGTCCCTGAAAAAAACATGACAGAAGCAGTCATGCGTGACATGGCTTCTTTTGTTTGGTTAAAATTGGCATCCCTGTGTTTGTTTCGCACGCAGTGTCTCTTAAAGTAAATCCATCCATTTGTGACTGCGCTGAGACAAGACCGCAAAGGGATTTTTTTCGTTGTTTAGTTAATTCTCGGTTTTCACATGACGTCACGGCGGCCATGTTGGAGCCCCTAAACAAAGAAACGGCGGCCGTGTTGGAGCCCCGACCAAATCCTCCGGGAATTCAACTCTATTATTATGCAAGCGTTTTCCTTTGTTTTCGTTGAAAAACATGGCTGTTGATCACGTGAGTGAAAACCAACAATTGGAGATGATTTTTGGAAGATGCAATAAGTAGGATCAGCGGCATTAGCTGCTTCGTGAAATCGTCCTTGTACAATCGTTGATCAGTAGTAAAGTTATATTTTTCAACAGTTTTTTCGTGTTAAATGCTGTTCTATCAATGGCCATTTACAATTTTTTTGAGGCCATATTGGTTGGAGGGCAAACACGGCTTAAATTACAGTCACAACGCATTAAAAGCAAGGTGAACACACCATAATATGTGAAACCCGAAGGAACGTGGTGTGGCCATCACCTCAAGAGTGCGCATAACCATTTCAACTGGTTCATTGGCAGCTATGGACAGTTGTTTCGGTCTTGGTCAAGTTTTTAGGCACCGAGTTAGAAGGGGAGTGGGTCTATTCCTGTTTTTACGTCACAAACTGATTTACATTGCATTAACTCTTTGTAAAAATGCATGCAAAGTAGAATGTGACGTAAAAACAGGAATAGACCCACTCCCCTTCTCATTCGGTCGTGAACAAAAGATGCTTGGATTTTCGCAATTTCCGAAGCCTATAAAATGGCAGGATTTGTTAGAAAAAGGAAAAAATGGCCGCAATGCGTCTCGAACAGGTGCAAAGATTCATTTTAGCGAAAAAAATATTTTGGAGTTATGGGCACTTTAAGTGGCAGCTCCACACAACAAATCATATGGTAACTTGGGTTGGAAACAGCACGGCAAGCCGGTGGTTTGGGAATTTTGCCGACTTTGAACATTATAAATCCTTAATGGTCTGACGGTTGTCTCTGTTCATCCTGACTGGTGCGCCTCACAAAAGGACCATTCAAATTCAAATTAGGAAATTTCTGCGTACAGTACTCGGAGTTGAGGATATGCTTTTGTTGACGCCCTCTCAATGATAACAAAACCGAATAGTCATTAATTATTAATATTTATTTTAATATTATTGCAATAATGATGCAACTTTTCTTCAGTCTGTCTATTGTGTGATCCCGATGTGTATTGTTAGGTTTTATTTGATCTCAATATCGTTTCTAGTAAGTTTAGTGCGATGTATGCCGTTACACTGAACGCCTCGATTAGCATTGCTATACGCGTGTACGGTTCATTGTAAAATTTAACGGTATTTTTTGCCTGTGGATAACGAGAATACCTCTCAAAAAGCATTTCTATTCAGAGTATTTTCGTGAAGTATGGCGATCAGAATCAAGCTCTAACGACCGTAAAGGTGGGCAGACACGAGGGGTCACGTCCACAACATTTTCACACACGTGAAAATGTTGCAGTTACTTGTCTCAGGGATATGTTGCAGCGACATGTCTCATCGTATGAACGGATACTTTTTTAACTGTGCAACACCAATTTGGGGGTGATTTTGTCCCTGCGACATGTCCCATGAAGTTCGGCTTTGAAGTTCAACAAGCTGAACTTCATGGGAGACGTCGCGGGGACAAAATCACCCCCAAATTGGTGTTGCATAGTTATAAAAAGTATCAGTTCACACGAGGGGACCTGTCGCTGCAACATATCACTGAAACATGTACTCGAAACATTTTTACGTGTGTGCCCCTTATGTTGTGATTTTGTTGTGATTTTGTCCCTGCGACATGTCCCCGCTACACGTCCCTGCTTCATGTAGCCTCAGTGGGCACTTCACGAGGCAGTGATCTAATTTTCCATTGGGTGAATGGTATTAATAAAATGACTAAAAACAGTGCAAATGTTTGAAATCTGCCTCTTTCGAATTCGGCCAAAATCCCATACAGTCACTGTGTCGCTCCACATGGCTCTTGGATTTCAGATCCCAGCCCATGGATTCCAGAAGCCTTTTTTCGTGATCTTTGAAAGGCTCCTTGGCATTAACCCTAACCATCTTTTTGAGCAAATTTTAGATCAGCACGCGCCCCTCAAAAAGATCAAAATCCCGTAGCCGTCCCAACCGATTTATAGGGAGCTTACGCAACAGGACGGCTGGCAGACTCAGGACGGCAGAATGACGAAAAAATGTCGCACGAGACTGTACATTCCCAATCTTACGCGACATTTTTTCGTCATTCTGCCTGGGCGGGATTCAGGAATTCGTGAAATCAGAATAGCTGAAAGAATGTTTCAGGAATGATGGTCCGGGAAACTTATGGAAAACCATAAGATCCATCTTTCCTAGGAAATCGTCAAGCCGTTCAGTGTATAATCACCATAAAGAATCCGTTGCAAACACCTTTAATGAAAATTTTACTTTCGTTGGTAGGACCACTGTTGATAAAATTAAAGCACTTGCTTCTGAATGTAATTCCGTTAAATGCGAGCAGATTGAGCAGATCATCGCATCATTACCATCAAACAAAGCTCCGGGCTTTGACAAAATTTCTGCACGCGAAATCAAAGATGGACTAATAATAACTTTATTTCTATAGCGCTCTTATCCTATGTTCAAGGCGACTACCAGTAATGCTGCCGCCCATTATTCATATCATTAATGTCTCTCTTGCAAGTGGCATTTTCCCTGGAGGATAGAAACAAGCAGAAAAGTAACACCTATTCCGACTATTCCTAAAGAGGGAGACCAAATGTAAACGGAGCAACAAAGAGGACCGAAGGCGCCTGTTGGATTGGCATCCCCCGGTAACACTTTTGACATAAATTAAGAGCCCATTGCGCCGCTGTTAGTTAGCAAACGAGTTTATTGAGTCACTAGTTGAGAAGATTTTTGGAATTAATCTTGGAAGCTATATGTGATGGGATACTAGCGAATGCTGACTAATGTTGTGGTTAAGAACCAAATACACTCACAGATTATATCACAAAGACATTGAATGATATTATCACACAATCCATTAAACACAACCGAGCCAATATCATTTTACAATAATTGAGCTTGTCCCACCTGTTTAAACAACAAAGCGCTCTTATGCAGATCTCACTGAGGGTCAGCATTATTTCTCTCTAACGTTTAAACAGAATTTCTTCCAATCGTATCCGAGATATTGATATATCTCAACTTTGGCTGTCAATTAAGAGTTTAAGTTATCAAACGAAGCATTCATTCAAAGTAAGCGTTGCCCGTGAAAAGGAACCCTTGCGTACAATACCCACACGAAAGCCGAAGAAATGAAGCAAGCTAACCGCGTTGAATGAGGCGATAAATTCTCTTTGTGGAAAAAGTGAAATATCGCTCAGAGTGGAGGTTTCCGTTCTTTACCGTCGTTTATTCGTCTTCCATGCAGAGAAATAAAACCGCTTCGCGCGAACGTTTACCCGATTTTTACCCGTTGCAAAAATAGCTCGGTAGAGCGGTTTTGATATATAGTTTCTTAGTGCATGTCTTCTTCCAACAAACGAGGTTTTCTTAAAACCGATGCAACATCTATTTACTTTGAAGGAAAAAGAACTTTTCACAAAAATGTAATTTCCTTGATTTTAGATGAATATCATTCACTCAGCAGTTCAAGATCGATTTCATGAGTGTAGTGAAAATAGAACAGTAACGATCAAGAATACAGTAAATATCAACATACCATTTGGAATCCTGGGTTCCATTTTGCATCGGCTATGTTACTGCAAATCCTCTTTGCAATGAGCTTCACGATCGAAATGCAAATAAAACCTACAGCAACCTATTGGTTTCCAAGGCCGAGTGATGGACATGTTAAATGTATCTTTAAAAGGGAACTAATATTTGCATTCATAATAGGAGTTTCATGCGGGCAGGTGCGGTGCAGGTTGAAAAGGGTTAAGGTGTTTACTAGCTAAGCCATCAACTGTTTCCAGAAATCTCCCTTGCATTTAAATAACGGCTTTGTCTAAATTAAGCAAATTGACCGACGGAAACCTGAAGAGCTACAGCTTGCAAGCTTACTTTTTGTAAGATCAGTTACTACTACACAAGTGACACACCTTTATCGCAACTTTTATTTCTTCTAAAACAAAAAAGGGTCTTTTTGTTTTACAAGCGGTATAAACTGGCCAACAAGTAACGGGACCCACTTACATGAACTCAGCAACTTTCAGATTCTCAGAGGAAAACGCACTTACGGCTGTTATGAGTGGTCTGGTGGGGGAAACACAGCCACCAATTCATCACTTGCTTCGGCCCAAATGGTCACAATACTGGTTAAAAAGACTAATAATTCACTGATACGACTTACAAATAAGAAAAACATTAAGATAATGAGGGCAGTACCATTATAGTTTCGGGATTAAGTCAAATCACTCTTTTTCCACAATTTTTATATTAAATACAATTTTTTTACTAAAAAGAAAACGCAAAAAATTGACCTTTCAATGTTTTACGAAGAAACAACTAGATTCATTTATAAAGAAACGCAATCATTACAAAACAAAAGAGATTTACACGAAGGCAAAAATACTAACTAGAGAAAAACTGTAATATTCAAAGATATGAAATATATTCTATCATGTACACAATTTTGACAAGACACTATTATTTATTAGAAAAAAATTGTAACAAATACTCGTTAACTAAATATTTTTATCCTCGTCAATGGAGCACACAGTAGCGATCAAATGAAGCCTACTGAAAATTGAGATTCGTTACACTTAGATAATTAAACGACACTGAAGGAAAATGCTAAACAAATATCGAGCAAAGCTTTTTCACGATCTTTGCGGAACGAAATTAAGAAAGAATCCAATTTACAGAAAAAAATAGCCTACCAAGTGTAAAGAAGGCCGTTTCACTGCGGCAACACTGAATGTAGGGAATTTTGAAAACTGACAAAATCGCCACTCCTCTGGAGGAACAAAGGGGGTCCCCCTTCCATGATAAGATTTTGATCTCTAAATATTTCAGAATAATTAATTAAGACTCCAGAGCGCGCAAGTCATACGATCGGGATTGAAAACTGCTTCTAAATCTATGATAAAGCTGTTAATTCAACGCCGTGCCTGCATTTTCTATTCTCGCATTCTCACGTTCTTGGAGGGTAACCAACTTCTCGAAGCAGGCGAAGCAAACCCTGACTGGATCATAAAGTTGTTCCTCTGGCAAAGGTAACCTCTTCTCCGAACAGGTTCCGCAGAAAACAAGGCCGCAATTCCTAAACGTAACCAAAGAAATAACAAGTTCAATGCCTCTTGCATGGTCGCAAAAAGAGAAAAAAACACAAAAACAACAACAACAACAACAACAAAGCAAAGACCAACCGAGGGAGAGCTCTTACAAGAGAATGAACCCGTTTTTTGTAACAATCCGTGAGAAGTACGGTAACAAAAACAACGATACGAAAGTACCTGATAGCGCGGTTTAACGCGCTTACAGTAAAATTATAACACAAACTTGAGATAGGTCTGTACATAAAACTATGAATCTAATAAAGATATAACGTACGGTTAAAATGGTCTCAAAAAACGAATGTCTTCTGTTTCTTCGTAAAAATAGTTATAGTTTCCAAATGTTTTAGAGTGAGGCAGAGAACTTCAAAGTTTCGGGGGCGTACAAGGAGGTCCCGTGACCATGGGTAGTTGTTTTACAAGAAAACGAAGAGAACTGGTTTGAAACAATTAAGGAACAAAGCTGGGGAGGTAAGCGATTGTCTGTTCAAAAATGGGAAAACGAAAGCGATGCAAGATCAAACATGAAGCCAACGAGAGTAATATGGTCGTTGCCATGGGTTGCGACAATCAGACGTGGCATTGTTTTGGCATTGCTAAGGGACAGATATTTACTGCATGAGATCCCCAAAGCGTAATCTTATCTTTACAGTTGCGAAGTTAATTGCCAAGCAAGTCTGCAGCTGATCTTGTGTTGATGTCTGCAAACTTTAGAATGCGGCTAAAAGGCCAATATTTCTCTTTTGTTCAGTTGATGCAATTATGTTTACAAATTGCCACTCTTGCGAGAACACCGCAAAGCCTTGACCTGACAATACCTGCAGTGATGTTTTCTGTTGGCGATCCAGAATTGTGTGTCACACTTAGCACAGTTGGTTGCAGCATGATCTGGAACCCATAATGTTGGTTTGACCTCATTTTCTTCAACCTGAATCCAGCTTCCCTCATCAGCACTACTAAGAGACGGAGGGGGCTGTTCCCCACTGACACTGGACTCCGGCAATGAGCACTAAGAATAAGAAGGAAATTGAAAAATTTAGTGCATATGACAACTGGGTTACCAGGATGTGTCAAATTCACTGGTTACGTTTAGCCCCCCTCTCCCTCCTCCCTCCAAGGAGGAGGTGGTTCAAAATCCAACCGAATGAGGGAGAAGAAAACAGAAGTTCTCTTGAAGTACAGAAAATATAACTAGAACGTTCTAGTTATAATTTCTGTACATCATATCCTTAGAACTGACGTGGAATGAACTTTTTGGCTTCTAAAAGTTCTATTAATAGTTCCCAGTACAAAAAATATGTAAATAAGCGAAACGGTAAAATGAAAAACAAGCAAGTAGTCTGAAGAACCATCAGGAGCGTGCTCCGTATTTACTCAAGCAACTTACACACAGGTTTGCTGATGGACAAAACAACGCGTCTTTCCTTACCACTTCATCGGCAAGATCACTTGTCTTTACAGTCGCCCCTCTATCCTCCGATGGTATCCGCCTCCTCTGTGCATCTATAACCTGTCTTTGAAGTAACTCCAAATTGGCTTGATGGTCCATTTCAATTTGTCGTAACCGTTCCTGGACTGGATCAGATATATATGTCAACCCGTCCACATCAAGGTATTTAGTGAACAGTTCTGATGAGCTGGCTCTTAAAGTTGTAGTGCTGGATGATGTTCCTTGCACAGGCCCAGTAAACGTTGAAGCACTACCTGAATTAGTGAATAGTTCTTGAGAGATACTTTCCACGCACTCCGTTTTTTCTTCATCACAAATCATAGCTCTACAAAATGCTGAACCATCTACAGTCACACTTTGTTCATTACTTCCCTCCTCGAATCTTTGTTCTTTATGTGCAGATGAATCTTCTTCTAAGCATTTTGTTTCGTTGGTCTCCTTAATTAGATGTCCAATCGAGATTTTCTCAGAAGATGAATGTCTACTTTCAACAGTTAAGTCTCCTTCACTTGGATCAAGAATAATTGTCGCAGTGCTACTTGACATGCTCTCCACTTCACTGATGCTGTCATCACACGATACAATGCTTACCGCATTAGAGTCTGACTGCGCGCTTAGATACAAACTTCTAGATTCAGAAGCGACAGCTTCGACCACGTTACACTGTACACCGTTTTCATAAAAATCAGTTCTGCACTCAGGACAGCTACGCGACTTCAAATTGCTATCAAAACTAATAAATTGCTTGCTTTTTTCGTCGAGTTCATTCCGATTTTTCAAACAAATTTTGCACGCCAGATTGCCATCGGACTTTGACGTAACAACGTGAGAAGATCGAGTGACTTCCTCATGATCGATACCATCGTTTGGGAATATGGGGGACACAGGAGTAATACAAGCACTGCTCACTGAGTCACCGTAATCACTTGTATCTCCGTTCTCTAATAGTAGTGCTTCTGAATAAGGAGTAGGATGTGCTAAATAAACTGCAGACCATAACTGAAGGCACCGAGGCTGACAAGAAGCTTGAAAAACCTTGAAAACAACAATGTCAAGGGGATAGTTCAACCAATATACACACAAGATGATGATCTAAAATTCTAGAGGATGAAAGGAAAGGGAACTATTCTAAAAGGTAGATTTAGGAAAAAAGACCGTGCCTCATAGTAGTCTTGAGAACGTTATAACAATCTCCCTGAAAACTGACGATTCCCGTCCTTTAGGGTTATGGCAATAATCATTTCATTTCACTCAGCTTGGCCACTTTCAAGTTAAACATGAAACGATACGTCGAACCAACACAAAATCTGACCATAACCTATTACAACTGCAGTCGAAAAGAATATAGAAGGGGAGACGCGTTAATCCACAAAGGCTACGAACCCAGCCAAAAAGATGGTGACAACAACCCATAATACAACCCACCTACCCCGTACCAATGTTGATCGCGCGATCACTTTGGGCATTCATGGAAAATGTCAATTTTTTTTTTCTACAACTTTGAAGAGGGGGGAAGGGGTGAACTGATATGTGGCATCAAGTGTCCCAAAATTTATGACCGAGATTGTAGTTACTTTTAAAGCTACCTGTTCAGACGAAGATGAGTACAGGAAATTTCGATATTCTCTTTTTTTCATCTTGAACAATGACCAGACTGAAAATGTACGTTTCGGGATATTTCCCTTAAGCTGTTCGTTTTCACTGTTGCAGAGAAAGGTTCCAAAAAGACAAGAATATGTATGTTGGGCCAACTTCACCTAGAAAATGGAGGCAATAAAAATACACTGAATGTTTAGCTAAGACAATTTTACTCGTCAATGGAGGGACGGTTCAGGAAACAATGGGTCAACCAACAATAATATTGAAATAAAGGGGGAGGTGCTGCGTCGGTGGGGCAATAGTATACAAAAATTTGGTTTTATCAACGGAGTTGATAATGTAAATTGGCCACCGTACAGAGATTCTAAAAGCTGACGTTTCGAGTGTTAGCCCTTCGTCAGAGCGAATCGAGGAATTGTGGGTTACGTATAGTTTTTGTGGTAGAGTAGGAGCTATGCTATCGGTGGTAACATGGCAACGTGAAAAATAGGAATATATTAGTTAAATGAAAAGCGTTCGTTAATACCGTGAGGATTAAGGGTGCCGATTTGGAAGATGAATTTTTGTTCCAGATTCTTGCGGCTTTCCGTCGCACCTTGATGTAGGGAAAGGCCGCAGATAGCCATGTGTTTTTTGGAGTGGTTAGGCAGATTAAAATGACGAGCGACTGGCTTAGATGCATCCTTGTCATTCTTCTCAACATCGCGAAGGTGTTCGCGGAATCGGTCGCCTAGTCGTCTACCTGTCTCGCCAATGTATAATTTATTGCGTAACGTACAGGTTATGCAATAAATGACATTTGCGGAGGTACATGTGAAACGATCGGTGATCTTAACAGATCACTTAGGTCCCGATATCTTGCTAGTGTTAAGAATGAAAAGACAAGTTTTACATCGTGAGCGCGCACATTTGAAAGTGCCGGGTTGCTCGTTAGTTTTGAGCGCGCTTCTAAGTAAAAGTTGCCTACGTTTTTGTCGCATTTGAATGAAATAAGTGGAGGTTGCGAAAAGATTCTACCAGTCTCGGGATCATTTTGGAGTAATTTAAAATTATTAAGAATGATACTTTTGACTACGTGATTATGAGGATGGAAAGTGAGGGTGAATGGAATTCTGTCATTCTTATCTTTTTGTGACGTTTGTAGTGCTGACTGTCGATGAAATTGTTGGGCGCGATGATGGCCCGCTTCGACCACAGAGACAGGATAGCCACGTTTTTCGAAGAACTGGCACATCTCTGATTTGCTGGAAAAATCGGAGTCATCACTACATAGACGTCGAAGTCTAAGAAATTGAGAATAAGGAATGGAGTTCTTGACATGCGATGGATGTGACGAAGAATACAACAAATAACTTATCATTAATAAATACCCACTATGCACCTGGGGCAGACAGTAAGTGTTGTCCCACACACAAGCATTTACCGGTATTTGATTGTTAGGGTTAGGGGACAAAGGAAAAATTTATGTTTATGGAATAGACTACACAACAGCTGTTTTGCACAAGGCAATGACACAGAGTGCTATCGGGCATCTCTAGGGAAAGTTTGGCCCCGAATCAGGATCAACTTCCGGCTTGTCACTTGTACCAAAACCTGCGATTGCAAAATCAAATCCTGAGATGCCAGATTTTTTTAAAGTCTATGCAGAAAATCACTGTCTCACCAGATAGGTTTCATTGAACTCAAAGGAACAGGGAAACTGTCTGGTGAGCTGGTGAACACAATCCAGCCACTGCAGAAACACAGGGCACCTTTGGTTCTCATCAGGATTTTTTCCATGTCCACATCTGTCTGCAAAGCGGTGACCAAACTCCAACCACTCTCGACTCACCAATACTTGGAATCCCTTGAGGAATCAATAATGCAGAAGTGACAAATAATTATGCTATCCTGTGTCATAATTTTGAAAATGGTGTTACTCTTCTTTTGCCTACAGGTGAGGTCTGCCAACATAAAATATAATTAGGTTTGGGGATATGTGCAACTAGTCCTATTTGCTTCAGTATTAAATTAAAATTGACCATCTCCAAAAAGAGGGACCTTGCACAGAACTCACAAAGTTAGAGAGATTGTCAAGAGCAAAGTGGATCTACCTTTGAAGTGTGAAGAGTGACCAGTTAGTAAGTGTAAATACCTCAATAGTTCTGTAATAGGGATCAAGCATCAGCTCTGCCAAAGCAACGATCTGAGTTGTTCTGTCCCAGCCATCACTGCAATGAACCACTACAGGTCTCTGCTCCTCATGAATGGCATTCACCACAATGTTACTTGCTTTCAGCAACAATGAAATATGATGAAGCCAATTTGTTTTTTCCAAATTTGACCACCAACTGAAATGAATTGAAACAACCCAGACAAGGGTTTTACCTTCTGTGACACAATAATTTTGAGACATTTGAAACAGCAAGGTGATGATGGAAATGAAAAAAAAAAAAACAAACAAACAAACAAAAACAAGGAGATCTCAAGTCATAAATGTGTAAATTATTCTTTTTTTTAATGCAAATCACTGAACACCAAATGACATTATTAACACTGAAAAATAAAGATGAAGGAATGCTTTGAAAGAAAATTGATCCAAACAAGATGTTGTTGCCAAGTTGTTCTTTAGTGGCATTGAAATGAAGCATTCAATTTGGAGTGTTGCAAGTTCATCTCCCCATTTAGAGTGACTGCAGATAATAGAAATGATCTTTAACAGGCAGGTAGATCTACAGCTATATGTACCATTTCAGATCATTTCAACCCGTCATCAAGCAGTAGATGTAAGAGTTCAAAGCAGTTTGTGCAGATATTGATTTAAATCAGTGCAAACACTTACTTGGGAGCATCTCTTGGACCAGAGCACAGCATTCTAAGACACTGAAAACTCTTTCTTATGGTATGAATGTTTGCCAAGTTCATGAACAACACCTCACACCCTGGATAATACTCTATGGAGCCAAAACAAACCACAAATATATTTCAACAAGTCTTCTTTCAGTTAACACAAACATGGTTGAAGTCTCATTTTCAAGGTTAGGGTTGACTCATTTCATCAACTTTTCTAGGAAGGTTAAGATTACAAAGCTAAGGTATCAAAAATTGGTGCAACCATATTAATACTATTGATCTCAGACGTCCTTTCAAATGACTTTTTTTTCACTCCGCTTCACGCACCGTTGACGTCTGAGATCAATAGTAACACAGGGATGGTGCATGAATTTTTCCTTTTGGGTCCTGGGACCCACATGTCTTGCCAAATTGGGGTCCCTTGCATTTTTGGTGGGTTCCAATATTTGCAGCGCCCTCCTACAAAAAAAGGTTACAAAAAAACACAAGTGGCGAATAAAATATTTTGACCTCAATGTTAACTTGTCTCTTAATTAAGATCTTTAAAAGACTTGTTGTGGTGTATTATATGCCCTCTGTTGCACTTTTTTTTTCAACCTCCCATAAGCGGACACTCACCCTTAGTCCAGACGGTGTCCGCTTACGGGAGGTTCGACTGTATTGAAATTTCGATGTTTACATTTAAAGTGCTATCTAAGGCTCACAGACCTTCAAAAGTGCCTAAGGCCTTAACCAAGTTCACCAATAAAATGGGAAGTTACCTTCACATTCACAGCCTCCTCCTTTTGCTCTGTTCATCACAGCAGCTGAATAAGCCCTAGCATCCACTATCAAAACTTTGCGTTGTTCTACAATACCACTCTCAGACAAAGAGTCAGTCTTATTGTCACCATAGGTTTCAGAATGAGCTATATCACCACTGGGCATGGCATCTGTATGACTATTTCTGTTTGACTTATGGTCCATCTCTCTCAGAAATCGGTTCTTAAAAGCAGAAACTGAATCGACTGCACAGGCTGTTCCTATAGCATGAAGAAGTGCTTCATCTTCAGGACTTCGCCATCCAAGCAAGCCTACCTCAGGCTGACTACAACGAGCTATCACTGCCCCATTAGTCATGTGCCTATGACACAAAAACTCTATTAATAAAGTCCCACATAATTATTTTAATCCTAACAGGTGGCAGAATACCACTGTCTCTGTTGTCAGAAATTTGCCTCTCACCGCCGGCTACTCTGCCTTGATTTCACTCAAACCCTTGTAAAAGACAAGAGTGACCACCGCATACACTGATTAGCACAGGCATATTATACTTCAAAAGTTTTTGAAACCCCTGTCCTAAACCCCTGATTTTGTATATGTTCCTTGAATATGTAACAAAAATGTTTAAACAGCAACACTGTGCTTATAATGATCAAGACCCTAATTCTTCCTGATTTGTACATTTAATCAGGGATAAGGACTTTCATATTAGAGAATAAAGAATAATATTATCTTACAAGTATAACTTGGTCAATTAAAAAATTCAACTGCATCCCCAAAGAAGCTCAAACTTAAAATTTCACAAGTTATACCTCCACACTACTGATGGAAATCGTCCAGAGGTTCTGAACTTAACCACTGCCTTCACATTATCATCTGAGATCTTGGCTGGAACAATGTGAAGTTTAGGATACGTGGAACATAACCTTGGGAGACAAAAATGAGACTTCCAATTTAAATTACTGTAAATTAGTATAATTTATGCATGAAAATGTTTCATTTCACTACTTTCAAAACTAAATAGGAAGTTGGTGCTTTATAGAGCTCTTTAAAAGGTCATTATACATACTCAAAATTGGTGTTGATATCTGTGATCCGCCAAGCATTTTGGAGATTATCAAAACCCATACGCCTGACCTCAGACATAAAGGAATACTGTCCTCCGCCTGAAAAACCAAAATCATTGGGAAAAAACTTAAAATCCTGCCATCCACAGAGATGTATTTAGGTTTTCAAATTTGGGGGTCCTCTGGGCCCCTTTTTGAAAAATTTGGGGGTCCATTGCAAAATTTTGGGGGTCCAGCTAATTAATATTCAAGAATTAATATTCAATCTATTGCCTCTTAATTTCTGCCACAGTACCCTTTCAGATTTCTAAATTGCACAAGAATAAAGTCTTATCCCTCCCCACGAATATGTACTTAAAATGATCAACTTCTTTGAAACTGTTATGCCCGTTGATTCATCAATCAAAATGTATGGGCTGTCAAAGCTCTATCAATCACATCTGAAAAAGTCTCGAGGAATCCGTATGCTGTACGAACTGTTGGCTCCAGTCGATAAATGATCTAGATCTCCAGAGCAAAAAAAAAAAACAGAACTGAATCTCAATTTTCCGTAAAAGAGCATCATTTATTTTAGCAACACTTGAGGTGTAATTTAGGAACAAAAGAGTAAACAAATATAAGCGATCGATACATTTCACCGTCGGCCCGTGCGGCCGTGACTTTGTTATGGCCAATGTTAATAATCAAGCGATTGAATACATTCAAGTTTCATGTTCAGCACGTTAATTTTAACACTAACTCCGAAAAAGTTGCATAATTTGCAAAACAGACAAGTTACATGCAAAACAAGAACCGAGACGATGACATGTGTGCGCCCGGAATTAATATCAACAGGGTCGCACAGAACAAAAATTTTAACATACTTCATCGTTAGATTCTCTGTCATTTCGCTAACGATAAGCAAGCTAATGCTTGAAATTCGCTTGGAAAGCATGCAACAAACTGAACTTCGACTGAAATGTTTTATTATCATGCACAGGCAGCAGATCGAAAGTGTCGCCGATTGTCTTGCCCAAAAAACAGCTCAGATCATGTCACGCAACACGTGGGAATTCAAAACTTAACTCCTCACTCCTCAAGCTGGACATAATGGTTGACAAAAAGAAAATCATTCGACTACAAAAATCCGAAAATAATGGCTTACCTTGAAATGTAAGGAACTCTAACATTTCTCCGTTGTGAGAAATGGGAATGTTCAATTTCCTTGTGAAATATACAGTTGCATGTTTTTCCTGGCGTTCGTAATTTGCATAAATATTTGATTTTTTTTTCTGCGTCCAATTGGACCCTTTGTTCCACATTCTATGCGTCCAAAAGGAAAACGAGCTAGTGCGTCCCAGGACGCAATGACAAACCCTGGATACATCACTGCATGATCCACTTATAAACAACTCTCTCTCTCTCATCATGGAGGCAATATGGCCGAGTAACTGGGGTAATCCAGGAATACTGGGTTTTAATATTATTACACTTTACCTTCTTGATCTGGGTACCCCCTTAATTTTCAACAGTGCATACTGACAGCCAACAAGTTGAAGTAGTGTTGCATCAAACATAAAGACAGAGGCCACTTCCATTAAAATTTTAAATTTTTTAAAGGGATTTGGAAAGTTGAAGGATTACAAGAGATCCTCCTGTCCTTGCCAAAGACACCCATACTGAGCTCAACAATGGTCTCCTTTAATGCAGGGTTATTTCAAACAACATGAATTCATTTGTACTCAGGCCCCGTATTTTCCTTTTTGGCAAAAATGAACCCATTTGCACCCAGGCCTCACATTTCCTAACACACCTGATACAGTCAATGAATATTTTACCTACCCCTTTGACAAAAATCCAGAGATTCTGCATCTTCCCCAGAATTTTGAAAACACTGCTTATCATCCATGCACCATGCATAAAAAGGAAAGGCAAAAAGATCTTCCAGGCGAGACACTGGGGAGATGCACTGGTTTAGCTTCTCAAACCAATTCAGAGATTGTTCATTGGTGTCAAACAAAATTCTGAAGAAAGTGACACATAAACAAAGATTGAAATGGTCAAATCATGTGCATGGTGTGTTGAATTGTGTTGTATCATTGTTCATAGAGGAATAGGAACTTTAGGAACTTTATTTTCACACGATAATGTTTGAAGCTGAATAGCTTGTGGGTCATGCACAAATGAAGTCAAATTAACACATAATATCAGATCATATTGGTTTTTGAGGAGAGGGGAACACTGGAGTACCCAGAGAAAAACCTTTCGAAGCAGAGTACAGAACAAACAAACTCAACCCATACAATGTCAGTTATGGGAATCGAACCCGGGCCACATTGGTATGAGGCGAGTGCTGCTCCCCAGAGTTTTTAGCAGTTCATGAAAAGGTTTGCTTTTTGGACTTCATTATAACTCATTAGCATTAATTAACTCGTGCCACCAACGGGAGCTGTGACTGCAAATATTGCAAACTCCTGGATATTTCAGGCAGCCAAGCTCCACTTGGGAATGTATTTGTTACTTGTGAAAAACTAGCAATGCCAATACCTTTTTTTTGTATTTAATGGCTTTTTCAATACTGTAGAGAGTTACATCATTTCTATTCACATAAATCAGTGGTTCAGATGGCAAAGGCGAATGGAGTGAGATGGTACGGGCATGTGTTGAGTAGGGATGATGGGCATTTTCTGAGAAAAGTGCTGGAGTTTGAAGTGAAGGGCAAGAGGAAGCAAGGACGTGGCAGATGCAAGTGGAGAAGGAGAGCAAGAGTGTTGGATTGGAGAAAAAGGATGCCATGAATCGAGCGAGACTGAGAGTGTGATTTAGAGAGATTGCTGCCAAAGTGGGGTAAATCCAGCCACCACCATCTACAGGGATAAACCCGGATCAAAATTGGATTGATGATGATGATGATGAATGATGATGATAAATAAGTTGGAACAAATGTACACATACTCACATCCACACACACTCAACACACACATACACACATGCAACAAAAGAATATAACAAGATAAATGCAGCTGCAATACAGTGTCAATGCAAGATCGATAACTATGCATATTTAGAGTACTTGCCCCATTTGATATTATGGGCAGATAAATTATTGTTTGATTTGGCAATCATTGCCTCAAGTTGATGAATCATTCTAATTTGTGCAGAAAAAAATCTAACGGAGGGGACAGACAGCCTTATTGCATCTGCAACAATAAATTATACGTATTGTTTTGCTACTAAGAGAATGTGATTCAGAAATAAGTCATTCTCACATTTTGGGATGGCCAGCAATATATGGCAACAATACATGAAACTTGATTTTCCAATCCAGAACCACAAAAAAAATGTTGAATGAAAGTTTTACCACTTGTGTATATTTAATATGCTTTCACATTTCAGTGTTATTATGTTGAACTTCTTCATGTACACTAGACATTTCAACCAATCTAGTGTTTCAAGTGCGTTGAATTGTGTGTTAATTAAAACTATTTCAAAGTACTTGCCTCTACACATGTACATGAAGTTTGGCATGACAATGTTTTAACGCTTAGTCCACAGCTGAGCTAAAGTGAGGCCCAGTGGCTACAGTGAGGAGGCAGTGCAGCCCAGTGGTTAGGACGCTTGCCTTGAGATCTGGAGTTCCTGCGTTCAAGACTCGTTCTGAACACTCATTGACTTTGTTCCTGGTAGTCCCAGGTTCAACATCTCGGATGCACTTGTAAATTCTTAACAGTTTGTTGTTGTGTTCTGTCATTTCATTGATTGTGTTTCATTGGCCTTGTATTGTATTGTAAACTGCAGTACTGTGAATGTTTTGCTCAATGATCATTTCACTAAAATGAGTACGTACTTAAAAGATCTTGCGTCTTTACAGTTGACTTCCATGAGAGAGGGATCTTTCATCCCTATGAACTCTATCAAACGTAGAGGAACCTGAAAAACCCAGAAGTATCATTACAGGAAGGTCTGATTAGCTCTAACCATCAAAGTAAAATTGCATGCATGTGTAACAATGAAGGAATACTACAGGTTTTACTTCAGCAAGCAATTCCTGATCAAAAATGGCCTTTTCCCTTCCAAAATGTGAATTAGCTTTTGTGTGCATGGAGGTCAAAAATTATATTTTCTCATCTAATTTTTTACCCTGGATGCCAGAGGTTTTTTCTCCCTTAGAGCGATGGAATAGCAAGTCGCTCTGGGAGAGAAAAACCTCTGGCAGCAAGGGTACTAAATTTTTAAAATAAACTCCTACAATATTAATCCATGCTCAAGTTATGCTCAGTGGGTACACTGCATCGCACTGATGCTGTAATTATTATTTGAAGAGATTCTATCACAAATTTTGAGCATAGGCAGCATCTTCTCCAACTTCAAGTGTTGGCTAAGCAAGGGAATGAACTCCCTCCACCCTAAAATGGAGTGCTCTTTCCACTGTGACATCCCACCAATGGTCTGCTTTGTTTTATTTTTCCCTTTCAGAACATAAAGCTGATAATGACAGACCTTGAAAGAGCAGCTACGTGGCTAATCAGAGACAACATGTGACCTTTCACGCGAAAATGTACACTAACAGTTTTGTGTTACGTGGGTAAAAATCAACAGGTAGCCAACAGATTTTCTAACATCTTCAAATTATGCCTTTCTCAACACGTCCAACGGGTGCACAAAAAATCCCAATGGTTTGCAATTTTCTCCCAACTGCTTGTGAAGAATTTCACAACGCTTTTTTCCAACACTTTCAAACAGTAGAAAAGTCACTGTATCAACGGTTCAAGTTGATAGCCAATGCTTTTCAACACTCTCGACACTTTGGCATTTGGTGTACGTTTTCACATGAAAGGTCACACATTAGGCATTATAAGTGAACATGTGACAGAAAGGACTTAGCGACAGCTATGGCAATGAAGCAGTAAAGACTACTTACATTCACAAATGAGTCCTTAAAGCGAATGAAAAGACGAAAATTGGAAAGGGCAAGGATAGCATCAGATGTTTGGCCAAGATATTCAATGCTCTCCCCATTCAGTACAGGAAATGGTACTTGGATTGAGTCATCATCTACAGTAAAGAAAATTTGTTTCTTTTTTTAAGCAAAACATTTTATGTTATGGTACTGTGAAACAACAATATTATTACAAGTTAACATAATAAATAAATAATAATTTATATAGCACTTATTTACATGTACATGTGCATTCTAAAGCGCTTTACAATTCCTTTATAAAAACTAATTAAAATACCATTAAAAAATTTATAACTATAATAATCTAAGTAAAATAAATATATAAAAAATTAACAATGCAAATAAATAACTGAATAAATGAATGCTTTAAATCAAGCTAAAAAGTTTAAATCGAGGAGATTGAAGAGAAATTATCAGATCGTACTGTAATTAAGTTCTTGTTTACAACGAATGAAAAATGTTACATCGTTCATCGCTTCTAGAGTTAAACAACATACTTTTTAGCCAAGAAACGTTGTCTTTCATTTTTTAATTTTGTTGTAATATTTAACTGAATATTTACATTTCATCTGTCAGGTCAGAAAGCCTTCTTTGTCGGGTTATCAATTGACCCTAGACTGGACTCTTCTCTAGAACAATGTTGATCAATCCCTTCACTGAAGAACCATTAATTTCTTTCAATAATGAAGCAAAAAATGGACAACAAGCTTTGTTTCAAATAATTCTTCACTACCACGAATTAGTCAAATTTCAAATTGTTTTTTACCAGAAAACTGTGCAGAGTTGAGTACAAATAAATAAAATTATAAATAGCCAGAAAATTGCAAACACAGACTACTCAAGGTGTTCAGTAGTTGTAATTTGCTTATTCGAAAGTACTGCAATTCAACTTATCTACTTAACAATACAATAATAGAAATTGCGCACTTTGTATCTCCAACAACAATGTAGATGTCAACGTGTTTTGCAATAATTATGGAAAGTACTGCTGTAATTTTTGAATGGCCATAACTTTAACAGGAATATGCAATGTATAATAATTAAGTTGAATAAAATCAGTGCCATGTAAAAAATCGCCAAGCGTTTTCAGACTTTTCAGTGTGGAACATGTACTGTAACAGGGAATCAAACTCTCTTGCACATGAAAGTTGTTTCACTTGTAGAATTTTTATTTTGCAAGATACAGCCATGAATTACAAGTCAAATTGATTGTTTAATTGTGTACTTTGCAGATTGATATTGACAATTGACAACAGGGGCCGATAAGAACACATACGCCAGTTTACATGTAGTTTTGAGCTCGTTTCACTCAATATGGAACACGATGGTTTGAAAATAAATATTAAAGAACACTCAAAGCAAGTGTACATGATTGTACACAAAACAATGGTCAGGGAAATGGGAAAAATGTGTTTTCACTCAGCTCTGAACACAAGATCATCAATACATGCAGTCGCACGTGTCATGCAAGTTTGTCTAATGACATCACACATCAAAACACACGCTTTCATAGGTCC
>OX421449.1:54261728-54271728 GCA_949126865.1 Montipora capitata
CGTTGCCTCCTACATTCGATAAGTTGTGTTCCTGATATTCGATCAGTTGAACTGTTTTATTGATTAGTTGTGTGCTTAATATTCGATCAGTTGTACTGATTTATCGATCAGTTGTGTCTCCTAAATTCAATCAGCTCTGTCCCTAATATTCAACGAGTTGTAATGATTTATCAATCGGCTGTGTCTCCTAAATATTCAATCAGTAGTACTGATTTATCGATCAGCGGGGTCTCTCACATTCGATCAGTTAATCTGATTTATCAATCAGTTGTACTAGTTAGTGCAGATACTAGAGTTCATCGATCTACTCAAACGGTCACAACAAGTCTCTGGAGCAAACCGGGAGCCACTATTTACTTCATTTGTTCATTTGACTGCAGCATGGCTTTTGACAAATTATGTCGTAAGACAATGCTTCTCTGTGTACGAACACGTCTTCCACGTGGCCAGGACCTAACATGGCTAGATATTCTCAAGCATCTCTACAGTCAAACTTACTTCAGATTCCCGAAGGCTGGACCAACAGCAACATTCCCCACAAGTAGTGGTACAAGGCAGGAAGGGCTTGAGGGGCCAGTACTATTTTTCACTCCTGTTCGACATATGCATGCGAGAATTTATGGAATGCACACGGGCTCTTAACACTGATTTTTTCACATACCGTTACTGAATTAACTTGCACGCCATTCTAGCCGCCGACCAAGACCCGAGAAACACTCTAAAAGGTGAACACACCCTGTTCGAGTGCGGTTATGCAGATGACCTGGTATTGCTGACTAAGTCACAAAACTCGCTTGATCCAGCGACATCTGAGCTATCAAGGACGTTGGGACGATACTAGCTGATGGTCAATCCAACCAAAACAGAGACCATGATATCAAATTTTCTCCAAGACTCCAACCCAAGTTCCATAATCCAGCATGATAACAAAACAGTCCAAAACACCAAACAGTTCCGTTACCTCGGCTCTCAAATCCAGTTTGATAACAACGACACAGGTGACGCAGAAATCAACATGCGTATTGAACAAGCTAAGGCCAAATTTGCATCCAGAAAAAGATTCTTCTGCAATTACAAAATCAGGCTTGCTACAAGAATCCTAGTCTTTTACGCCGAAGTGAGGTCTCGTCTCACCTACGGCTGCCAATGCTGGACAATTACAGCGCGAAACTTTGACAGAATCGATGCTGTGTACAACCAATGCCCTATACCACCCACGGCACGGTAAAAGGAAAGTAGGACGCCCCAAGACCCTTTTCCATCAGTACATCGCCAGGGTGATGTGTCAAGATAACCCCCTGACACCCGAAGAGATCCGGCTGATGGCTCTAGACAGGACGAACTGGGGAAAGTGGGGAAACAATTTCTCCCTTTGATGAACCGAAATGGTTGGGCCCGCGCTAAAAGCGCAAGTGATAATGACGAGAATTTCCGGTTCAAATGGTCAACCAGGAAACTCCACACCATTTGCAACACCATTCCACTATCAGACTTCGTAAAATCAGTGCAAAGGAAATATCCCGGTCACCTAATTCTAGCCCAGACAATCAAGCCTGAAAACAGTTACTCTTCACGCTAGATAAGCATGGTTTCTACCAGAAAGTTCCACTAATTCACCAGGTTTTGAAGACTCAAAACATTGAGAAGGACCAACTATTTACAGCTGCCGTGAACCGGCGATATTGAGTGATTCCCGTCCCTATGGATCTGGAAAGATTCAATGGGCTAAGACAATGAATGAATGAATGAGTTGTGTCCCTAATATTTGATCAGTTGTACTGATTTATTGATCAGTTGTGTATTCCACAAAATATCAACTGGCTGGCAAGTTATTTATTTTCATACTCTTTCTCTGGGAAACTCTAAATATTTTTGGCAGGCTGGATGAGAACAGAAACTGAGTTAAATTGGAGAAACCTTACCGCTTGTTCTTCTTATTGCATGTTGAGGGAAGTAAAGTGACGACAGGCCTCGTGGCGTGACCAGTGACCTCTGGTTATACAGTGTAGTGACCTCTCGTCATAGTTTTGCTCTCACAAGTATATCTTTTAAAGATTTTCTTTTTTTTATATGAGATAAGGGGAGGTTCTTTGAATAATTATTTCTCTGAGCAATGGTTGGTTTTGAATTAAATGCCATTTGCTCATCAAGATGTTTTTGAGGTTAGGCAATGCCAAGTGGTATGTTGTTACAAAAGGCAGAATCTTCTTTCGCACTTTCTCGGTTTGTTGTAAAGCCGACTTCCATTCAGTTTTCAATGAGATTGTGGGGGTAGCCTCTGGCCCAAAGGCATGTTTTGAAATTAGTTATATTCTCATCGAATCATTTTTCTGAGGAGTTAGTTCTTAGAAATCTCAGGGCTTCACCTTTAATGAGTCCTTTTCTGACCCCTTCTGGGTGGCATGAAGGAAGATAATTATGTTTAATGGAACACTGGTCACGCCAAGCGTACGAGTTGTGTTTGGCCTGTCATCACTTTAGTTCACAACTGATTGAAAATTAGGGACACAACTGATCGAATGTGAGAGACAACTGATCGATAAATCAGTACAACTGATCGAATGTTACGGACACAATTGATTGAATGTGAGCGACAACTAATCGTTAATTCAGTACAACTGATCGAATGTGAGACACAACTAATCGACAAATCAGTACAACTGATCGATAAATTAGTACAACTCATCGAATATTAGGGACACAACTGATCAATTAATCAGTACAACTGATTGAATATCAGGGACAGAACTGATCAATAAATCAGTACTGAACTGATCGAATGTCAGGAAGACAGCAGATCGAATAAGAGAACCAAAAGTCATCGATTTTGAGACCGACCGATTAAAAAATTAACCGATTGAAAAGTGATCAATAACAATATCGAGTAAGTGACTCGCAACAGATCAAGTCATGCTAATTACCCAACTATAAAGGTCCCTTAGGTGAAGGCAGTATGTGACTAACTGAAGAGCCAATGGGTAGGTATAATTAATTTTGAAACAAACGGCGTGCCATAGGCACCATTTGAAAAATTAAATCTGAAGGGTTGATTTTGTCGGCACCTTTGAAAAAAGTGCCAGAGGGGTCCAAATTTTGTAGGCTTCTTTGAAGAAAAAATCTGAAAGCTTCCATTGCAAAAATGGAACGATCTGTTTCTAACACAGTCTGAAAACAAGCTGGAATGACAATGTGATTTTTCATGTCGAATAATTATTTGTTATTCTTGTACTAGGGTGGTGACTCAAATGAGTCTAGGATCAGGTGTACACTGCTTTTTACGATATTAAAGAAACTCAACCGACTTGCTCACATGAGATGCAAGAAATCCAGAGAAAGAACTCAGGAGGTAGGGAAATAATTAATCATGTCATCCCTTTGGCGACCTTAAACATCAACAAGAACAGACTTTACTAGTAAATCTTATGACAAGAGTTGACATTAATTACGTTGTTAAGTTATCTTACATAATATTTACTTTGCTGTAAACAAGTATAGTTTACAATAGTAAAAGGATCATTCCAACAACATTGTTTCTTATTATAACTGTAGCAGTTACAAGCAAAGAATTATTGCACAATTAACATAAATGATACAGAATCTACAACATTAATTTTGATGGAACTGGAAGAAAAAGGTAGAGAGCCAAGCATCAGGATTATTAAAGTAAACCTGAGAAATCCTCCAGCAGTTTTTTCAATTTTGATCAAAAAATCAAGGTAGCTCTGAATGCCATGAATTTGTTAAAACTTTGTCGATAGTTCTATCTCAATTGCTAATTACTATTCTGCAATAAAAAATGGGGGTCACTGAGTTTATTTCTGAGATATGAGCAAGTAAAGACAAAATGGGTGCTTTTGGAGAGCTTACATATTGCCATGGTAACCTATTACATCACAATAGAAGGCACATTTTGTTAAGCATTAATTAGTGTTTCATAAGGCACTGTAACATTGCTGTTATGATACAGTATAGTAGTTATAACCCTTCTAATAAGGTGTCTTAAAAGTGGTGAAACTGGTTCCAGCCCTTAATTCAAAGTACTTTGCTTAGTTAATTTTAGATTCCCTTGGCTGCGATCTTTATCTTACTTCATTCTTCAAACGTCATTGGCAGGTTTAGCCTGCAAAAAGGTGTGAAATACTGTACGTGAATGGAATATAATGACATGTCAGTGGAACTGATCACTGCCTTTCAAAATCTTGACGTTCAAACATTGGTCTATTTAATTACACATTTTCAAAAGTATTAACATTTTTGTTGTTTTAAACAATCATAAAAGGTAGTTGATCAACTCTAATTTACCTCTCACAGGCAAAGCAGAAGGTTGATGGCCTTCATCTTCAGTTACAGAATCTACTGTATGAAGTGATGCACTTAAAGAAAGAAATAACCAAATGTTTTGAGTTCAAGTAAGAATCTTTTATTTTGTCTACTGGAAGCTAAAAATAGAACGAAACTCTGCTTTTTGTGAAACATAATGGTTTTATAGGAATACATACAGTTGTATCTTTAACTCCTGTCAAGCTACCCCAGAGCTCAAATCTAACTTGACTTTAAAGTTATCAACAGAAGCTTAAGACTTGAAACCAGTACAGATATATAGCTTCATTTATTGGTAAACAAAGCATAGAAATTTGCTTGTATCAAATGATTTTGCTCTGAGAAAGGGCTAACACTTGAAAAGTTAGCTTTCTGAATTGCCTACAGTGGTCTGTCTACTGATAACAATAATAAATTATCACCTTGTGTGACGAAGACCTTTAAATGGTGAGAAAAAAGTCCTACATGTGTCTGGTACTTCCATCTCATTCAATTTTCATAAGTTACATGTTTTAATTGGTTGTTTTTGCAATGATGATTCAAGTTGATACATGAACATGTATGAGTGGATCAAGTGCTCCAGGGATAAAAATAATGTCACTTAAGATTTTGTTTCTAACCAATGTATTGTGGGGTGGACTTTGTGAAAACATGTCAGATGAAAAAATTCCATTCCCATTGGTCATTGTGGGCACATACAAGTAATCAGCAGTGGCCAGCTATGCAGTAGGGTACTCTGTTGCTGGAAATCAATGTCATGCTTTGAAACCCCTACACTTGCCTTTGTTGGTCTGTGTGAAAATCTCAAACAACAATAATAATAAACGATTATGGCGCTTGTAGGAATTTTCAGGAATCTATGCACTTGTACGAATTGTCAGTTGATAAGAGCACTGCTCTGGCATCACAGAGGTCATTGGTTTGAATCCCGGGCCGTTAAAGTCACCTGAATTTTTCAGGTGTCTATTTAAAGACAATATTGCTTAAATTGTTTAGGTTAGTTTGATCATTTTTCCAATTCACCTCTAAACCGCACTTCAGAAACATTTGTCAACCAAAGACAAACTTTCCTTCCTTTCTGCCATTGTTTGGAAAACTGCCTTAGTAACAACGTGCTCATCCTTGCAGGAAAAATATGACATCATTGCAGGAATGCTTAGGAATCTGTATGAATTTGTAGGAATCTAATACCATATAGGGTGAATGGAAATATTCAATAATTTTGTTACCCTTTTCGCGGTACGTCCGATAATAATAATTATTGACTTACAGTAATGGAGTGGTTTTCAATTGAGTGTCGAAAGTAATAATATTAGCGAATTGCTTTGGTTTTGCATTACTTCACTCAGTGATTGGTTCAAAGTTCTGGTGCCACTTTTCAACCAATCAGAAGAGAATTTTCCCACGCTGTGTGTCGGCTACTTGTAATTACTTTGAGTTTTGATTGGTTTACTGGATTGTCTCCGTTCTTTTTTATTGGCCAAAGTAATTACTTTGGTTTTGGTTTTACAACACTCAATTGAACTTGCTCTAGTAACAATGGTATTGATAATGGTAATTAGGCACTATGTTTGCATCCTGATTTAAGTGAACTTTCATTGTTTTACAAAGGTCAAAAGATGAAGAGATTGAGCTTGTTTCAGAGGACGAGTTTTTTCGAGATGCACCCAAAGAAATATCCAAACCTGTAAGTGATATTTATTCAACACACGTGCAAAAGACATTACTACGTAACCTTTTATACAGCCTAGTATAGTCTAATTTCTGCATACAAAATTTGTCATGTGAAAGACAAAAAGTCAAATGTCAAATGTCAAAGGTCTCTTTTTCCCCATTGTTGTTACAGATTATGATTAAATTTGGGATTTGTCATTCCATAGCAGAATTCCATTTACAATACAAAATTTAGCTGCAGTGTCTCACCCTCAAAAGTTATTAAGAATGGTTTTTCCTCTGATTTCTAAATCTGTTGCATGAAAAGACAGAAAAGAGTGTACTTATATTGTAAAATTGAATGGATAGATAAGCACTATTTAGAAATACATCTGATTAAATCATTATACACTGAATTTGATAATGTAGTTAAATATTAAAATATATAGTATTCCCTTTGAAGGATCTTACAAGAGGTGACACTCATGAGCTGATGTTGGCAAGACTTGAATGGGAATTAGAACAGAGAAAAACGTAAGTATTTAAATAGAGGAAAACTCAGGAAATTGGGAAATCATACAGTGAAAAGTGGAATACTCAGGTGGAAAGCAGGAAGTATATATGCATGGCAACTCAAACTGAAAAGGACAGTGTATAATTAAGAAAATTAAGTGGTAATTAATTTGTTTGGAGAAGTATTTTATCCATTATAATGTATATTTTCATTTCAAGAAACTTGAGCAGTCCATTTCCCACAAGAAAATGCACATTCTTTCCTCCAACTATGCAGTTTTTGTTCCATTATCTTCAGATTGGCATTACAAAAAGAACAATTTCTGAAGAAGAAGGGAACACTTGTAAAAGAAATCCACACCAAGAAGGAATTTTTGGATAGTTTGCAGCCAAGACTTGAAAATATTTTGAAGGTAAAAGCTCTACTATTTAATGTGATCATGGTAACAGTATATTATGTACATGTATATACTGTACATTGAATTGCACAATGGTGAGGCCAAGGGCTAAAGTGGTTGTAAGTGCTCAGTGAAGATTGTCAGATAGTACAAATTAAAAAAAAAAAAAGGCTCACAATACACCAGAATGGAGAACTTATCGCCCTTACTTGTAACTTGGACTTCACTGTGGACAACTCAGCCCTTTTCACTTCCACCATGAGCAATGAGAAGATACAGGGCCGCAAGATCATGGTGTTTTTCAACGTGGAGTTTGTGCCAACATTGTCATTCCCGTAAAATTATTGCAGAAGCTGCCAGATGAAAGCTAGAGAGTGACCCATGCTTTACTGACCACACAATGCTTAACACCTGCTCACATTGCAGACTTCTTAGACTTTGTATTAAGATCTACCTACTTCCCATAAAACAAATCATTTTACATGTATACATTAAGTGACAAAATGGCGAAGCCATGGGAAGCACAGTCTCCATGGTTATTGCTCAGCTCTGCATGGAGGTACTTGACGAACAAGCAATAAATCAAATCTACAACCTACAAGCCTAATATCTGGAAATGTTATTTTGATGACACCTTGACCATCTTGAATTGTAGTAATAATGTCTGCTTCCTGTTGGTGGCAACCTGCCATCGTCTTCACCTTGGAGAAGGATAAAAAGGTCACCTTTGTCAACACATCAGTCTCCAGAGAACCAGAGGGGTGTCTTATATAATTACCACCAGTTTCTATGGAAAACTGACATGCACTGATCAGTACTAAGCGAATGATTCAGGCCACCCTCGATAACTAAAGCATGGTATTGTTGTGTCTTTACAACTTGACCAAGCATCTCATCACCAAACCATCAGCAGTATTTGAGGAAAAGGAAACTTTTATCATCTGTTCTTGGTTCTAATGGTCATCACTCCTCCTTTGTACAGAAGGTTACCAAAATGAGATGGTATGCAGGCCAGTGTCACTATGTGCAACACCATTTCCAAAGGGCTTCAAGTCATCAATGGCATGAAGCAAGTTTGCGCGTGGGTGACCACACTTTTCTCTATCTACATGTACCTGGCGGCGATGATGGAAGTGGCCTTCAAAGACTCCCTGGAAGGAGTATACATCCAACCTAGGAGGGAAGCCAACCTGTTTAATGTGTCAGAATTGAAAACTAGAACCAATATTTTCCTGATAGTCAACAAAGAATTGTTGTTTGCAGATGACAGTGCTCTTGTGTCACGCAGTGCTACAGATATGCAAGTCCTAGATTACAAATTGGCTGAAGCTGTGTCACAGTTAAGTCTTGAGGTCAACATAGAAAAGACGGAGTGTCTCTACCAACCGCCTACATACAGTGTACCTGACTGTTGATGCGCCGACACCAATCAATGTGGAGAACCAACCGCTCACAATGTGCAAGACTTTCACCTCTCTAGGCAGTGCAATCTCAGAATCTGCAAGACTCAATCAAGAAATCACTCTGAGAATGGGTAAGGCTAGCGCTGCCAACAAGAAACTTCGGAAAAGACTGTGGAAGAATTGAAATGTTACCATCTGGTTCAGTTAAGCTAGAAGTCTTTCAAAATAAGTGCCTTAGAATAGAAGGATATTGGGGATCTACTGGCAAAACAAGATCTTGAACTATGAACTACGAAGGAAGACCCTAACCCTACGAAGGAAGACCTGTGTACGACATGTTTCCCTTGAAGTAAAGCAATGCAGGTGGAGATGGATTGGGCGTATTGTTTTATAGAATGCCCTTGATAGCTATCCTGCGGGTGGCTATGCTTTGAACTCCAGATGGAAAAAGAAAGCGAGGAAGACCCAAGGAGACATAATGACGATCAGTTGAAGGGGAGATGAAGGAGAAAGGGTGGAGCTGGGGAGGTGGTAAAACTAGCGAAGGACAAGCGACAATGGCATTCCCTGGTAAAGGCCTTATGTGCGGAAACGCATGAAGAGAATTAAGTAAGTATCAGGTTCAGTGCAGAGACTACACACCTACATGATGCGCCATCTTTGAAAGATAATTAACATATCTTGGAAAGACAGAATCACAAACAAAGTGATTTTAGAGAAGGCTGGCCTTCCACCTATGGGCGACATTTTAATTCAGATGAACCTGTCAGTGAGTTGGCTCAGCCATGTAGCAAGGATGGACTTTGCCAGGCTTCCCAGGCAGCTGTTGTATTCCCAGTTATGTGACGGAAAGAGAAAACAAGGAGAGTCCTGGCTAAGATTAAAAGACATTGAGAAAAAAACCTGAAGTGGAAGAACATTTCAGTAGATACTTGGGAGCAGAGAATGACCTGGAGGAACTTGATTTAAGCTTGAACTCTTCATGAAACAGTCATTGTCGCTTTGAGAGGCTGCTAACACAACCATCGCCATGACCAATAACCCCCTCTTTTACAATATATAACTATTTAGTCCACTGTGAAAACAGTGCCAATGAAATTTAGCCTAGTTAGACTAGTGGACTTGTCTACATAATTAATATGTGACTTGTGATCTTTTGTTTGAAAGTTTTACTTTGCATTGTTCCTTTGCTGTTTGTTCAATGTTTTCATAAATTTTGTGCAAAGGGGTGAATGTCAAGTTTCTCTTTACTTTTCAATAACATTTTGTTTAAGGTCAAAGTACACAGCATTTTGAAATTTATATAATACATTAGGATTAGGGTTAGAAAAAAAACTGTACTCTAAACTTTATTTTGGATCTCTGCAATCAGAAAACAGTGTAGCGATTGCTTTTCACAGGCCACTCAACCTGTCCAAGAGTACATGAATATGCCATTGGATGTTCAACGTATGCAGCATGAAACTGCACGTTATCTTCCACTTCCTCTATACATCCTGTACGTGCAAGCATCAGCATACAATGAGGCCTGTGATCCTAATTTGGAGGTCAATATTTTGGGTGATGTGGATAGTGCTAAAGCTGCTATGGAATCCAAAACTGCTGCACGAGGTTTGTCTTTAACACAGAGAAATGGCAAAATCTTGATCTTAAATTAGAAATAAGTCATTGCGTTATCAAACGAGTAAAGAAAACAATGTTTTTGGTGATAAC
>OX421449.1:54279228-54299228 GCA_949126865.1 Montipora capitata
AGATAAAGTTTCAAAACAGCATTGTGACGGGTTTTGCTAAAAGCAGGCCCGCGGGCCCGTGGCCCACGGCCCGCCACGGCCCGGCGGCCCAGGGGCCCGGAGGCCCAGCGTCCCACGGCCCGCGGCGGCCCAGAGGCCCGGTAGCGCAGTCCTGATTTTCCACAGTTTGTTTTGTCCAGCGGTAAATCCACGTGTATGCACAGATCTGCATCAGGTTTGGGCATGCAAAATGGACGACGGTGAGTTTGAATTCATTTAGTATTTTAATCATTTGAATCCTTGTTTCCGTTTGTTGTTGTAAACAGACGAAAACAACAGAGAATGGCAACGTTTTTCACGTGGCAACATGCAATGAAAGAAAAGATTGAAATGATTATTAAAATGATAAACAAATTCAAACTCACCGTCTTTGCGCGCCCGAACCCGATGAAAATCTGTGCATGTGCGTGGATTTACCGCTGGACAACAAAACTGTGTGGGCCTCCAGGCCGCTGGGCCGTGGCGGGCCGCGGGCCTGCTTTTAGCAAAACCCCATTGTGACAAATGTCCTTAATTTGCAAGCTCACTACATGTAAGCTGTCCTGTTGTATTTTTGTCAGCACTCTTCTCTCTGCTTATTCACTGTTAACTTGTCTGTTTCCTGATGATGATGGGGAAAAGGCACCCAACCCTTCCAGTCTTTATCAGCTTGCTAAAGTTGGGTAAGTAAACATTATCTGATTGTGTCAGACACACCAAACCTGCAGGGGATAAATCTGTGTGCATCGCTCTTCTTGTTGACACTGACAGGTCAGTGACTTGAAACAATAATATTATGGTTATTTCTGTAGCCTGCCTAACCGGCGGTGAGAAGTCAAAATTTTAACCAGCATTCGGATGCTGATGCAAGAATTCCAAAATTTCATTTGGGGCGCTTGAAGCTTCACAAGCGATGGTGTTTTTTTGGTTCCGGCACATTTCTCGATAGATTTGCAAGGAGAAGACATGTGATGATATTCTATCTGAATAAATCATCTTGTTTCTTGTTTCTTTTACCTAAATTTCAAATACATTTAGAACTTTCTTCCCACAGGCATGACATACACAATCAGAAAATATGTCTGATCGTGCTATTTTCTGACAAATCTTGGCCAAACGTTCTGCCAAAGTCACATTTTGACATACTCCGCACTTTGATATCTTGAATAGGATCAATAGGTTTTGCGTGGAAATGGATGAAGTCTTCTGGAATTACCCATATGAATCTTCAGCTGATAAAAGCCAATCTGCAACTATTATTAACATTTTCCATTTTCAACTGAGAAGTTAAAGGCCTTTCTCACATTTGAGATTACTGGTGTTCGCCGCCTACATCAGCAGATTATTTCGTTTGGTGTAGGCCGTAAGATTCGTTTTACCGCCTCCTCTCTCATTGGTTGAATCTCCAACAGCTGACACAGTTGTCAAATATGCAAATGAGGGGATGGAAATCGAAAAGGTGGTCAATCCTTGCAGGCGGTTCTTCCTTTTCCCTGCCCCAGCCTTCTTGCGGTGCTTGAAATCTCCCGCGCTTCAAAAAGAACTGCCAGCTATGCAAGCCTTTATTTCTGTTCAGTGGAACCCTGCCTTACAACTTGCTTGTTAATATGACCACCCCTTTATTACAACCACTTTTTTGTTGCCCGAACAAAAGTTCACTTGTTTTCTTATCTGGAAACCTCATTAATCCAACCACTTTGTTAATTACAACTGACAACCACATTTTGGAGTCCCCAGTCGTTATTTTCTTTATAAAATTACCCCCCGTTAATACAACCACTTAACTGAAATGCCTGGTGAGGTTGCTGAATATTACAGACACCATCTGAGAAACAATAATGCATTATAATTTTATTTATTGTTTTTAAGCAAAGGTGTTTGTGGTTAGCATGTTTAATTGATAAACCATATCTATCCACAACTGGCAGGCTTCAGACCACTGGGACAATATGAATACTGCAAATGACCTTGCGAAAGTTATTGCTTTTGTGCAAAGTGATTGGCTTAAGCAAAGGCAAAGCCAATCAAAGGTTACAGACTTCTTCAGAACAATTTGAACTTTCTAACTTTTAGTTTTATGTGTAAATTGCTGTAAGCTACAATATAGAAAACGTCTCTTTGATATACTGTATTCGGCTGTGTTTCACTAAAAGCCATTGCCTTTCAAGAAACTGTAAGACATCAGTGTTGTGTAACTTTTTTTCTCGTTTCTCGGGTTTCGTTCAGTTACAATGAACTAAGGTTATACGGTTGTAAACTGTAAAAGAAAGGTTGATTTATAGCAGAATTAAAGGACTGGTACAGTATTCATTTAGTTGCACAATAATTGCACCCTGCCCTGTTAATACAACCAATTTTCCATGGCTTAACAGTGGTCGTATTAACAGGGTTCCACTGTAACTTTACAAGAATAAAAATTACAAAAAATAAAAGAGTTTGTGATGATCTTTGACACTGAATAGCTGGGTCATGCTGCCTGAGAGTAGGGTAACTGCATCCCTTCCACAAGTACTGTAGTCAGGTCCTGTTACTGTACTGGTACTGTTAGTTTCTTTGTAACACTGACACTGGGTTTCACTTCGTTGGTCCCATCTCTGGGGCCATGTAGGGATCACCAAGCTGTCTGTTTTTACCTGTACTTGAAAAGGATCTCATTCAGGAATCGACGAATCATCTGGCTATAGATTGTAGATCCTTAACTAAGGATTATTTACCACTGTTGATTATCTGTCTAACCTAATTTTAATAAGTTTGCATAATTTGATATCCTGATTGCTGACCTTTGTGGCTAACGTCAGGTTTACATTAGCAGTTTTTACCTTGTTTTAATTTTTTTAATTTTTTTTTCAGAATTAGCAGTTTCTCAGAGTTTGTTGCTCTACTCGGAAGGCCGTACATGTGGGTTCAGAGAATCAGTGGACTGGACTTCTTGTCTGAGGAATTGCATGTAAGAAACGTTCATGTTTTCATGCTTGCTTTCACATTTTTTCCACAGACTACTATCATTGTCATCGAGATTTGGAAATATTCCAGAATTCTGGTATACTATGGCATGCTAAGAAGGTTGTCAAAGGAAGGATCAAGTATTGTAATAACAGAGGTGTTAGATAAACAACTGAGAATAAAAGTCAGCAATAATCGATTACAATGACATTTCGATGACTCACTCATTACTGAATTTGTGAAACCAGAACTGGGTCTCATTATAAATTGTAACAATAATATTTGAAGGAACACTTGCACGATAATCCCTCGCATTCTTCTGGTGTAGTATGTATCATCCTCAAAGTTTGTTAATTTGAAGAAGTTGTTAGTCCTTCCAAATGCCCGGTCTGGCCGCTGAGTTCTTTCAAATGGAAAGCATCCCTAAACTGAATACTCGAGACTCAAGCAAGGCAAAAACTACTTACATGTACCTAAAAATGACACATTGAAATGTATATAGAAAATGATGAGTGAGTCGCTGATTTTTATTCTTACTGATCAAGTAGTTGACCCTAACCCGGGAGTTATACAAGAAGGAGATAAATTGATTTTAAAAATATTTTTAAAAACTAATTAGTAAATTGGTGTATTTTGTTAAAAGAGACGTGGAAAAGAATGAGAGTTGCCTGGAACACAAAGGACGGGCTGTAAAACGAATAATTGTTTCCGTCAGTTTTCATTGCAATTCATTTATCATCAAAAATGGTCACCCCTTATTTATGCTCTACACAAAAGATCCTTCCATGTCAGAGGTTATCAAAGATATTGAGGATTCTCAGTTTAAACAAAAAAGGCATTGTTTTCTCTCACTGCCGTTATTACAAAGCTCAATATTATTGTGTAGCGATTGACAAATAATGATAACAGTGGTTAACTTTAATGCTCCTCCTCTTACAGCATGTCTGTTGTTCTTACTTTTAGCCGTTGATTGCTTTCATTCCTTGGGCTTTAAATTCACCTGTGCGTTGGCTCTAATATAAGAAATTATTCATTGGGTGAACCTTTTTCCCCTTTGGATTCTCGATGCCTTGAGGTCTCTGTAACGGAAATGGAGGTGTCCGCGGAAAAATGAAATTATCGCGTTGCTATAGACCCGCAGCCCGCAAGGGCCTTGAGGGCGAAGGGTCTAATTGTTTTAGTATATCACCCAACTAGTCGGACAGAAAAGGCAATAATGAAGTTAGCAAATGCAAGTTGAAGAAATATTTATTTGGGAATAAAACGAAAAAAAGCGTCACGCTTTTCGCTACTCGAGGACTATTACTAATATCTAGTAGCGTAGCCAATCAAAATGCAGGATTTGCATTAGTCCACTAGTTGGGTGATACTAAATCATGTTAAGACAGCGTTTACACGAACAAGGTTTCATGACTTCGAAGATGCGGTTTGCAAGTGTTTACACGGAACCGTTTTCGCCAGAAAATCCAAGTCGTGATGGTGTAAGCGAGCGCTGCACTACGTGCTTAATTCACTATTTTGAATCGACCAATGCATATTTTACACCAAAATAGTGACCGTATTCAAATCGATGCGGTTTCGCTGTTTATACGACAGACGAAACCGCATTCTTCATGACTTTCTTGTGATAGGAAATTGTACCCAAATCATCAGTCAGCTTATCTCACATGGAGGCTACAATCAAAGCCATACGGACAAGAATCTTATCTAGGCTTGCCCTCCAGCACCAGTTGTCTTGCTTGGGTAAGAATAAATGTAGGTACTCTAAAGGAGTTCAGATTCTGAGCGAAGGCAAAGAGGAAAATGTGATGAGACTGGGGGACAAAGCATCTCTGATTCCAGATGTTTATCAACTGCTATAACAATTTCGTTGAATTTTTTCGAAAAACTTAAAAATGTCAGCTGAAGTACTGTAAAAGGGATATTTCCACCTCCAGCTGCAGCAAAATGTAAAATTGGGCTCTTTGAACTATTGAGGTACCGTAAATATGGTTTAACAAAACGAAAACCAATGTCATTCATCGTTAGGTAATGTAGGGTGACTAGTATCGACGGGTAGTTTTGCCAAATTATATTTAGTGATGAATCGTGTGAAGAATTTTAGGTGGACTTTTCATTTAGTCTACTTGGACAAGGAATTATTTGCCAGAACTAGGCGCGCACGGAATAAATGGGCAATGATGACGTTTTCACACCAAATGCTGGCATGTAAGTCTTGGGTACTGATGACGTAGAGCAGAAAACGGCCGAGGGCGTGGTACATGGGAACGTAACGTCACAATCAAGGATGTATCGGTAATGGGGAACCTTCATTTATGCGGTTCAACATGCTAATGTAAAATTTTGGAGGTACAAACAAAGAGTATTATTTTTGTAGCTAATTGAACATCTCCCTTCCCCTCGGCAGCATTTCTACCATTTAGGTAAACTAGTTAAGATAGTAATGGGCGGTGAGAGGTGAAGTAGGCTGGAGTACTCTACCAGTAGCTGGCTTCCATTGAAACCCAACTGTTTTACTCCAATTTCCTCTCAAAAAAAGCAAAGGCAATAATTTTAGTCATGCCATTATTTGAGTCATCTCCTTTGGAGTCAGTGGCATCCCACTCATACTCATCATTATTTGCTTCCCCTTCACTGCTTTCACCATTAATTTGCTGTCAGATGAGGTTGATTTATTGCTGTCTCTTATTTCCTTTTCACCAGGAACTTTAAGATTCATCTGCTTCGGAAATGTCTGAAAATTGCCTTTACTTTGTAATACTTATGAGTCCATGATGCTTTAAACTATTTGAAAGAAAGGATGTTTTGTCGTTTAATCCTCACTCTAGAACCAATCGGTGGTTATATACTTTGTCGTGAATAAAACAGGAGACTTTTCCATCAGTTTGTAAACATCTACTGACTCTTTTGAAATCTCATATTTCGCCTGAACCCCCTTTCCTTCATTTTTTTTTCAGCCGCCTCCCCTTGAAGGCTTTCTTTCGTACGCCCCTTCTCCATATCTCCCCCCCCCCCCCCCTCCACCCCCCGAAATCCCACCGACTGAAAAAGAACGGTCCCTGAAAACGACAACAATGACTGTAGCATGTTTTAAACTCAATTTAGAGGGGTTGACCATCCCGCAAAACAAGAACTACCTTCAGATGTTTCCGAGCAAGATATCATCAACGCTGACGGCCTGGAGACCAGCAACGTTGGAAGAACTCACGGTAAGACACAACACAGTTCTGCGTTAGAACAGATTTTACTTCATGCCGCAAGTAACTGTGTGCTTTGGGGTTGTTTCGTAGAACATGAACAAGTTTGGATAAACAAGACATACGTTATTTGGGGCGGTAACAATAATAATGTTTAGGCTGTGGCGTTTTCGCAACCCTTAGCTGCATTTGGGTATCGCGCGCTTCACATCAGGGACCTTTAGATCTGAGGACGACTACGAGTTTGAGTTTTCCGTACTGAGCGTGCGCTTAAGGTTTTGAAGTGCGCATGCACAAAGAGGAAAACTCATACTCGTAAAATACTCGCAGTCGTCCTCGTCCTCCGATCTTAAGGTCCCTAATTAGCCAGTATCAAAAATACCATAATACTCTTTGTCGAAAATTTTGCATAAGCATTGTTTTTATTTCCTCTTGGGACTCAGTGAAACTGGAAACAATAGTTATGCAAAATTTTCGACGGACAAACAAAGAGAATTATCGTATTTTTGATACTGGCTAATTAGTTGCCTGGAGGACGGCAGCGCTTTCGTGCTTTCGAGCCTAATTTCATCTCTTTCCTCTAACAGGAGGTGAAAATCTGGGCACTTGCACTCAAAACCTCAGCTGTAAAGTTTGGTTCTCCATCTCCCGTTTCATCCAGATTCTTAGTTTTCGTTTTCTAGCGGTGGACACCGGTTTCGTGTTAAATAGAGAATAACCATACAAAAGAGAGTACCCAAATAACTATTCTTTCCTGTCCAGGAGCAACCCACCTTGCGGAGTCTCGTCGATGATGGTCTCATCAAAGAAAACGACATGTTTTACCAAGCGGTCTTTGAAAGAAGCAAAGGTGAGATTTTTTTAAGGTTATGGTAAAAGGTTGCATCCATGGGTGAACTGTCGATTCGTTGTGTGACTTTTGCGCGGAGGTGCCTTAGCGACAAGATGATGAAAATCTTTTAACTATGAAAGGGTAATTTGTAGTGTCTTCCAGTTTTACGTGGCCATTTTACTGTATGAATCTTTTTTTACGACTTTTTTTGATAGTTCAACTCCTAGCGGCCGTAGTATTGTCTCAAGAGCATCCGACAACGCCACCATTTTTCTCAGTTCAAGTGTGTTGCGGGAAGAAGGTCATACGGGACAGCTACACTGAGGTATCTGCCCGGAAAAGAAAATAATAGTACAATCGTTTTTCATTGTTTGCTTGCCAATAATCTTCATTTTTTCTTCAAAAATAAAGACACTCGAGGTGGATTGGGGAAGAGCATTTAAATTCCAATTCAGTATCTTCATTTTATTGGCTTCGAAATTATGTTGAAAGAGGAAGTTATTTAGAATTTGGTTACTTAGTCATTTTTACTCAAAAGATACCGTCGACGATGAAGCTCTCTCGAGGCTGGCTTTCACTCGACTCTTTTCATGATGTCGCCTTTTCCTTTCTGAAATAAAAGAAAATGGTCTTTGCATATTGGACCTTTACCAATGCCTTTGCTTCCGTGTATAGGCGATTGAAGCAGAGGTGAATGTTTTTTATCCAGAGCTCACAGAGGAGGACTCTTCTCTAAATTTGCTCGCCAATCAGCTTCACCGGTTACAGGTAAGCGACAGCCTTGTTCCTGTGTTTTTTTACGAACTCACGAACCTCAGTTCCAGTCCTTTGCATTTCTTTGTCCCTCCCTCCATAACTTGGGAGTATCGTTTTCACGTTGACGGAGTACAACCCCTAGACTCCTCTTCTCACCCCATCCCCAGGCGGGGATGCGATGTCATTTTTGACCCTCTGCACCAAGTAAGGTGTCAGTGTGAACGTATCGTGAACTTTTCAAGAAAGCTGGATACAACGACACCTAAAGATAACTCCAACACTTGAAATGACTGTTAACGTGTGGACTGATGAGTTTTGTGTAACGAGGAAAAACAAAGAAGACACGACTGCTGCTGCTGCTGATGCTAGGAAAAACCGATTTGGGTTTTGAAGGTTCAAGTTGTCGAGAGTCGATTTAATTGCTTTTCAACTTTCTACGCCTAGTTTATTGTCCACCGTTTCTCGATCGTAGTCTCTTTCACGTTTTGACCTGGCAAGATATTGTACCCAAAGACTATCGAAATCTAAAATTTAAAAGGCTGCTCAGTTTTCATAAATATCGTGTTTTAACATTTCTAAACGTAGATTACATCTTTGACCAGTGTTTTTGATTGGTTCAGGGACTCTGCCTGTGTTGGTTCTGAAGTAAAACTGTCTCACAAAACCACGCCATTATAACTTGAGTTACTCTTGTGGAAGTTTGCGCGCGATAACGGAACTTTGAGTTTATACGCGTAGAGTCTTGCAAACAGTCATGCCAGGCATGCAGATAGGTGATTTACGAATATCGAACTAAACTATTCAGTAACTAATGCCAGTAGGGACTTGAATACTGTAGTAGCTCAGACATCTTGAGAAGCCAGATCTTACCATCCTGGCCCCAGTTGTTTGAAGGGTGGATAGCCCTATCCACTGGATAACTCAATTGGTTTTAGTAGTGTTTATCCGTTGGATAGTGATTAATCCCGTGGATAGCGTTATCCACCTTTTGAACAACCGAGGCCTGGATACTACTAGCCTGCGATCGCAGACGTATTTCCGGCTGAAAAAGACCGCCGGAAATACGTCTGCGTTCGCAGGCTAGGATACTACTTTAAACATGATATTATTGTTACAGATGTGCTTCGATATTTATTTGGAATGCGGCAACCTGAACGACGTGGAAGGCGCCGAATCTTTCGATAGGGAGAAGTTCTTCCTTCGTTTTAAAAAGTAAGTACGGTTTCAGGTATCGCCCTGTCGAAATGTACCCTCAAGAAACGGATGAGTAAATAAAGAAGTTGCAAGAAAGCCTGTCTTCATCTATTCAAAGACCTGCTGTTAGACACAAGTTGCGTCACAGGAGTTTACGGCGCAGCAGCTTCTCAGATTGTTTCAAGCGTTTCGTTCACTTTTCAAATGTAGAAATATAGTAAATACACTGTTTACAAAACTCTTTTTTGCGTCTAAGGTGACATAACCAGGAAAACTGGTCGTCAATATTGACGCCCAAGTGGCGAGTTTTTTTGACCCATTGTCGGAGTATGCCCGAGTCACTGTCACGATGCTAAACATTTATTTTGTTTCGAACTAGTTCACGGGATTTTAAGTTTCCCTAACATCAAGATTGGAATGCGCAGTGTCTCCAAGCTTTTTTTCTCACTTTTTAGGGGCCGGGACCGAGGCTTACCCCTGAAGTACGATTCAAGGCAAGGATTGTTCACTCAAAGATAGCAAGAAGCGTGACCTGTTTAAATTCACGCCAAAATCAACCAAACACAATGCACTTTAACAACGAGAGTAGAATTGTCTTTTATTAAAGTTTTGTTCTTTTTATCACATTGAGTCATAAAGCTGAGTCTGCACCACTTATGTCCAGAAATGCAAGTAATGTGTGTTCCCGTCCGAGGCCGGAAAATATAACATGAATAGCTTGTTAAAAATGAAATGAAGCAAAAAGCCCTTACCTTAGATCATTCCCTGCTTTCATCTGTTGGTGCCTCTGTATATTTCGATCTTAAAATCTCTACGCGTACAATTGGATTTCAAATTGAAATGGATTTCATCTAGGCTCGATTTCCTCCGCTCACTCGAGTTCGGGTGATTTCGGGAGTGAGCGTTGGCTCATTTCCCGAAACAGCGGCTGGTAATCGAGCCTATGTATGCTAATGTCACCAGTATCACCTGACAATATCGAGACCATACTTCAGCTGACACTCCTGTGAGATATTGGACATCCATGTTATGGTCAGTAGACCATTTTACAGTTGTAGCTAAGTTACCTGGCCTGAGAATGGAAGCGAGGTTGCCGGTGACCCTGTTTTGATACAAACCTAATATTTTTTTTTTAACGACTTTATTGGGCATATCAGATAAATATTTAAACAAGACAAAAGTACATAACAAATAGAAAACAGAAAATTAAATTTTAAAAAAAAATTGCACCCAAAAGGGAAGGGGCGAACGGGACGTAAAGTCCCATGCGTGGCGCCGCCCTTAAATTAATGAGAATTAACGATGAAATGGTATATGGTATATGAAATGGATCATATATGAACTGCGGATATGAAATCAAGTGAAGCTATGATCCTCGCAGTTATGAACGCAATTTTTGCAATCGCGTAAAGAACGGGGTTTGAACCCGTGACCGCGATACCGGTGCGACGCTCTAACCAACTGAGACATGAAGCCTAAATTTTTCAGGCTTCTTTACGCAATTGCAAAAATTGCGTTCATAACTGCGAGGATCATAGCTTCGCTTGACTAATTAGAATTACAAAAACACAATTTACATGATAAAAGCAGTGGGAAGGTTCAATACAAGGTCACCGGCAGCCTCACGGGCATTCATAGGCTAGGTTGCTGAGCAAACAACTGTAAAATGGCACACCTGTCAAAACAAGGCATCCGCTGACCAGTATTTTACTTTACATTTTACATGACCATATCGCGGGTTCATCGAGATCAGCTCTTTTTTTTAAGTTGACCGCTGACCAGGCACTGGTTTTTCGATTTAATCGCAGGCTGAAGCCTGCTTAGCTGCAAACAGAGCTGTCAAACATTTTTCGCGCGCTCTAAAGCTCTTAAGGAGGCTCGAAAGGTTTCAACACTTTCAAGACTCTCTGTTTAGATCGAACGACGCTACAACACTGTACCACGTAACAGCAATGTTATGGTACCATATGAAACACCGATTATTCCAAACAAGACGTGATATTATTGTGATGTAATAAGTTACCTTGGAAATGGGAAAGCCCAGCAAAAACACTTTATATTTTGGAGTTAGTTGCTCATATCTCAAAAACGAACTTGGTGACCTCCCTTTTTTATTGCTGAAAATTGATTAGAAGGCTACAATGAAACTTTCGGCAAAGTTTAAAAAAATTCTGTCAAGGGGATTCAGAGCTACCTTAATAAAATCACAAAATTAAGGTGGCTCTGAATCCACAAAACAGTATTTTTTTAAACTTTGCAGAAAGTTTCATCTTGCTCTTCTTGATTACTTTTCAGAAATAAAAAATGGGGGTCACCGAGTTCGTTTTTGAGATACAAGCAACTAGCCATGTTGACATATTACGTCACAATAATGACTGTATCTTGTTCAGCAATAGTTCGTGTTTCATTTGTTACCACACAATATTGCTAATACATGATACAACGTTGTGGTACCGATCCTTGTAACAAGAGCGTCACTGAGAGTTTTAGGACCGCGCGCAAGCTGGGCGCTAGTATGGTGTTAGGGTGAATCGCGTTTTTGTGACATCAGCGTGACCAAATCTGTAAAATTAACTGCTAATTTTCTCGCGTTCCCTTCGGTAAATTTTTTTGAAAATTGGCTCAGTTCTAACCACATACAGTTCCTATCAAATAACCAAAATTTGTTAAAATCTGTCTGAGCTAATCGAATATATTTTGAAAACATATTGGCAAAACCGTCTGAACGAACTTGACTTTTTACCACTTCAAAATGTCAGGCAATATCATTTCCATAATGTGACAAAGAATCAAAAAAATTAACCGAAGAAAAGTATAAATAGCAAAATGATTATTAAAAGCTTCGGACACTTGTTGTGAGTCTCATACGGAATTTCCATCAAGGTTTACTTCTTTTACAGTTAAATTGTTGGAATTTCTAGATGTAAGATCATTGATAGTTTTCCAGGTCCTTCTAGAACTGCCCTTGCTGTCCTGAAAAGCATTCCAGTAATGTGTGCCTTCAGCAGATTTAATCTTGTTGACATGATTGCGAATTTAACTTAAAATTTGCCGAGTTCTCAAGGTCGTTTTGTAATTATTGCTTTTCTTTTCAACTTATCTCTTTTATGCATGCATCTTTTTAACTCCGGTGTCACCCGTGGACACCTTGAGGGGCTAACACGCTTAGTCCGAAGGAGAGCATGTTTGTCAAAAACAGTAAGAAATAAAGCTTTCCACGCGAGCCACATATCCTATTCGGGTCATCAAACAGTTGAAGATCGTCCCACTGTTGGGCAGCAATGTCAATTCAGAAAATTTCTCTACTAAAGTTTTTGAATTTCCTATATGTTATAGTTTTATGGCCCCTTCCAGATCGTTCAACGCCACGTTTGCGATACACAGAAACAAGACTGTGATCAATTATACCCAAATGAGAGACTCCCGCACAAACCACCTTTACAGGACAATTTGTATAAATCAAGTCAATTAAAGTTGAAGAGGAACAAGTTATATGGGTTGGTTCCCTAATAAGTTGATGAAGTTTGGGAATAGACTCTTCCGTTTCCGGTGTCTTGGCTTGGGTTGCCGAAATGTTCCTTTCTGCCATCTTTCGTGTGTGCTTAGGGTTTGCCAGGTTGTTCTTTGGGAGGTTGTTTTCTCTATACAGCTCTTTGTTGTTGTTTTTTTTAATTTCGTGCCTTGGTTCAAGTTGTGACGCTGGAGGGCTCTCCTCTCCTTGTTCACAGGTTTATGCTGGTTCTGAATCGTAGCTTAAAAACAAGCTCCAGATTCACGCCGTGCGAACAGTAGTCCGGCGTAGGATGTGGAATTTCTAAGAGTTCGTCACGCGATGGTCCGGTCCACTGTGTGGAGACAAATTTTCCTTAAGTGGGGTGGTTTGGGCTTCCTGTGGTGAGAGCCTTAGACAAATTCCTCTTTTACTGTGAACAAAGCAAAGTGGTTTAGTGATTGCTTACGATAATTAAGAAATTTAAGGAATAAAACTACCAATAATTCACACCGTTTCCGAGAGCTGGGATCTTTTGTAATCGGCCAAAACTTCAACGCTGGTTCCACCATAGGGATTTTGGGTGGTTTTTTGTATGTTAGTAAGTAAGTGGACAGTACTTAACATTTGGCAGTGAAAAAAATTCTTTTGCCGTTTGTTTAAGCAGCAGCCGCAGATTGACTGGACTACAAGAGAGCTTTCGCGCGAAAACATGATATCTTCACACGTTATAGATCACTGTTGCTATGGTTACAGATGAAAATCGCGCCTTTCGATGCCTTTCGTGAAATGGTTTAGTATTTCATTGGTGTTTACATAATAGATAGAATATTACATGGTCGCTTGGAGATACGAAATTTCTCTTCTCGGGTGGAAAAATATTTCACGAGTGAGCGTAGCGAACGAGTGAAATATTTGTCAACCCTCGAAGAGAAATTTCGTATCTCCGCGCGGCCATGTAACATCCTCTATTTAGTAATAATTTGCAATGTTGCAACACGTGTAATTGCGTTTATGTTACAGGCATTAGAAATGATTAGTGGTTGAAGTACTCAAGGGTTGCACATCATTTCATTGATGAATGCTCAAGGGTTGCACATCATTTTATTGTTTTCTGAGAACAGCACAACCTGGGCTACTCGTAGTTTAACCTTTTAGCAGTGAAAAAAATTATGTTGCAATTTGTTTAAGCAACACCATCAAAATGCCGTAGATTGACTGGACTATTGGTATTTCATTGGTGTTTATATAATAAAAGAGGTATTAGTATCACCCAACTAGTGGACTAATGCAAATGCTGCATTTTGATTGGCTACGGCAAATAACGCTACTTGAGACTATTATTAATAGTCCTCGAGTAGCGAAAAGCGTGACGCTTTCTTTCGTTTTATTCCCAAGTTAATATTTCTTTAACTTGCATTTGCTAACTTTTATCATTGCTTTTTCTGTCCGACTAGATGGGTGATACTAAAACAATTAGACCCTTATGGCCCTTCGCCCTCAAGGGCCACGGGTCAATAGCCCATACGGCTTCGCCTCGTGGGCTATTAGAGAGCTTTAGATTCTAGTACGAGAACGACTACGAGTACAAGATTTTGTCATAAGACAACAGTGAGAGCGCGCAAACCAGCGTCATTTTGGCGGGAAAAACGTGATGCCGTCGTCATTTTAGTACGAGGTTTTGCAAAAATATCGTCGAATCAAAACAAGTCAACAACACGGTAGCAGTTTTGGCATTTTTCGATTAGCAAAATGGCTCAGTTACCAGCAATAAGAATAACTGAGCAACCTATACTGCTAACAAAGAGTAAGATTAAGCGTACGGGTTATAAATTTCCTTAGTATTTTCGCTAAAAACGGGCAGTCAAAACTCGTATTCGTTCTCGTTCTCGTCGTAGAATCTAAAGCTCTCTAATTGACCCGTAGCCCGCAAGGGCTATGGGTCTAATTGAAGAGCGTGGGATGCCTGTGATACACGTCGTGACAGAGGTAGGTGAATGCAATGTAGATGTGAACATCACGATAGTACTCACGCAACAATTGTCCTGGACTAATACAACTGAGGATGGCGTTGTTTATCGTTCAGTGTGGATTGGACCCGTGGAAGTATGGCTAAGAGACCTTTACCTTCAAACTTTTTTGCGCTACCTGGTCTTTCAAAGCCCCATTTGAAGAAACCTCACGGCTCCCCAAGCTCTACTGAAGGTTATTTTTCGGATTCGCCAAGGAGATTTATACCATCAAAAGATGTTGAAATTTCCACTAAAGATAATTTAACCCCTTCTCCGAGTCTTGTCGATGATAAGGGTTCGCTTTTACCTCCACAAACCAAGCATACACTTGGTAATTTAACGAAATCAAGACCTCGAAACCCTCGACGAAGATCACCTTCACCTTTAACTCGAAGAAAATTTGAACACGACTCGGGGTCCGTCGGTCCAGCAGATTTATCCGCCTCGCGTTCGGAAAAAGAAATTTCTAAGAAAGGTTACAAGGGTGATCAAGGTGCTCTTATCAACGCATTGGAGGAGAGAACAGCTTTTTCAACCTCCTTCGTTCTGGAAAATGACGTGGGAATAACCAGCCATGAACTTTCTGTAGAAAGATGTTCTCCAAAGTTTGCGAAGGCGAACCCCCCTAAAGTTCCTGCTAAACCTGAAAGAAATAGAATTAGAGGAAATGCCCATGATGAAAGGAGGATATACGATCTTGATAATGGAAAGATTGATGAAGTAGAAAGTACAGGAAACGAGGACATAACTGTGGAACCTCCACCATTGCCAACCTCCCCACCTCCGTTAGACGAGGAAGGTTCTTCAAAATTGGATGACCAAACATTTGCTAAAGAAAGCACGTTTTTATTACAAGAAGCATTGCCTAGAAATGCCACCAAAGTGGATGATGAATCAAAGTTTGATTACAATCTGTCAACAAAATTAGGCACAAACAGAGAACCAACAAGTCAGGTTACTGAATTTAGTATAGTTGAACAGTACAGTAGTAATGATGGGGTCCCTTCAGTTCCTGTAAAGGACAGTGCAACATCAAGGACAGCAAAGGGGCATGTGTATGGACATACATTCTCTGAATATAATCAGAGGTTCAGATCACCAAGAGTTGGTGATAGTATTCAAGATAAACCCCTGTCTTTAGATTCTGCCATAACACTGAGACTGTCTAAGTATGAGGCACCTTACAGTTCAAGGCAATGTAAGCAGGCTGATAAGACACTGTCTTCACGTCGCAGGCGTTTCAAACCAGTTTCGCTGCCCAATGAGGCAGATACAATGAATTCTATGATACCAGCAGAGATTTGTGAAACAACTGATTGTGTGGCAGGGGAAGGACAGTCACATACATTTAGTGAGAGTAGTTGTGGTGATTATTTGCCAAATGATGGTGTCCAGAAAATTGATATGAGAGCGGAGGATTCTAGTCCAAAGAAAGTAAGAATGGAAGGTGGTAATCAGAAAAAGGATACTGCTCTTGTAGATTATATTTCAAACAGACTTCATGTGAGTCAAACAACAAATCCAGAACCCTTGGTCACGCTTCAATATGATATAAGCAATAATACTGAAAAGGCCATTGAAATACAAAACAAGGAAACAAAACCAACAGTTGTTTCTGAAACAAGACATTCAAATCGAACTGCTGTAAAAGAGTCTAATAGTCAAAGCAGCATCGTGAAAAACGATGGGGATGACACTAAGAGTAATAATGAAGACTCTGTAAGTAATCTCTTTGCAAAACATCTGGACAGCTCAGGAATGACATTGCCAAAGGTTGTGATTGAATATGATGGTGAAGTCTTCAGTGATCCAATGGTTCATGAATATGACACTAAAGCTTCCGGTGAAGGGGTGATATCTACTGGAGTGCAGGCTAAGTCTATAACACAAGGCACTGATTCTGAATCAGATATCAGTCTTCGTGATGACAGTGATGATGTTGCTTATTATGGTGAATTCTCAGAGGAAGAGGACCTTGACTTGGGTTTGGATGATGTAAGTTTAGGTGATGAGGATCTTACATTTGAAGATCTTGATTCTGCAAGGGAAGAAATGGAGAGAGAAAAAGGTTAGTCCATGTTTGTTTAGATTAGTAATTTTATTGACTCACTTCCACTTTTGCCTGGGATTTTCGTATGCCATTTAAAGCATACATGTAAATCAGAGGTAACCATAGAAATAATTCTGTTCAATTGACTGTTCTGTAACTGGTTATTGCAAACCTTAAAAAAGGATAAAATCCTTGACATTATAGCATAGTTTATTACATTTGAAACATTGATGGGAGAAATCAATCAGGTATACATGTATGTCAGCCAATACCTATCAAGACTCTTTCAAAGTTGGGTATAGTATCCCAAGTTAAGTGAACCAAAAGCTAATGAGCTATTTAATGGCTGACTTACTGCTCACTTGGCATTGCTTCAGACATCTTGGTTCAGGATGCTAAGGTAACTAACAAAATTGAAAGAACCTTCAGCAATCTAAGCCAATAATTCAGTTGCAATTTAACAATCCATTAAGTTTGCTTAGAGTAAAATGTAAAACCATGCTGTCATGATGGTAAATGCAACAAAATAAGTAACACTGCATCTACCCTTGGAAGAGAGTTTGCTATCATACATGTAGTACAAACTGTTGAGTGCATTCACTTTCTAACCCTAACCCAAGCTAATCTTACCTTTTTTTCCTGGAGTAATAATATTTATTGGTTAAATAGCAATAAAATCAAATTTTGATAATATTATTAGTGATATTGAACATCCTACAGAATTTACTCTTTTTCATTGGCTCTTTATATTAGCTGTCATCTAAAGTGAATGGAATCTGATCAAGGTGAATTTCAAAACAATTTACACGCAACATAGAGCAATTATTTATTCAATCAGTAGTTTTCTATATTAGCCCTTAAGGTAATGATTGATCTGTATTGGTGTTTTGTTCAGCAAGCCGATGTTGACTCAGTTCAATTATTTGTCCAATATTGTGTGCTAGGTGAGGCATGCAGTCACACATTCATTTGAAGGCAAAAGAAAGTGTTTAATCTTGAATGTAATTTTCCAAGGATAATTTGTGACTTTGTTTATCATTGCAAACATTGATTGGTCTAGTTTTATTAATATGTAAAAGAATTTATTTTGGTCTTTTGCAATCTCCTCTAACCCTACCACTAAAGTTATTAAGATTTAAAATATTGACTCAAGGTGAAACCACAGCTTTAAACATCATATTTTGATTTTTTCCTTAATGTGTTCAGGGCTCTTTATGACAAAAAAATTCTTTCATTCAAAGAGAGACAAAGTACTTGTTATAGCTGGTTTCAAATTTGAAACTAGTTTAAGCATCACAAGTTTAAGACTTGAAAACATGCTTATATTAGAAGTTGTACAAAGGCCTCTTCATTTCATTATAGAAGTGGAAGTGGGTGGTAAGTTTTAAGTGTACATAAATTAGACATTGTGGACTTCCAGCCAATTCAGTGATTCAATTTAGCCTTTAATTTTCATAATGCCACTTTGTTAGATTTTATTGTTAGGGTTTAGAAAAATTGTGATTTGGTATAACCACCACTTGTAATGATTAATTGCCATTTTGACAGTCAGAACAAAAGATGAAATGTATACACTTGGTATTGTTCGCCAAGCATTGAATTCCTTTCCCTTTTCTGTGGAAAGCACTCATTGGCAAGATATTAGTGTGAGAAATTTGTTGGGAATTGGAAAGCAAGGTTATAGCATTTCCGTTTTACTACATCGAAGAATGAGTCATTTAGATCTAGATAAAGGTGTGTAAAATTCTGTACTTATAAAATGGGGTGGAGGTTTGTTGATGCTGTTCAATATATCTTTTTGGATTGGTAGAGTGTATTACATAAATTTTTGTCATGTTCTTGTAGTCATCGCAGAAATTAGACATTGTCCTGACAATTACCTCAAATATTCTCAATAGCAGTTTTCATGCATTCAAAGTTGGCCTTTAATTGTTGTTCATTCCTATAATTCAATGTAGCACTTGCCTGAATTATTGAGAAGCCCATGTGTGAGATGACGAACAACATATCACAATGTTTTTAGTAATGGTGCAAAGACTGATTTGTTCTACATAATCACATTGTCCCTGTAGGGAATGCATGCTTGTAATAATAATGATAACAATAATAATTATTATTAATAGTACTTCCAACCGAAATGGAAATTTCTTCTCCTTAAGCCAAACATAAAGTTTTCAATATTAAGTCAATCAAGTTTTCAGATAATTATATTGTCAAAGAATTATTGATATCAGTCAAAACAAACTTTGGCACACGTTTTGTCTTGTGAGGTGTTTTTCCATTTAGCATTTTTACTTGATATTTTAAATTGTGATTGTGCTGCCTTTGTCATATAAATCATTTCACTTTCACCAACTACATGTACTTCCCTCAAACACTGTAGTTGACTTGAAACTTGAACTGTGAAGGTTGTAGTTGGTCTTCCTAAGATTACTTTTTGTCACCAAATACCGGTATCCCCTTAAGAGGATAATAGCAGTATACAACAACAAATGTGATCATAACTTTAAGGCGTTTACTGTCAAGCTGAATATCATTGAGGCAGAACTGAATCTTGTTTACTATGCAGCTACTAAATCAAAGTTATCCCAGCATTGTATTCATGTGTTTAGTGCAAGTTATCCATGCAAACTACAGTGCAAGCTTAGCTTTAAGTAGCCATGGATACTAAGTGATTGCTGCATTTTAAGGATAAATTGTGTACAGCTAATCAGAGCAGTTTGATGGAAACTTTCACAATATAGACAGTAAATTGTTAATGAGACTTTTCCCCATTATTGAACTCTTTACAAAGATCCTTCTCAACCATTCCTTGCTACAACTGTAGTTGTCAGAAGCAAACGCCGCCCCCAAAAGGCAGGTTTCATGCCCAGTCGCTCCACCTCCAAATCATATTTTTGTCCTCCGCCAGATGAATGAAAAGTCATGCGAGTTCCACAAGAACAGACAACTCTAAATCACCTTTATAGACCTTAAAGCTGCTTTTCGTACCGTGGATCATGCTTCCTTGTGGCAGATTCTCAAGACCATTGGCACACCACCCAAAATGGTTCACCTGTCACAGCAACTATATGGTGGCGCTGAGAGCTGTGTGCGGGTGAGTGGAAAGGACTCTGGCTGGTTTTCTATCAACAGTGGAGTCAGACAAGGCTGTGTGGCTTGCAAAAAATACCAGCCGCTTGATAAACGTGATATCCACGCACAGCTGATGACCATGCACCATCTTTCCAACCTTGAATATGCGACGACACCACCTTGTTGGCATCCTCTGCCGAGGAGCTCAGCCAGGCGCTGGGATATCTACCACCAAGAGGCATCAAAACTTAGCCTCAAGGTCGTCTGGTCAAAAATGAAAGCAATGCACATTGGCGATAGCCCGGATCCCCCTCCCCCCCTCTGTGTAGGCACTGATGAGGTAGAGTTTGTCAGCTCCTTTACATACCTTGGCTCCATTATCACCCACACTGGAGACCTACGACCTGAGATAGACCTTAGAGAAGGTCTGGCT
>OX421449.1:54301728-54336728 GCA_949126865.1 Montipora capitata
CGTAGCAGCACGAAGTAGGATATTGCTTTGATGAACCACACGATGTTTTTGAAGTTAATTTTTTAATGATTATTATTATATCCAACCACCTTGACCTCACATAATATACTTGTTTATGTATTGTTTTTTTTTTCACTAGCTTAATGACGGGCACTGATTAAGGATTAAGTTACATAGTTATTAGCCAGTTTTCTTGGTGTCAGTATTGAAGTACAGTGCTTGTTTGCTCCATGTTTTGGAGAACCAAGCAGTGGTTTTGACAGTGTTCCTCTTAATGACCTTGGGTCTTTAGTGAGGCTTAAGAGTTTATGAGGCCCCTTATAATATTATTGCCTGTCTCTAGTTCCTAGTGACAGTGAACCAGTGGGTATTCAATTGCAAATTTAGGGTTAGGGTTAGCGTTAATCCTAACCCTAAAACCTTATCCAGGCTGCAACTCTATATTATTAAGTCTATGTAGAATGTCAGGTCACAAGAACACACTCAGATATATGGCTGCCATTTGTTTGAGGAAAACCAAAGTGGTAAGAGCAAAGAATTCACAAATTGAGATAAGTCAAAATTCAGCCTAGGCAAATGAAGCATATATGCTTGTTACTAGCTGGAGTATACAGGAGAAGGTCCTTAGAGTCAGATTGAGAGGTGTGATTCAGCATACATGTACATATGTGAGGCTTGAGTGTCGAGACTTGGTTTTGCTGAAAAGTTGGTAGAAATGCCCGACCCAAAATAACTTAAAATCAAACATAAAATTTTATAGTCAGATGAATGATTCTCTTAGTACTTTTGTGAAAAGGTTTCTATAGGAAGAGCTTCCTGGACACACAGTGCTTTAATTAAGTGTTTTTTAAGTTCATTTTTTTCTGACATTTGAAAGGAATTGAGGACCCTGGGCTGAACGTGGATGACCATGATGGATTGACCAATCAGTCCAGTATACAAGATGATAATGAGATGTCAGAGTCAGATATAGAAGAGACAGATGAGATGTTGCTTCAGCCACCTCCAATGTTTGCAAGGTATTCTGCTTGTGCAGAGTTTGAAGGCTTCTTTTGGTCCCTGTAATTGAGACTGTCAGCAGACTTATTTCCATAACCATTTGACTTAACAATATCAAGCAAACAATCATCTGAATTAATAATATCTTGCTTCCAACACCCATTTATATTGTCAAGATGATTGTTTGCAGTCTGCATTTTTCATTAAATTATATACTGTATACCGGTAGTCATTGACTTCTAGGATTCTTTCTGATTTTTATACAAATTGTCTAGCCCAGAAAGATCATTTCTTGTCCTAGTTCATATGCATTAAAAAAAGGCATGAAAGCTCTGTCAAAAATATGTTATTATGATAGGATTCTCATTTTTGAAGTGAAGCCATGTTTTAACTTACCGTAAAGACTCGTGTATAAGCCCGCACCCCCAACTTTCAAGCATGAATTTGGAAAAAATAAGAACTCCAAAAAAAGCACTCTTGTAAAATAAGTTGGTCGTTTGTTCGCAGATGTTAACAATAATTAATCAACTTTGAAAATACATGTACCTTTTAAAAGCTTCTTTTTAATCAATTTTTCCCTATTCCCTGTGACTGACAACAGTTGTCTTCATTGCTGAAGGCCACAGTTGAAATGAAAACAATAGAATTTGCATGAAAAAAGCACAGGAAAACGATGCAGAACGTTTGCTTGGTAACCACGCAGTCATTTAATGAGGGAAGTCTGTACATGGAAACGTTTACTTTTGCATCAGCTGTGTGTGGATATCGCGTTTATCAAGCGGCTGGTATTTTTTGCAAGCCACAGGTCACAGGTCACAGGTCATTGTTTTACCAATACAGTAAGTATCATAAACATTAAAAAATGCTAACCTTAGGCCTAAAAACTTTTGTTTAGGTCTAAGGTTAGCTTTTATGCATGTTTAGGACACTTTCTGTATTAGTAAAACAATGACCTGTGACCTGTAAAAAATACTAGCCGGTTTATCAAGACGTGTGGAAGCCATCGCTCTGAGAAAAACTTGTTGCTAAACGGGAGTCTAACAACCCCATGGACAAACACCCTGTGAAAGTAGTGAAGAGCAATGAAACGGTCGGCCATTTGCCTTGCGAGTTCTCCCGAATAGCATGGTAGTTTTTTCATACGTAGTGGAGAAATCAGTGTTGAGGTGATTGGTCTTGTACAACATTGTAAGCAGCAGTGCGGAGGGATGGAGATTCCATGCCAATTAGAGTTACCAGTAAACTGCTCATTAAACAAAGTGCAAATGAAAGGCTTGAAAGAACTACTGGCGAGCAAGATTCGGGTTTAGAACCTAAAGATGCAAACGGCTAACCGTAACAAACAGCTCCTTTAGGAGCCACCACTTCTACCGAATGCAGTGATCAACAACAGGTTTCAATATGTGTAATCTTTAGTTACGGAAGGTTTTCAGTTCAATTTGTGACCCCTACAAGCCAGTTTACTCCCTCTGAAAGCAATGGTCTCGTGTATAAGCCGCACTCACGATTTCTGGCCCAAAACTTAAGCAAAAAGGTGCAGCTTACACATGAGTCTTTGCCTTCTTAAACTGCATGGCTGCTCCCTGTCTCTCAGCATAATCTGTTTGACCTTATTTGTAATACAAGATGATTGAGTTGGATATCCAAAGCCATGCAACAGTAAATGTAACAAGGGTTGCCAGATTGAACACACAGGTAGCATAGCCTGGTGAATTTTAGAATCTTCTTTCCACCAGGGTTGACTTTCGAGTGAAAATAAGTCAAAAGAGCTGCGAAGGGGGAGGGGGTGAGGTGAAGTGAGAATAATAATAATAATAATAATAATAATAATAATAATAATAATAATGATAATAATAATAATAAATAATAATAGAACTTTATGTTCACATGATAATGTGTAAAGCTGAATAGCTTGTGGGGTCATGCACAAATGAAATCAAATCAAATGAATATGTATCAAATCATATTCTTTTTGAGGAGAGGGGAAAAGCGGAGTACCTGGAAAAAAACCTCTCAGAGCAGAGTAGAGAACCAACAAACTCCGGCCACATTGGTGGGAGGTGATTGCTCTCACCACAGTGCTGTCCCTGCACCTGTAATTAACCCCACAAGATTTTCAAAACCTCCCATTTCCAATCATGTGTGATGAGTGTAAGTTTGAATGTAACTCTAGATGTCAACTGCCAACCAATAATGTAAACGTTGGCAGGAATACAATTACTTTGCTAGGGAAAAATTTACATGATCGAACTGAGATTTCAACTTATTATTAGACTGAGTGTTTCCCTGTCCATGTTTCTACTGTGTGCGGTTTGTCAACAAAGATAGCTGACAATCTTTTGTGGAAGTTATTGGAATGTCCTTTCTGCACCTTGAGAAATTCCTTATCCAGCACATCCTATCGATTTGAAAACTAGCCAACCCTAACCCCAATGGATACATCTTCTATCCTGGAAGCCATCAACGAGGTTTTCGTCAGCCCTAACCCTAACCCTAAGCTCTCTGGTCTTTTTTGCACTTATTGTAAGACTGAAGTTGTCACAGGCTGCAGAGAACTTGTCAATGCTGTTCTGCATGTCCATTTCTGAGGTGGCATTGAGGGCACAGTTGTCGCCAAACAAGTCGTTGATGGTGTCTGTCTTCACCTTGGTTTTTGCCTCCTGAGGTTGAACAGCAAGCCATCAGAACAATATCTGATGCCAACTCCCACGTGTATATCTCTAAAGTTATCCATGAGAATGGCGGAGAACATGATGCTGAACAGGGTGGGAGCCAGTACACACCCCTACCTCACCCCATTTGAGAAAGTGAATGACTGAGATGTCTCCGTTGTCCTGGACTTTGGCTTCCATGCCATCCATCATGAAGTTGTTGAATGATGGCAATGAACTTCCTGGGGCATCCATATTTCGCCATGATTCTCCCAGCAGAAGGTTAGGTTCTTAAAGAAGAGCAGTAAGACGTTGTAAAGCAGTTAATAAATAGAGGTGATATTTTGGCGGTCCTTCCAATGGGATTTAGCAAAAGCTTCAAACTTTAGCCTTTTTTAAAAATAAAGGAGAAGATGACTGGCAAAATGTGTTCTGTATTAGTGATCAAGCCTTTGAGCAGTATCATCAATCAACAGATTAAAGAGGATAAAGGATTAGGGTTAATTCCTTTTGAAATAAGATTTTATAGCTGAATAAAAATACCGTGTATAAATACCGGGTAAAGTTTTACCTACATGTACCTACCTACCATACTACCACAAAGCTGAACCTTTTCCACACAACGTTCCTCAGGAAACTCCTTGGCATAAAGTAGCTAGACAAAATACCAGACATTAAGGTCATCTCCTGTGCTGTCCTGCCTAGCATCTGCACCATCCTGATGCAGTCACAGCTTTGCTGGGCAGGTAATGTAGTTCGCATGCCAGACAACCAGCTCCCTAAGAAACTGCTGTTCTGTGAAATACAGGAAGGCAATTGCTCCCAAGGAGGACAGAGGAAACGCTTCAAGGACACTCTGAAAGAGTCATTTAAGGCCTTCTGCCTAAACCCCGATACATGGGAACAGACAGGCCAGGACAGGGGCAAATGGCGATCAGCTGTTCACAAAGGCGCCAAAACCTATGAAAAGAACAGAACCGCTGCAGCTGAGGGATGCAGACAGGCCCAACTGCTGCTACTATCCCCTGCCCACACTGGCAAAACTGGGTGTGGATTGGCCTGACCAGTCACCTCCGCACCCACAGTATCCAGCCCCAGCCCCCACCCATGGATGACTAGATATGTCCTTGTGGATCCAACAGACAAACAACACAAGAACACCAGAAGATCCTGGCCAAGCTCTTGCAAGGAAGTTTGCAGAATTTTTGAAAACATCGTCAGCTCTTTCCACTCTATTTTGTCTTTTTCAGTTTTACAAAAGGGAGCGTTTGACTGACTGGCGGCTTTTTTTTTTCACTTTATCAGGAACGATATTTTCCCCCGTCTGCTGGCAAACAGGAGTATAACAAATATTGTGGGGTTGATTGCAGGTGGTTTCTCACTCCTTCCTCTCACCCCCCTCCCCCTTGACTGGCTCTTTTGACTTCAGGTTTTTGCGTGGCTATTACATTCAAACAATCACTCGTTCATGGTAGCAGAGAAACTAGAACTAAAATCTTTTTTTTTCTCATTAGCTCTGTTGAGGTAGAAACAGACAATTTAGAAGAAGTGCACACAATGGAGAATGGATATGAATGTAATGCAACATCCCCTGTTGTACCTTCATCCCTCCTGGAGCAACAGGTGATTCCATTATTTTAGGGAAGCAAAGCCTTTAATGCGAGTGTAATGATTTCTTGTGCAAATTATTTGCAAATAACCCTACCAGTAACTACTGTTGTAATTATAGCCATCCCCCCTAATAAAAGGGTTTTAATGTTAAATTAGTGAGATGCCAATAGTAGTAAATAGGACTGTGCAAAACTATAGTTATAAAAATGCCACCTTTTGGTTGCTTTGGTCTTTTTGCCAAAACTCGTCAAATTTTAACCAAGTAACAGCAGTAGTATATCTGTCTAGTTAATTAGTGGATGGATTGGTACATTCAATAAACAACAACAAGACTTTCCTTTATAATAGGGGGTCTGGGGACATATTATTCTGCTTGAGGTCTGTGAAAATTAGAGGCTGTGAAATTTTACATTATGCCTGATCATGCTGTTCCCTAACAATTAAATTTGGAGAACATTGTAGTGCTAAGAGTGATAATAAATAACGAGAAAGGGTACATGTACAACTTTTAAAACCTTGGCTGTGGAGCACTTAGGTTTTAACAGAGGCTGCTGTTAGAGTGTGATAGCACTTCAAATTGCTCTCTAATAGATATCCCTGCAATGATGATAGTTTATCAAGACTCTTTCCTGGCAAAAATGGCTTCCGTGAAAACTACCTTTTTTTGCTTTTGCCCTTACTTGTCACTCCAGTATAGAAGCCAGCAATTGGTTCAACAGGTATTCAGATTCTGGTCAAATTGCAATATGAGAACGTCATAAGTTATGAATATAAGTCTTTTATACTTAATTATTGTTTTGTGAATATATATTTAGCCAAGAGATGACAAAAGGTTTCATAATCTTGCATTAGAAGTGTGGACAGAAGAAGATTGTGTGGATTGGTTGGATTACATTGGACTGGGACATTTCACTCCAGAGTTCAAAGGTTATTGATTTATTATTTGGTTGGAATGGTCAGCCTTTGGCAATGCAAAGTAAAATGCTCATGCAAAAAATTCACCTGGTCAGCTTTAAGAACTTGTCATTTGCACCATGCAGTAATTCCAATCTCTGTGTGCAGGAAACAATAATTATTATTCTAATCAAAATACCAACACAAAACATCCAGTACAAGGACAGAACAGAAAGGCAGCAACTACTTGGCTGTTTGTGTGGCAGCGTTGACAGATCTAGTTGTTAGTGAAGAGCAAGATGTGAACTTGGTCTGTTTGTGTGTATATTATTTTGACAACCTAACAACAGCACCAGGGGAGAACCTTTCTTTCCTTGCTAATTCAAACGAAAGAGTTGTAACTACGTGTATCAGGAATGCTTGTCAAAAGACCAGGTCCTAGTACTCAAATTGTTACAATGAGAAAATGACTAATGTAACTTGTTTGTTTCTATCTGTTTACACAGAACATCACGTTGATGGAAAGATGTTGAAGAACATAAATTTTCAGTTACTTGGTACAGAGAAGTGATGTCATTTTCATTTATATGCTACTTTCTTTTTATATATCTTTTGGAAATAGCTAGAAAAATGTAGTAGCAAAAATGATATGAAGAATAATCCTTTGAGACAGTATGAATCATATTTCTGAAGTATCATGCTTACTACTAGATTAAATTAAGAATGTATGTCATATATCTGTGGGCAAAGGAGGGTTGTACCAGAGGATGTTGTTGCGTTGTTGGTTTTTACGTTTGCTTGCTTTGGCTGGTTCGTACTGTACGGTGTAGTGGTGTCCACTTTCGTCGAGTGCTTTCTGGTAAGGAGATGCGGCTTGGTCAAAGGATGCTTTGTCAGACGATAGGGACAACAAATGAAAGAAGGGGGTAGTTTCTAAAGAAACTGTGGCGCTGGGTCGGTGGGAAAGTAGTATACAAAAAGTTAGTTTTATCAACGGAGTTGATAATGTAAATTGGCCACCGTACAGAAATTCTAAAACCTGACGTTTCGAGCGTTAGCCCTTCGTCAGAGCGAATCGAGGAATTATGGGTTATGTGTAGTTTTTATAGTAGAGTAGGAGCTACGCTATTGGTGGTAACATGGCAACGTGAAAAATAGGAATATATTAGTTAAATGAAAAGCGTTCGTTAATACCGTGAGGATAAAGGGTGCCGATATGGAAGATGAATTTTTGTTCCAGATTCTTGCAATTGCGGCCCTTTCCGTCGTACCTAGATGTAGGGAAAGGCCGCAGATGCATCTTTGTCATTCTTCTCAACATCATGAAGGTGTTCGCGGAATCGGTCACCTAGTCGTCTACCTGTCTCGCCAATGTATAATTTATTGCATAACGTACAGGTTATGCAATAAATGACATTTGCGGAGGTACATGTGAAACGATCGGTGATCTTAACAGATCACTTAGGTCCCGATATCTTGCTAGTGTTAACAATGGAAAGACAAGTTTTGCATCGTGAGCGCGCGCATTTGAAAGTGCCGGGTTGCTCGTTACTTTTGAGCGCGCTTCTAACTAAAAAGTTGCCTACGTTTTTGTCGCGTTTGAATGAAATAAGTGGAGGTTGTGAAAAGATTCTACCAGTCTCGGGATCATTTTGGAGTAATTTAAAATTATTAAGAATGATACTTTTGACTGCATGATTATGAGGATGGAAAGTGAGGGTGAATGGAATTCTGTCGATTGGGCGCGATGATGGCCCGCTTTCACCACAGAGACAGGATAGCCACGTTTTTCGAAGAACTGGCACATCTCCTCTGATTTGCTGGAAAAATCGGAGTCATCACTACATAGACCTCCAAGTCTAAGAAATTGAGAATAAGGAATGGAGTTCTTGACATGTGATGGATGTGATGATGAATACAACAAATAACTGTGAGAATCTGTAGGTTTGTAGTGCACACTGGTACATAGCACGTTGCCACTAAAAGAAACTTTGATATCTAGGATAGGGATGACAGTCGTTTGTTGATGCCGGCGGTGAACGTATTGCAGTGAAGTATTCGGCTTTGTAAATGGTTGATAAGTGCTTCGGTTAGGGGTAAATGTGACGTCTAGGAAGTTAATTATTTGTTTGTTAGCTTCTATGGTGATGCGTAGTCCGTTATTATTAAAGATGCGGCATATTTCTTTCTTGATGTTCTCTGTGTTTATTGGTGTCGCGTTAGTGATGAGTAGTCCGTTGCCTCGGTAAAGTCCTACGTTTATATTAAGATCCTGGAGTTGGGAGAGGAGAAAGCTTCCCATTGTTACATCGAATGTTGTATTACCTTTCTTTTGCCAGGGTATGTGCTTGTGGATTAAGATGGAGTTTTTAGCGTGGATTATAATGTTTCTTTCGTCGGTGTTAATGTTGTCATAGTTGAAGGCAAAGTCGAGTGCTTTGTTTAGGAGGTCTTGGCTGATGGATGGATAGAACTCTTCGATGTCGAAGCAGATGAAGCAGAAGTGTTGTTTGTTTTTGATAGACTTGAACCAGTTGATTACAGCTGTGGTGTTTTTCCATTGGTTGAAGTTGTGTTTTTTCGCGATTGTGCTGTTGATGTGGTCGAGGATCTTTTTGCTGACTTTGTCTATCTCTGACTTCGTGGGGTTGATGAGTCTGCAGGTCAGTTTGTTTGCGAAGTGTACTTGTATTGAGCACTGTGGATTAAGATGGAGTGTGTGTGTGTGTGTGTGTGTGTGTGTGTGTAGGAAAGAAACCCTGACATTGCACACCCTGAAGAAATGTTTTGAAAGAAAATTTGCCCGGAGCGGGATTTGAACCCACGTCCCCTTGTTACTAGTCGGGTGTGATAACCACTACACCACCAGGACAACCATGCTGGCAACACAGCCATCGAAGAGGTAATTTACGTGGTCAGGGCGCGGGCCTCCCAGGGAATTTTCTTTCAAGGTGACAAGGTAGGGGAGCCTATAGCTCCACTTGAAACCCAGGCAGCTAGTTCCTCAAGTCAAAAGGGTGGCCTTTATTTATGGGTTCAACTGTATAAGCGTTTAAAGACAAAATAAAGGGAATTTTTAGATTGCTTCTTTGTTGCCAACCGCGCGTCAATGAGTTCATTTTGTTAAGCAATTTCTGCTGTTTCATATGGTACCATAACTTTGCCGTCACATGAAACAGTTGGCTAGATTCAATCCTTCCAAATGGTACAGTTTGTTGAAACTCGTTCTAGCCTTTTTAATTTTTTAAATTTGTTACTTTTTTTGTTTTTTATTTTTGAAAATTATTGTTCTTGTTATTATCATCATCATGTGTACAAAACTATACAAACTCCAAAATTAATTCTTCAGCACTGAAATACAATACATGTACAATATTACAGTACTAGGTCACTACTTTAAGAGGACCTGCAACTATGAGATACTTTTGCTTTCCTTCCTAAATCCCAAAAAGCTTATTTACATCGGACAGTCTTTGTAATTTCATCTGTATACTAATTGTATCTGTCCAGTGACTAAAATCTAGTCAACAACTTGAAATAAATAAAGGCTCTAAGGTTTCACTCTCCTTATCACAAAAAGTACACAGGGCTGTTGTGGATCATACAGTTTTATGAGGAAAGGAATTTGTAACCAAATACCTGTTCCAAAATTTTATTCTGAAACTTGCGAGTTTTTGTGTCCAAGGCAACTTTAATGGGTAATTTATAAATTGTTTTTATAACTTCATAAATTTATGACTACCAATTTTTAAAATCAAATTTTACTCATTGTCACTTGTTATTATCAAGGATGCAGTGTAGTTTTTATATTATATAATGTTTTTGTCAATTTGTAAAATTCCAGAGGAGATTGGAATAGATTCTCCCGATGAGCGAGAAGTTATTCTGTCTGAAATTTATCGTCGTTTTCACCCTGAGGAAGAAGATATGTTTGAAATGGAGATACAAGGTATTTTATTTAGAGTGACTTAAAGAACTTACATGTTGATTAAAGGTAGCGATTTGGTTCTAAGTTTGGTCCCAGGAGTATCTTAATGTCCAGGATTTCACGTTATTAGATACACTCCCAATTTTGACATCCAACATGAAGTGTCCCTTTAAGTTCATTCATCACGGGAACATTTGAACCCACAAATGACAAGCTCCCAACATCAGTTGCTTCATAGTTCAGTTGGTTAGAAGATCGCAGCATCGCGAGGTCACGGGTTCAAACCCCGTTGAAGTCCTGAATTTTTCAGGCTTCTCTACGCAATTGCTGAAATTACGTGCATAACTGCGAGGATCATAGCTTCACTTGCATGTTTTCTGTTATATTATGCAAGGCAGTTGTTCTGGTATTGATAACATACCAGTACATTTTACTTTCTTGTCCAATGAGAGAATAAATTATTGTTGCTTGTAAATTTCACAACAGGTGCCTTGCAATCAGCCTCTGAACAGGAAAGAATGAAGATCATGGCTGTCCTTAATGCCCTCAGATCTCCAGCATTCCAAGCAGAGCTTGGTCTCACTCACTCCACCGGCCCTTCCTCACCACATGACAGTTATGCATCAGAGTCAGGCTCTATATCAAGTGGTATGACTGGGGGGAGTGATGAACATCATGATCTGGCCATGCCATCGCCACCCCCTCCTCCCAATTGGTCGCAGGCAGGGCACAATATCTGGAAAGAAAACAATGTAAGTTTAGTGCTGTGTTCCACCACTTGTCCATGGATCTCTTTCACAATGTTGATTGAAATTTGTTTTAGATAGGGTAACACAGGAGATCAGGAGGTTTCAAGTAAAAGCTAAACGATTAGATGAGGTGTGAGAAACAAATTTACTGTAGAAAATTACAGCAACTGGGGAAATGCATGCTTTGAAGAGCCAAAACAAGAACAAAACACTCGAGATTTGATGTAAAATGAAATGGAACTATAGGTTGGGTCAACATTTATTGTATCATCAAAATGTTGCTGGACATGTCTGTTATAGTCCTGTGAATTGTTAAGATTATTTGAGGGGTCAGTTTAGCCTTCACTGTGTTAAGCCAGCCATAATTTTCCTAAATTCCTGTTTTATTCAGGCCCTTGAAACAAAGAGTAAGGGAGGAAAATCAAAGAAACACAGGAAATTATCGAAAGACAGCGACAAGTCATCAGAAAAGGAGAAAAAAAACGATAAGCATGGACAAAAGCAGAAGAAGCACAAAGGGTACGATGACTTAACTGGTGGCTTTTTGCACTGAGAACAAATCTATAGTTAAGTCAATAAATCTGTTGGTTACAGGCAAGGGTTGCTTGGGCAGTAAAGCAGTTTTTTTTGCTTATTTGCTAGTCGATAAATCAACCTGGGTCAGTCAGGTTAACAAGTGACTGATCGAGTTACAATCATTGGTCACCCAGTATTCAATGAGTAATTCAGTCGAGCTACCAGGCAGCCAGTCACTGAACGAAGGAATCAGTCATTTGATGAGTGAGTTACGTATATAGACTCCAAATTAGCCAGACGCCAAGTCGCTAAAAGCTGGTTATTAAGTCAGCGGAACAAAAAGCGAATGTGTCATTTTCACTGCCAGCCTTCACTTCACTCTTTAGTCTGTTAGCTAGCTTACCATTTACCCTGTACCTAAGGAGTATCTGAATCAGCCTGCCTATGTATTAATTAATCATCCAGAAAGCTAAGACTTACTTACGTTTACACACCACAGCGTCTCCAAACTGCTGGATAGCTTGTCCCTCAGTTCGGGTTCATCAAAACTGACGAAGCTCTTCCAACACCATTCTTCCTCTTCGTCAACATTACCTGCTAAAAAGCTCAATCCTACTATGCAATACCTACTTCAAGCTGGACCTCAAGGTCTGATACGGATCTGGCCCATCGCTCTGTCTGAAGAAATGAATTATTGCAGTTTCATGGTGAACATGACCACCACAAGTGCGGAAATTATCAAGCTTGTTTTTGAGAAGTATGAAGTTGTTGATGATCCACGGCGGTTTTACGTTTGCGAAACAAGTCTGGGGAAAGGAGGTGAGCTTTATTTGCATCGAACAATCGAAACTTAGAGAAAATAGAAATTTGGTGGCAACTAGATTTGGTCGCTTTCAATAATCAGCTTTTTCAATGTGAATGTGAATGCTATTGTTACTGACAGCAAGGATATAAATTGTATTATCATTTTATTATCATTTCCGCAATTTATCAATAACATTTCGAAAGAAAAACGTTTTGATAGATAAGACTTCCAAGGCTGGGGGGTATTAGGGATGGTGCAGGGGGGTGCAGGGATGGCGCAGTGGTGAGAGCACTCGCCTCCCACCAATGTGGCCCGGGTTCGATTCCCAGACTCGGCGTCATATGTGGGTTGACTTTATTGGTTCTCTACTCTGCACCGAGAGGTTTTCTCCGGGTACTCCGGTTTCCCCTCTCCTCAAAAACCGACATTTGACTTGATTTACTTTCATTGTTCATTTCAATTTACAGTGTCCCCAATTAGCGCTCCAGCGCTAGAACGACTAGACACTTAAATAAAGTTCCTTTCCTTTCCTTTCCTTTCCCAACAGCCATCTGCTTCATTATCGTCTCGTTCTATGAAATGAAAGTTAGAAAGATCATCGCTCTTAGACAGGGATATTAATTAGTTGCCACCGAACCTGAACCAGGCTTGAACGCTTCGCGTTGTAATGGATTAAGAAGCTGTGAACAGAATAGGATATGCCTTGCATGCCTGTGGAATCAACTCATTGACCGACAGTGCATCTATTTCTGCACAGGCGAGCTTTCCGCAAAGTTTTTACCCGAGAACAAAAGTACGCTTGCGTTTCTTTGCTTTTTATCTTTCAGGTTCTCATCAGGATCTCTTGGACTCCGACTGTCCGTTGTTCTTTCAGTGCCGCTGGCAAGATCCCGATAAGCGTCGATTTGAATTGAGGTGCAAGAATGAAGGAGTTATCAAGGTAAAAAGGAAATGGAGGAAAAAAAAATTGTGGCAATCATACAGATTTACTTTCGAAGTATGGGTGGGTAAAGTGAATCGATTGCCGTTCATTGAGATGGAAAAGCTGACTTGTTTATCTCTTTCAGTCTTTTTAAAGTTTAATTGATTTAAAGCTCAACGTTGCGCTCAATCGCGCCTTAAATTATAGTCAGCGTTCAAGCCCCAATCCACCAAGTCTCTCGTTAAAGCCCTGAATTGTTTGAAGAAACGCGACATCGTTATTACCGAACCAGATGAAGGCTCGGGAGTCGTTGTGACGGACAAAACTGAGCATATCCCAACCTCGTTCCCAGGGTCTGAGCGCTGCTTCAGTTGAGAACACTTCCAAGTTTTTTCCCGTTGATGACAGGCGACCTAAAACCCGTGGGCAACCACCTTAACACTACCACTCTCTCCTTCAGAAAGAGAAAGAGTTGCGCACAACACTATATGAAATTTTGCCTGATGAAATTGCAAATACACTCTGTCCGAAAACTTCCAGGCATGCACATCTCGACGGCCCTCCGAAGACTCACAAAGCCACGTTGAGTACGAGGCCCATTCTATCTGCCACCGTAATTAACGTACAATTACAAGCTCGCCAAGTGGCTTGAAGAAAAGTTGAAACCACTTTCCATAAACGAGTACACAATTACCGATGCCTGTGATCTTGCTGATGAAATTCGAAAACTTTCTGTTAATGAAAATGATATTCCGGTCTTCTATAACGTTACAGCTCCCTTCACCAACGTGCCGTTGGATGAGACTATCAACATCTTTGTCAATAAAGCCTTCACGGATGGTTGGTTTAATAAAACCTATGGGATTAACCTGAAAAAAGATCAGCTCGTTAAGTTACTTGAAATTGCCAGAACCAATCAACTTTTTCAGTTTGATGGTCAGTTGTACGAACAAACGAATGGAGTGGCTATGGGCTCCCCTCTTGGCCCCCTAATGGCGAACGTCTCCAATGTGCCACCTCGAAGAGAAACACGCGATGGCTTGATGCCTCATCTGTACAGAACATACGTTGATGAATGCCAAATACTGTGCCACTATGTTTTTTACCACCTTGAATGGCCTACACCTTAGTCTAACGTTCACGATGGAGCTTCCTGTAGATGATAGGATCCCTTTCATCACATTGAAATCATCAATAATGGAACAAAACTCGAAACTCAAGTCTATAGAAAGTCAACCAATACTGGCTTGCTCTTACATTTTCATAGTCACACTGATAAACGCTATAAAGACTCTTTATTAACGACAATTCTACATCGCGCTTATGCGCTATCTTCCACAACAGAGTCTTTTAATGAAGAATGCACCAAATTGCGCTCCATTTTTAGCCGTCTTGATTACCCGCGTGGAGTCTTATGGATTCTGTTATTTCCAATTTTGTTTCCAGTTTTAATTGATTTAAACCACCAGAAATATTTCCATTATTATTAATCTTGTGATTTGTGAATATCGTTACAATGTATACTTCTTCATTTTGATTACTTTCATCCTGTTTCGGACTTTAGCGATCAATCATAAAATAAATAAAATAAATGACCTGTTTGAAGGGGAACTGAAGGCAAAAAAATAAGCATTTTTTATTTGCACTTTAGACCGTGCGCAATAATGTTTTTAACACTTTTTTTCTGGCGTATCCGTCGTTTTTCCACCTACAAAAACGGTTTTTACTCCGATTCTCGGCCATCAGCATTGCGGATCAGAATGGAGGAGTTAGCGGTAATTTTTGCAGCTTATGATGTATGATATGGGGAAGACATGTGAGAGCGCCCCATATAGAAGCAGTGTTTTTGACTGATGTTTGTCGTGAATATTGAGTCCGCAAAGAAAGAGCAAAACAGCGAATAAAATATCCACCGCAGCACTTGTTTCTCTTGATTACGAATTTCTGTTCCCCATATCATACGTCACAGCAGGGTGCTGATTTAGTTTTTGTGCCTACACTGAAAACGCAGAAACAGGAAACGCGAAAAAGCCCAACTTCGAACGTAATAGCCTACTTTCGATATATTAAAATTCAGTCCGAAACAAAAGGCGTCATCTCGGGGCTGTGGGGAATAAACTCATACAAATCCTTATATTTATTCCCCAGTGCCTCGAGATGATGCCTTTTGTTTCGGACTGAATTTTAATATATCGAAATTGGTCTATTTTCTTAACTTGACTTACGTTAGTCTTTCCAAAAACAATGTTGGAAAAATAGCTGATTTTGGCCTTCAGTTCTCCTTTAATTCATCCTCTAGCAATAAGCTAAGTTACAGGATTTCGGGTCAGAAGATACATTGAGGAATACATTAAGAAAGGCTACTATAAGGAACGGAATTACTTGGAATTTATGTTCAGTTCAAGAGCAAACTTATTCGTGACGACTTCACTAAACTTAAAATTACATGGCTTCAAGAATCTGCCGTTGTTTCTTCGAGGCCTCAACTGATAAGAGGAAGCAGCCACATCGATACGGTCTAGCACATGTTGATGTAAAGGTTTCTGTGGCGTTGGACCAGATATGAACCGTTTACATGCGGCTATTTTGCGCTCTTGTAGTGTGACTATGTTGGCATTAACTAGGGCCTCATTATAATTCTTGCCTGGATAAATTATGGCCATTGTGCGCTTATCTATCCTCTCTATTGAGTCAGAGATATATCGTGGCAGGTTGACATATACTACGCTAGCGTACTCAAGCGTTGATCGGACGATTGCACAATAGACTTGAACGATGTCCTGACCAGGGACACCACAGCGTTTAAGCTGCCTAATAGCATGGAGGCGGCGGTTGGCTTTTTTCACTATAAAGTCGAAGTGAGCCTCCCACGTCAAGTCGTGAGAAATAAGTACGAGGGGTTAGGGTTAGGGTTTAGGGTGAAAAGGGTGATGTGAAGTGCTATTTTACTACCCGTGTAAACCATGTGAGCGTTAACCCTAATTCCGGCACCCTGGTCAGAGTTTTTCTCTGTCCTTGAGTGGCCCCATTCCATTAGTAGGGCTAACGCTCACATGGTTTACATGGGTAGTAAAATAGCACTTCACATCACCCTTTCATAGTTAATTCCCGTGAGAAATAAGGACGCCAAGAAATTTAAATGACCTTACTTCTAAAAAGGAGCCGTCCGTGGCAATAGGAGGACACTGAAAAGTATTAAAATGTAAAAAGTCAATCGCCAAAACCTTGCATTTAACTGGATTGAGACACATGTTACTGCTTGAAGCAAATGATTGAACCTGCGAGACAATCTGATTTCACACGCAATCCTGGAGCACTTACGCTAACTGGTTCCCGTACATGTTCTATGTTTTCAGATGCTGTTTGAACTTGAGGGTTATGAAGATGATTTAGATTATCGCTCTATTCCGCTATCAACAAAGACCCCTTGTTCAGAGGCTCTACCACTTATTGTGAAAAAGTTCAATTTGCCTGGTGAAGCTAGTGAATATTTCTTGGTGGAAGTTTCTGAAGAAAATGAAGGTACCGTTTCTTTCTGTTCACAAGCAATGACCATTGCGACCTTTCCCACGCGAGGTTGTGGGGAGCGTGGAGAGGAATAACGAACTTTGTCAACTTTTAAAGGAAATTACTCTTGTGTGACGGTAATCTCGTTCCAAAGTGTATCCGACGTCCAAAGGAAAGCAATTTTATATGGTTTGGTGGCAAGGCTGGATTGGGAAACACTTCAGCCCAGACCACAACGCCAGTTATTCCCACAAGCTTTCGCTAAATAAGAACAAATTTTGGACAATCGAGGATGACCTGGCGGGTTCTTATTATTTTGAGGGAGTGTTCTTTGGGTTTTTTTTAATCCAGAAGACCTTGACGTTCGTAATCCAGCCGAAACGCGAAACGTTTTCCTGTATATATTAAAATTGAGGGCTTTTGTCCTTCTCCCCACCACGCGCTTTTTTCACTGAACCTAAAGTACCGGTTACTAAAGACTCGTGCTTTATCTGTTTCACTCTGCGCAGATGACAGAGAAGAGGTCGCTGGCCACGTGTGTCCGTTGCGGTTGCAGATGGCTTGGAATGCGCCTGATCACGTGTTTAGGCTTTGCCGACGAGCAGCAGACGGAGGCAATGATGAGGATAGCAAAGATATCATGTTAGATGGCTGGTTGGTGTACTGATTGTCTTTGCGAATGTTTTGAAAAATAGTACTGTTGTCTACATGGCAACTATTTCCATCCATAAGGAACTCTTTTCCCGAATATCCACACTGCTCAATGACTTTCATTTGGTGTGTGTTTGTTGGGATTTCAGTTTCGTAATAAGAATTCCGGCAGCACAACTAATCAAGCAGAATATCTCTTAAATAAGCTGATTTCTATTGTCATCCCACATATTTTCATAAGGGATCGATTTGAAAAGAACCCGGTTTTGAATGATAATATCAACGTCACGTGAGAGCGTGGCCTGTTGGAGACCCTTTGAATGTTTACACTGAACTGATGTTTCTTCTTGAATTAAAAAGACTTGATTCAAAGTTTGAAAACGTTTTTGGTATTCTTTTGTTAGGACGACAGATGCGACTGAAGATGCAGCCCACGAGCCAGGTATCCAATCAGAATTGTCCTCGGCAGCGGAGGAAGATGACCTTGATATGGCGCCCGCCATCCTAGGTACCGGTGAAAGGGACGAAATTGTGGAAGAAACCAGGGAAGACCTGATGGAAGGGTTAGCTCGGTTGGATAGCGTAATCGAGGAAGAATCAGAAGCGATCGCTTCTCAGGAATTGCAGAAATTGAAACGACAACTTTCGGAGAAAGAAGTAGAGCTTCGAGACTTGCGATTGAAAACTGAAGTGTTGAAAGAAAAGGATTCAGAGATTGAACGCCTAATGGACGAAAACGGAGAGCTTAGAAGAACAGCTGAAGACCTGAACAAGCTACGGTTAGAAAAGGAGGACCTCGAAAAAGAGAACGAGGAATTAAGGCGACTAGTCCTGACTGTAAAGGAGAGCGAGTTGCACGAGCTTCGGTTAAGGAACGAAAAACTGTGTAAAGAAGCCCAAGGGATTGAAGAAAGATTCAAGGATGAAATTTCGCTTCGAGATCGAGAAATTGAGAGGCTTTATGCTAGAAATAACGAACTTTCTTTTAAAGAAAAGGAACTGGAGTCTCTGAATGAGAGAAACGTTTCGCTACTGGCCTTTGAAGCACAGCAAAAAGAACTCGAGAAGCTGAGGCTTTTTAGAGATGAAGTGAGCGCCAGTCAAAGGGACATGACTTCGAAGCTGAAATCTTTGCAAGAAAAGAATATGGAATTGGAAATCGAAGTTTCTCAGGCCGAGAATTTGGTGCAAATTAATCGAGAGTTGTGCCGAAAAGCTGACGAAGGTGAGATCTTGAGACAAGAATTTGAGCGAACCAATAATGAGAAAAAAGAGTTGAATGATAAATTGGAAGACTTGATACACGAAAAAACAGAGTCAGAGCGGATAAACACAGCAGAAGTCGAAAAACTGCGCGAGAAAAACCTTGTGTTGATGGTTCAGTGCAAAGATGCGGACGAGATGAAGAATAATATCATTAAGTTGACAGCACAACTGCGTGACATGGAGAGGGAAAACCAGTATGAGGCGGATAATGTACAAAGGAGGCTTGATGAGTTAACAGCGGAGAAAAAACTGTTGCAAGAGAGGATTGCGGAATTGGAAAAAAATCAAAATAGCGAGGAGCAAAAGGATATCAGCGGAAAAGAGGGGGAAGACTTGAAACTTGAGAACATCTTTCTGGTTGAAAGGACCAAAGAAATCGAGGACCTGAGGGCGTCCGTTGCTAAACTTTCTGCTGAGGTCAGAGAGAATGAGTCGTTTAAACAGAAATACAAGGAACTCAGAGACGTGGAGAGTGTGAGTATAATGTGATTTAACATAATTTGTCCGGGGTTGAGCGGTCTATTTCAACTTAGTTGGGGTATCCTGCCAGTTACTTTAGGTTGGAGTTCCATTCAGCTAAAGTTTCCAGGCTTCCTTTTCAAATGCTCAAGTTTCTCGCAACTGCGATGATCTGTTTCTCTTTGACTTCACGTATTTCCAGTCAATTGAAATTGCAACACGCAAAACCTGAGAAATTACCTTAATAATATTTTCCCAATATTTTCCCCAATCCAAACCATAATAACCCTAACAATTATGCAAAACTTGAGCTACATTTTTCTTTTGTTTTGGCACCAACATGGCTGTCTTATCATGTGAGTGCAATCAAAGAATATACCTTATTCATAAATGGAGGTCAATTTATAATTCTTTTGTCGAAGTGCAAATTAGCCTACCAAGCCTCGATACCATACAGTGAATTGAAAAGAATTCTTGCTCTAAAATGAGGCTTGGTAGGCTAATTTGCACGTGGACAAAAGAATTATAAATGTGACAGCCATTTATGAATAAGGTCTATTCAGGTGGCTTCAACTGGATTCGAACCCATGACCTCCGCGTCTTCGTCTTTACCTCGCACTTCGAATATTTGCATTTATTTCATCGAGTCATTTCACGAGAACACATGAGCCCAACAAATGGGCCATTTCCGAGTTGATGCTTGTCTTGGTTTCGAAGCGAGTCTTGGTGCTCAACTATTCTTGGTTTGCATCCTGCATCATGGGTTCGAATCCACTTGGAGCCACTTGAAAATTTCAAGTGTCTATAAAAGGCAATTGCTAAAATTCTCCAGATAAGTGCAAGGTTTAGGGTTAGGGTTAGGGTTATAATATAGTCAAATTCCCCAAAGACTTTTTCGTTATTGTTCAATCCACTAAGAGGTTTAGGGTTAGGGTTATGTCACCAACGAGCGACATCGTTAAATACCCACTTCTGGCACTTGTCGTTCCCAGACTATACACTTTCGAGTTTCATATATTTGGCCAAAGGGCATTAATTAATAACGAGTCGATTTGCCGTCTTATGTTGCTCGTGGTCACGGGTGTTATCGTGAGTGTAAACTACACTTAGGAACTGGGTTGCAATTTTTATAAGTAATTCTAACCAAAATTTAAAAGGGCAACCGTAGGTCTAGGAAAAAATGAGACCCTTGAAATTCGGCGTGTTTGTTTTGTATTGCCATGACACGACAGTGGGGTGGAATGCCAAGTGGATTCCAATTAATATTTTTCATGTGCTATTGCGAAAGTAGTCTCGATAATTAGAGGTGGGAACGGACAATCTTACTTATTTCGTGCGCTGTTACATGTTTAGCGAGAAGTATAAATTCATTTTCAGTTAAGTAATGTTGCCATGTTATGATCTTTTTGAGGGAAGTATTTAACCAAACAGATTAACACGACAGAAACCATAGCTCGGCAGAAAGATAAAAAACTGAAAGAATCTGAGAACAAGATCAACACTTTGGTGAGCTAATTATTTTTTAGGAATTGATGTGAATATTTGAAGTCATATAATTATCAAAAAGGAAACCGTAATAGGTTCTTCTTCTCGATTCTTGGAATCAGTTGCAAGTAGTTCTGGACGCACCTCAAGGAGTCACTTGTTTGAAAGCAATTGCATGATTGCTCTTCCTTTCTTGCCAAAGCTGATCTCAAGTTTTCCCACACAACGCACCTGTTACATTGATTTGCTTTCCCAGTTTTTTTTTTTCGGAACTGGGGACTTATTACATGTTCTCTGCATGCAAGATGCAAGGTACGCCACACATGTCCAATACAATCAACTAGATTCCGGTCATCAAGTCTAGATTCTATTGGAATTACTAGAAGTCTAGTCGTGAAATGGAACCGGAAGTCATATCTGTGTCACGTTGGGGAGGGTGAAGTCCATCGGAGTCGACTGGAATCGCATCGAGCGATTTGAGCGTTAGCCCTTCGTCAGAGCGAGTAGAGGAATTGTGGTTGTTGCTGGTTTTTATGCCGGTTGGGAAGAGCTTTGCCAATGGTGGAAATATGGTAATATGTTACGATATATGCACAGCGGTTCTCAATGAACTTTCAAACGAATATCGTGCATCTTCAGGTGTATCTGGCCACACAGCCACATCTCATTAAACGAATGTTTTTAGAAATATAAGAAACATCTATTTATCCATCGCACCCTCAATTGCAAAGATATCATGATAATTACACATCACTGAAATATTGACCAAACCTATAAAAGTGACGCTTATTTACCGCCTTTTTCCTAATCCAGATAAACTACTAAATACACAGGGGACAGCTCATCATTGCTATTGTTAAAAATTCACTCGCATGTGTGCGTGCACAATTCTGTATCATTTATAGCGTCTTCTCCAAGGGTACGCGTCTTCTTTCGTCAAAATAACAGCATACCTCGCTCTGAAAGCCGAGATTTGTAGTAAGTTACGTTAAAAACAAGCGCGCAACACATTGTGTATACCTCGTTCGTTCAAGGATGACGCAGTGGTGAGTGGTGAGAGCGCTCGCCTCCCACCGATATGACCCGGGTTCGATTCCCAGACTCGGCGTCATATGTGGGTTGAGTTTGTTGGTTCTCCACTCTGCTCCGAGAAGTTTTTCTCCGGGTACTCAGCCCGGTTTTCCCCTCTCCTCAAAAACCAACATTTGACTTGATTTGCGTTAAATGCTAATTTCAGTTTACAGTGTCCCCAATTAGTGCTCCAGTGCTAGAACGACTAGACACTTAAATAAAGTTCCTTGCCTTTCCTTTCCTTTCCTTTCTTAAAGTCGAGATTTCAAATAAGCCGCGTAAAGAAACAAGCGCGAACACATTGCAATTATCACACCTTTGTTTCTATTTCATCTATGTTTATTGCATGATACAAAATTAGATGTTTGGCTTTCGATTATCACGCGTTCCTTTTCGTTTTTGTTATCATTTACTTTTGGCTGTTATGCACAACGGTTCTCAATGGACTTTCAAACGAATATCGTGCATCTTCAGTTCTATCTGACGACACAGCCACATCTCAATAAACGTACGTTTTTAGCAATATATGAAACATTTATCTTGAAAAAAATATTTCCAACACTTTTCAGTGCGTACAAAAGTCGCGACACACGGTCGAAGTTGTCCAGAAGGCCCACCGTGTTGAAATTGTATGGTTACGTGATCAAGTAACGCGCGTAGCCATGGACTACGAATAGAAACTTTGTGACTCCAATGGAATCTATTCGTTGCCAATGGATCTATTAGAGTCCAGTGGAACGCTTTCCTTGAGCCGCCGATCGATAACAATAACTCTGAGAGTTAACCCTAACCCTAAACCCTAACCCAATCGATCCAATGGAACAGTTTTCTTGGGTCTCCGAGAACAAGTACAATAAAAAACTTGTCACTCCAGTGGAAACTTTTCGTTACCAATAGATCCATTGGAGTCCAATGGAACACTTTCTTTGGGCCACCAATCGACAACAACAAACTTTTTTCGAACTCTCGAACAAGTAGAAAAATTGTCACTCCAGTGGAATCTATTCGTCGCCAATGGATCCGTTGGAGTCCAATGGACCACTTTCCTTGAGCCACCGATTGACAACAAGAAACTTCTTTCTAACTCTTATAACGAATAGAAAACTTGTCACCACTTGACTTCCGGTTTTCCAATAGAACTTTAGTCTAGTCGAGTGTATTGGACAACCCTCGTTTTCGTAAGCCTAAGATGGCACGTTCTGACCACTCGTTGAATTTGTTCCTGGTAGTCCCTGGTTCAACTTCTTGTAAATAGCCAACTGGTTTGCCTCCGGTCAGTTGGGATTCTTTACAGTTGTTGTTGAATGTTTTGTTCTGTCGTGATTGTGCATGTTTCATTGGCCCTGAAAAAACCCCTATGGGGAGTGGTCAATTAAATATGTATGTATGCTGAAATTGCCTTACTTTGTTTTTACTCGTTTTCTTTCTTCTTTTCACAGACCATTTGTGGTTAGCATTTTCTTGTGATGCCCTTAAGGGGGCCTGAAATACATTTTTTTTTTTCAGACTGAGGCAGTGAAAGATATGGAGGCCAAGCTTGAAGAACAGGAGCAAAATCAGCATTATCTTGACCAACTTTTGACCATGCTCAAGGACCGCGATCCAACGTTACTTCACGTGATCAACAGTTCACTCGCATCAAAGTACGAATCTTGGAATGTCATTTGCTGATAGTTACGTGTTTACGAGGGCGGTTTCTTACCAGATGATGAGGGTGCTCTCCGCCAAATTCCGAAACCAACCCCAGGCTGCTCCATATCGCGGCCGAATAACTTGTGCTTTCAACGTCTCCCACGTCAATAGAAACTTTTTGTGATCTAATCCGGCAGGGGATGCGCTAACCTTTAGCAACCAAAAACCTTATCATTTATTAATTTTTTTCTGACCGAAGCCAGAATAACTTGTCTGGAAGTTGTCTAAGGAAACAGAACTTCTAAGCAATGAGCCACTCTTGTCTGTTCGTGCAGCCATCTTTATCAGCCATCATATATTGAATCCGCAATCTTGGATATTCCAATCGCAGTGCAAAAAAATTATCAGTGAACAACTGAAATTGCATTATTACTCTGTTTTTTTTTCTTTTGCAGTGAACCAGAGGAATGGTGCTGAACGTTGATAAAAAGGCAATCCAGTAGTTTTTCAAGGTGCCGGAATGAGCTTCGAGCAAACATTCGCCGTCATCTTTCCTGTAAACTTGAGAAAACCTTAGTTTATTTTAGTAAAAAGAGCCAGAATTGCAAAGACAGTGGATGAAACGGGCTTACATGTATCCCTTATTTGAAAGACTGTAAGTTAATAAGTCCGTGTAGTCAGTTTATCTCTTCTTGTGAATAGAAATACCTTGAAAACGTTTTTCATGAAATGGGCTCCAAGGACTTCATCAGTAGGCCAGATACCTCGCAACTCTTTACATTCTCTAATTTTTTGGATCGATTATATAGGACATATCTCTCATTATTGTATTTAGGACAAGGCTCCATTGTTTCTGTTGTATATTTTTTGTGTCCTTTGTTTTCACTTGCCACCTCTTTGATTCCACGCCGTTGTCGACGCTTGTTTTGCTTGGAAAAAATCTGAGATCCTTAGGGAGTCTATGCACTTCCATGAGAGCTGCGTCCATGAGAGCTGCCCCGATGGTCTAACGTAACGTAAACAACCTATTTGGGAGACTCTGGTAGTGAATAAGATGATTTTATTTGGATGGATGAAACGTTGTCAGTTTGGGCAGTAATTTCGTCTTTGTGCGTGACCTGAACAACAGGCGCTTGTTCCTGGTTTTGCAGGCGAGCGCGTTCGTCGCTCCCTGCAACCACTGTTGGTACCCAGCCAAATTATAAAAAAGGTGTCTCCGCGCGATGAAGCGACCACGTTGGTGAAAAAAACAGGTTGTGTACTTAGTCTAATATACTCTAATGGGGTCGAATTTCCGATGTTTTGAAGTGGTTCATTTGGTGCCATTTTTGCAAAACGTTTTTTACACAATGACTGCAAAATTCTTGCGCGCTCATTGGCTAACTTTTATTGTCAATAAGCGGACAGACATAAATTTATAATTTATGCGATAATGACGCGATATTGCTCGCGTCAGGTTGAAGTTTCTCGCATTTTTGTCGCGCGTTCTTCTTGTGTTTTGACTTAATTTTCACCCCTCTGCCTTTTTGTTATTGTAAAAAACAAATTGATGTCGGTTTTTCATGCGTCTGTCCTGTTATTGACAATGAATTTCGTCATAACATTGTCAAAGTAGTCTGCGTATTCACTCGGCTATCGCCTCGTGGATCCACAGCTACTTTGACAATGTTATGACGAAATTCATGATCAATAACAGGACAGACGCATAAAAACTGACATCAATTTGTTAAATAGAGTATAACCGCTCAGTTAGCGCGAGAGCTCCTAATGGTTTTTGGGGAGATTGTTTGTAAAATTAGTGAGCGCTGTAGTTTATGTCGGTCGTGATCCACTCCTTTACCTGTTAGCTAGTAGGTTTGGCCCAGGTATTTTCAAGCCTGCTGTAAATATTATTATTAACCCTAACTTTGCTTAATCGCTTTTGTAAGGGGTCTCTTGAGGGGTTTGATAGAAATTAAGAATACCACATGATTAAATCTTAGTCATAATTTTATAACTTTATACTTCCAAATGAGATATAATTTAGATACCTGTACAGCTTCCACAAATAAAAAGGTCTCGGGTATCCTTGTCATTTGGTCTTTAATTCAGTTCAACTGATCAGCAGCCGTGCTAACAACGTTTAGTGCGGATCAGATTATGGTGATTAAAATGGGGTCAATTTAGCTTTATGGGGCATTGTCACGGCAGTTATACAGTTGGTGGTGGGTGAAAACTGGGTTACATTCAAGCTAACGGGTAAAATCCTCGATAACCGAAGAAGACATTAACTGAATTTTATGGGGATTTTTGGGGGACTTTGACAAACGAGGATCAGGTCAATGAGATGACGCCTTTTCTTTTCTTATAGTTTTATGTTGCGATCAAACTTTGATTTATCAGGTGCAACATCCCATTTACGTGTAACCAAAAATTTTAGTAGTTTTTGTGGTAGTGCACTAGTGCACCACACACTGTCATCGGGGCTCTCTGAGTAAGTGAGTGTAAGATTTGTAGGCCTGCAGCGCGTGCATGATTTACGAAACTAATGTACGGTTTTCTTGAATTACAACAATTGATGTTTGTTTGCGGCCCACTTGTCGCCTTTTTCCTTTCTTGATTTTCTTAATGAAAAGAAAATGAAAACTGTTTGAGTACGTTATTGTCAAATTAAATTCTTAAATGTCTTAAATCAAAATCACTCTTATGTCTACGGAAACCCTAATCGATTGCCCAGTGATAGAAAAGATAAGCTGTTCTGAATTAAACGAAACATTAAAAAATCGCAACTTAGTTTTCACCTTATGTCGAAATTTTTTGGTCATCGAGTGTAAGTGTACGTTCGACAACACTACTTTAATTTTGCTGATTGGTGAACATGTAGATTATATCGGCTAGTCTTTGTCTATTGATTTCACTGATAGCCTCTTTCTTCTCTTTTAATTTATTCACGCAATTTTTCGCTCGTCTTTTCTTTTAAAAAATTGTATCTGTTTGAAACATAGAGAAGTGGACGCCGCCGGTGTGTCAGGTGGGAGGGAAAACGGCAGGTACAAAGCACAGGTCACAAGTCACAGGTCATTGTTTTACCAATACAGAATGTATCCTAAACATTCATAAAAGCTAAGCTCAGGCCTAATCAGGCCTAAACAAAAGTTTTAAGGCCTAAGGTTAGTTTTTATGAATGTTTAGGATACTTTCTGTATTGCTAAAACAATGACCTGTGACCTGTGTTTTGTACCTGCCGGAGGGAAAACAAGCTGAAAAGCCTTCTTGAATCCTAATGTCATTTAACAGCCGCACCGGAAAATAACTGGGTGAAAATACAAATGAACCCCAAAATCGGCAAGAATTTGTGACGCTGATGAATAATAAAGCAGTTCTATTTCCAAAGCGACGGAATTACCGGGTGATAAATAACCTCGTCTGGGAGAGTAAATTTTTGACTTTGCAGAAAGAAAGGTCAACCTCAAGAGTTGGACGATTGTGATCTTTGTGTTGAATTCGCACATTTCTTGTCGACTGTTATAACACTTGAATGAAAAAAAAGTAACTAACAAAACAAGAATCCCATGTCTTGTCGTCATTTTGCCACAGATGTATCCAGTTGTTAGTAACACGCTAGGTAACCTGATCACAGGCGGCCGCTGAAATCGATGTCACTTTCGATGTGCAGCCAAAAGAACAATAAAAAAATTGAACGTAGCAAAAATCTCCCAAAATGTTTTTTCTCGATCGACAGTTCCTAAAAACTTCCTTGTGGTCTTCCTTAAAACTGTGTATCAATATTTATTTACTTTTGCATCAATAGCTGTTTTGCATAAAGCAGGCTAACAAAATCAGTTCCATAGTTACTTCGCATTTTTGAGCGAGCGTTAAAATAGAATTTTTGGACCTATTTTTCTGGCAACAAGTTGTATATATTGACGTTTCCCATCCAGATACTAACCCTGCCGGATAGAGATGACTTCGGTGAACTTTTATCGTGTGAACTGTCAGATGCTCAAGTGCACGCTTAAATTTGCTGTGAAAAAGAAGTTGAACTTCGTGTCAGCCTCGAAGCTAGACTGCGAGCGGTCTCTCTTTTGCTCTAGAATCGTTGAACGAACCTCTTAATGACTGAAACTGCGGGTCGCAAATACCGCGAGCGTTGGTTAAAGTGAACAACGCCCGCGGTATTTGCGACCCGCAGTTTTAGCCATTAAAAGTTTAATGTACGCGTTCGTCTCAACGATTCTAGGGCAAAAGAGAGACTGCTCGCAGTCTACTTCGAAGCCAATGTTTCTCAATTCCCATTTGTTTTCTGCAATCTTTCTGGGTTTAGTATTTTACATATTACGTCCTGGAAAAGAAAACGCAGCTCAGTTGACAGTTATGGTATAAAGCACTGTGTCAAGTTACTACACTACCACACGTACGCAATGCGTACCTATTTTTAAGAATATGCCGTGATGCATATATATGCGCACCGCACCTGGAAACCTCTCATTTGTTTTTCCTTTAATACAGGTAACGTTATTTATATAGTACTTATACACCCATTGCCCAAAGCGCTTCACAGATATTCAACAAATAGTCAACGGTTCAGCGAGTTATAGTTGCACGGGGGAGGTTACTAAGCACGAAAGAAGCGTAAGAGTTGCACGAGGCGATAGCCGAAAAAAACAAAACACTGCCCTTACGCTTAAAAACACTGAAAATACTTATGACATGTCTTTACTCTAACCCTAAAATCAATACATAGAATAAGAAAATGTTAATGAATTGTTCTGATCAACGCATACTCAGAGGGTAATCCTTACAATTATCATCTCCCACAAGAGTTTCCAAATTAGTTTTCCTAATCTTGTTTTTGATCGCACTTAGTGAAATAGTGTTCTTAATATCGTTCGTCAGTTTTGACCAAAGGAATGGACCAGCATATATTGGACTATGTTTACCATATTTTACGGTGTTGTATTATGTCGGGAAAATCCTAGACGATCGGGAATTTCGCAGTTTTCCGACCGTCCCAGATTTTGCCGACGTATCGGAAAACCGCCAGATGCTTGTCCTAGATTCTCCCGATAGTGACTTTGGCGGAAAATGGAAAGTGCGCCAAAAATTGAAACATACAATTTAGAGGATTGGTAACGAGTTAAGAACCATCGCCGACGTCCCTGAAAGTACAAATTTGAGTTTTCATATGTCGGGAATGATCGCCGACTATCGCAAAAATCTGGGACACGTAGGGAAAATAGAAACGCTTTCTAAATTCCCGATTCGTCCCCGACCATTCCAGATTATCTGGGATGTCTACGATTTATGGTTTTCATTAGTCGGCAAAATCTGGGATGGTCGGGAAACTGCGAAATCCCCGATCGTCTGAGATTTTCCCGACATATGAAAACTAGGCTTTAGGCTTGCAAATCGCTTTGTCGGTGGTTCGGGTAAAACACCCGCTAACGGGTAAAAAAAAAAAATTTTCATAAAGCTTCGAAGAATTTTCAGCATTTTCGGTGGTAGACTGGTCGGTCATTAGGGAGTTTTATCAAAGACGACGGGTACGGCTACGGCAACGCAAGAATATTGGTTGAAAAAGGAAAAATGCTTGTGCTGCACGTGCAACACGAATTTCCGTGCATTTCTTTGCTGTACTCCATAAAACAACAACGTGAAATCACCAAATTTTAGGTTTCGACGACAACGTGAGCATATAACAATGAAAAAGTTATTTTCAGTTTTGACTTTAAAACCGTTCGTACCCATCCAGTTACAGGATAGTTCACCAGTATTGTACAAGGTGAACAAGACGGATTAATCGCGAAATACTTGCGATAGCGCTAAGTTATATTGTGGACTAACGTTTTCGTTGATGTAGCCGTCGTCTTTGCTAAAACTCCCCATCATTAGAGTTTAAGGAAAAAAGATTTTTGCCCGGCACACGCGTCAGTGTTTTCATCATAAGCATTCGCCAAAGGGCAAATAGTAAATGGTAACTGACCAATCACAGGGGCGTAGCCAGGATTTTTCAAAGGGAAGGGGGGGGGGGGGGGGGGAAGTCACATTGTGTCAAACAGAGGGTACTCACCAGATTGTGGCACTTTTGCCACCTGAATATTGTAGGTTGTTTGCTTTAAAAAGAGACATACAAAGGAGGGGTCAGAACCCCACTAGCTACGCCCTTAAACCAGAGCTTGCGTCAGTTTACTTTTGTTGTATTATAAAATAGAATAGAACTTTCAAACTATGATACAAAGACACAAGTCCGTCACGGAAAAGCATAACGTAACACTCGTGTCTTCAGATCAAATTCAGTTCATTCCTTCTTCGCCCTCTTTTGCCGAGCAAAATGCAACAAGTTACTACACGAAAATCCGAACGGGTTTTCTATTTCTTGGATCTAATCCGGGACATTTTTCGCTGCAAATTCAACAAATGCGTTGCTGTGAAAAACAGCTCAAGGTTTTCCGAAATAGGGTCACAAATAGCAATCGCTATGATGTCATTCGTGTTTGCCCCTACTGTATTCTGTATTCTGTGGGGGGCACAATTTGGAGTCTCAAGATCGACTGGTTGTCCCAAAAAATCTCAATTCAGTCTGGATTAGAACTGCGTTCTGTCGAACGCAACAACGTACTTTTTAGCCAAGAAACTTACGTCTTTCGTTTTTGTGTGGGATTTCCCCACACTTTGCATGTCAGGACCGGCGATATTTCTTTACTACTCGGGCCCGTAAGGGCACCGAGTTATAAAACCCGTTAGATTTCAGTTTTTTTCCCTGGTGAAGCAAAATGCACACTAGAAAGCACGTGGCGGTGTTTTGATTGGGCAATGTACAATAGAAGGTACATGGCGCTGTTTACATTGGTTATTAAAGCAAACCACGTAATCCAAAATCATGGAGAGCACGGTGATGGGTTGTTTGGATTACTGAAGATCGACGTTGCAATGGCATAATCGATTTCTTCTTAGGGCGCTCAAAACACATACAAAGAAAGGCATACGCTTTTCGCGGTAGACCAACACTAAAAGATGTCAAGCGTCAGCTTCGAAACGGGTCGGTCCGCGAACTGAATGAAACGGTAATGTATTCAAAAGTAACTGAAATGGACGCAACTATTAAAAGCGTTACAACAAGTCAAAATACTAATTCTTTAATAAGCAGCGGGTACTTTATTGAGAACTACTCTGAAGATGACAGCGACAAAGAAAATAACTCCACAAACAACATAGACGCCATATTGGAATCTTCTGAAGACAAAGTAACAACATTGGCACAGCGAACAAATGGCCTCACGGTTGTACCATTTTCACCGCGAACAAATAGCCAATTGCGTTTTGTTAAACAGTTTGTCTCTTTGTAATGGTCTAGCTTATATCCTTTGTTAAACAAGCCATATTAGCGATCGTGTTCATTGCTTTCTTGTGTCAGTATATAGTCCTGTTCTAGTTTTACAAGATTTCATATCATCAGTGAAGACTGTGATCAGCTCTTTAGAAAATAATTGTGATCTGTAGTTTGAAAGGCTGTACAGTTATTTGATTCGCAATGATAATAAAGACTTCATTTCAAAGGAGAAATACAGGTCTCGATATACAAAAGTGTTTTTACTTTAGTTGCGATTTGCGTGTGCATCGACATAGACGTGACCGAGAACCGAGCAGAATTACAGAGAAAAGGCTGAGACGTCTATTTAAAAAAAGCAGAAAAAGGAGGAAACTTTCTGGAACATATTTAGTTAACAATGTACCGAAGTCATCAACATTTCATCGTATTAATAGATCACTTGCTCGTCAACACAAGTATAAGAGCTACCTAAGGTTTGCGTTTAAATCTAAGCACGTGGTTTGTAATACTTTTCCAAAGCGTGGATAAACAGGTAAATACAAAATGAAAGTTAAATTTAATACAGAAATCAGGAATACCCGGTACGATTTATAAAAGAATGTTTTATCGTTTTCTCAGAAACGAAACGTATTTATTTTGAATTCAGGGTGAACTATGTACACAGTGAGTTAGAGTGGCCAATCAAAACAGAGTTTGTTTTTGGAAATCTAAACACCTAAGAGATACAAAAACAAACTTGTGACTGAGCACGTGAACCTGAAGTATTGCAAATCAAAATGCTGACAAGCACAAAGCGAAGTCACAAATCGATCATGCATAGGACGTTTTGAATACCTGAATGATTTTGGGCTAGATTAAAGCGACATATTGTTAAAAATTCCCAAGTTATCCCTTTTCGTGTGAATTAGTAATGTAAACAAGTCTAAATTGGGTTAACGAGAAACCTGTGATTGTAAAGCTAGTAATTGCCATGGTTCATATGTAACACATGTAATACAAGATTCACGGAAAACGAAATTTGAAATGTTATGCATGGGTAAGTATTTGAAGGTAAAATAGGTATTTGTAGACTTAATGCTTCGATGTATTGTGCACATAAACAAGTATCTGTATGGTTAATATTCCTTGACAGGCTTCTCACCGTTCATAGAGTTTGCGTTCACATTTCTATCTTTATTTCTCGAGAGTTTCAACAGACGAGGCCTCGGAAATAAATATGACAGTCCAAGTGACCCACACTCCAGTATTTTATCTTTTCTCCTGCCCTTACCATTCCGAAAAGGAAACACTATTTTGTTTTTTTGAAGTAGTTTCTTGTTAAAATAGTTTCCACCGCATGGCACATTGTAGCTGGTAAGCTCAACCTTTGCAGGGACATAACCTATAGTAAAATCCTGGTTCACATTCCACTGATCCAAGTAAAACAACTGTCAAGGTGATGTTTTAGTGTATGGATCAAATGCTGGTGGTGACACTATGTGCTATTAGATATAATTATGACAGGAAATTAATTACTTCCCTTAAATTATTATGAATGTAGGAAATGAACTCTACACTGCTTTATCAAGCTTATCATCGAGACAAACATATTAAATGTTAACAGAATTACCTGCAGAAATCATAGCGTTCAAGTGGTCATTGTCACCACCTATAATGAAAGTAACCTGGGTCCGGGTATTCACTACATACACATTTGAATATCATGAGAAGCGCAATGTAAGACCGATGTAAGACGGACAGACTTCTCCATTTCCTTTCAGTTCTTTAATGCTAAATTAACCATACACCACTGTATTTTTGCAGGCCCGAGTATAGGCTAATTGTAGCCTCTTGTTTATTTGTATACGAGCGTTAAGTGTTTGTCACGTGGTGTCTATTTGGAAGAGCAAATAATTTCATGGGTCTCTGAAGTAGTGTGTTCATGCCTGAAGCGCTTTGACTTTAACACATTTTGGCAGTTAATTGCAAAAGATTTGCTGGCTGAGAAACTCATATGCTCAAATGCACCCAATCAGCCGGTGTAATGCGTCACAAGCCCTAACCCGCAAAAAGTTTACTTCAGTGACTCTTAACTCTGTCAATCACCGCCCCCTACTTCCCCCGTAATAATTTGGGGCCGGCCATGTCCAGCTTTGTCTGCTGACTCGCGGAAATACACAAACCGCAGTAAATGGCATTTCCCATGGTAGATTATCCCAAACTGTATCACATTTAAGTTTTGGTATCGCTTGTCAACCAACGGCTACACTGGATTTCTGATTTTGCTAACGTTAAAAAAGATGTCACTAAGGAAAACCATTTAAATGGGGAATCGTGATTGGCTCTTATACCTTGGACATGAAAACACCACCACAGTTAATGTCATGGGTGCTTTGTGTGATCTTTTTGACGATCCATAAATATTTACTACGGGAAATTTACCTAGGGGAAATATTGGTAACACTCACTAAATGCAGTTTCCCGTGTAAAAAGGTCACTTACCACGACAAAAAGAGACCCCGTGTAACCACACCCTAAGGAAGCTAGCGGTGCTTACCATTTAGCAAAAAATCCGGAAATTTCGGTTAAAAGTCAAATGGAACAGTAAGGGTTTAGGGTTAGGACGACCGATGAATAATGGTAAGGGTTTTTCCAAAATCAGCAAACCAACCGAACGAGATGGCGCTTCGATTTCCCGTAATTGTTGTCGGCTGATGAGAGACTGGAAACTGGAAAGTTTAGCAAATGGTAACGAAATTTCCGCCGTTCCGTTTCGAACGGAAAAAGAGGACTACCTCTGAAGGTAGTCTACAATTTCCGAACGGATTTCCCACAAAAATGTCCGTTCCATTTCACTTTCAACCGAAATTTCCGGATTTTTTTCTTAAATGGTAAGCACCCTAATTTTCCGGAAAATCCATTCGGAAATTGTAGACTTCCTACAGAGGTAGTCCTCTTTTCCATTCCGAATTTCCTCACCATTTCTAGTTTCCAGTCTCTCATCAGCCGAAAAAAATTGCAAACGCCATCTCGTTGGGCTGGTTTGCTGATTTTGGAAAAACTGTTACCATTATTCACCGCTCATCCCAACCGGTTTATTCTGGCAAATGGTAAGCACCCCTAATTTGCTCGAAACTGGAAGTCCAAACATGTTTCTACTCTAACCGTTTTCTCGTCTGCAGCTTGGGATTCTACGGAATCTTTACTCGACATTTATCACTATAACGTGACAAAATGTATTACGTTTACTGTAATGCTAATCATCAACATTTATTTGACTGAAATCCCACACAAGTACGCATTGCAGATTTATTTTTGAATTTTGTTGTAATATTTAACTGAATATTTATATTTCGTCTGTTGGGTCGGGAAGCCTGCTTTGTCGGAGTCCCCGAGACAGGACTCATATCTGGAACAATGTTGATCAATCCCTTCACTGAAGAACCATTTCTTTCAATAATGAAGCAAAAAATGGACAACAAGCTTGCTTTCAAATAATTCGTGACTAACAAGAATTACTGAATTCTCAAATTGTTTTTACCAGAAGACTGTGCAGAGTTGAGTAAAAATAAATTATAAACAGTCAGAAAATTGTAAACACAGACAACTCAAGGTGTTCGATTCCGTCTCTGGGATCCAACGCGAAAAAGTTACCAGAGTATTTGCCGTTCGGGTTCAGTGTTGTACATCACATCACAGCTAATATAACGAGAACTCGACCAAGAGGTAAATCAGCGACTAAATGGCGTTGTTTATTTTAAGCTTCTTATGCAAATTTTTGACAGAATATTAAATTACAAAAAATATTCCACTTAAAGGTCGTTAAAAAGCTTTATTTTTGGGCGTTCATTTGGACGAAAAATGTCTCAAAAACCTTTTCCAGCGTGAAAGTTGTTGAAACAAACAAAACATTTGGTATTAGTGGCAAAAAACCTTCTTATTTTAATGGCGTGCGTGCAAACAAGAAACAACAGCAATTAAATAAATTTCAGAGTCACAGTTCAGTTTGACCGTGAATAATGAGGCACAAAAGAGACAACAAGCTTTCTTTCAAATAATTCTTCACTGTCACGTTTCCAATCTTTTTTTTACCTGCAGGCTGTTCAGAGTTGAGTACAAAATAAATGTAAATTGCCAGACAACTGAGATGTGACTTCAGTAAACACTGTGACGCATTCAAGGCGTTCGATTCCTCTTAAATGCATACAGAATTTGTCATTTGGTTTCAGTGTTGTACATAACACCACAGTTAGCCAAATAATATTAGAAACAAAGCTCACGACGGCGAAGGATGCAATTGTTGTCGAAGGCCATTACTTGTCGCTTTGAAGATTCCCGGTATTTATTTTTCACCGCCTGTCTTGTTTATCCAATTGACTTCCCATTATTGAGCTCCATAAGGGTATATTTGTTTTAAAGATCCACTAAAATGCCATTTGATGCCATTGCAGGTTAATTAAATATTCTACTGTGTCCACCGGATAAAATCCACATATTTCAACTACCCCCTGAGACCGATCAAACATAAGCCCAGACCACTCTATACACAAAGCCACTACGTAGCAG
>OX421449.1:54339228-54356728 GCA_949126865.1 Montipora capitata
TGCTTATTAACGTTTTATACTTTGCTTCCTGTGATGTCACAATCTAAGGAACTCCATGTTCACGAAACGCCAAGCATTTAGAGCCTTACATATGTAACTTTCAAGTGTTATCGGGAAATCAATACGCATGCAAGTGTTGATTATACGTCAACAGGTTGCCATTCACTCTCGTTACATCACCTGAAGGCCATATAAAAATGCATTGACTTAATACAACGGGAAAAAAATAGTACATTAACAAAATTCAGTTCCAAACACATGGTTTACATGTCTTGGTGAGGGTTGAATTAGGCAAAAAAAAACCGTAGCTATATTACCCTAACCTTATCCTGTATTTTAAGCATTTGGTCTACGTACGCGCAATTTCTTACTCCACTAATGCTTGCTTTAGGTGAGGCACAATGACAGCATAACGATAAAAATTCTTAATTCACCTTAAACTTACAATTTTACCCAGTCCAAGCTATTAAAGAGGATACCTTTTCCCCATGCAGATACTGGTCATCACATTTACTGATCCGCGTATTCCATAAAGTCAAAGAAACGGGTTGGATTTTAGCTCATTTAGTGCTTGTTAACTGCAGACACCGTTACAGATTTTAACACTTAAAATACCTAGGTGAGCTTAGCTGTTTATAGTGATAACTGTTTTAGTTGGGTTAAGTACATTTTTCATATGACATCTGAAGTAAATCCCAAATTTCTACGACAAATTTTATAGGAAAGCAATATTACTATGTGGGGAAACTGCGAAAGGAACAACTCACGACGATTGAAAAAGTAACAAAATAAGCAAGAGCAGGCATCTTTTCATTTCAGCAAATCCTAACACGTGTAGTAAAGTAATGCGTAAAAGGCTTCTTTATAATCTTTAATAATATCAAGTCATTGATTCGGTTAATCGCTCGGTAAGTTCATTTGTGGGGTTTGGATCTTGACATCGTAGTCTTGGTCCCTCATCAGAGTATGGTTCTTTGCTAGTTTCGTAACTGAGTTCGTAAATTTGTGATAACTGACCAATTTTGAAAACAACCTTCTCTGCGCTTGGTGTCCCCATCAGAAATCTTTCAATATTAATTTTTGAGACTTGAAAGTAATTCCGCAGTTCTTTGTAGGCTAGTTTCTAGGTCCACTACGTGCTGAGAAAGTTCTGGATGTACATGCCCTGATACTGCATCAGTGTGGAGTTTCTATTGAAAAAAAGTAGAAATTCAAGTCAATCTTCATTTATACACGGGGAACTCCTCAGGATTTATAAAACTTTATAAAATATATACACTATCAACCGGTCTACACTATAGTATAATTTGAAAGTTAAATCTACAATCGTGGTCAAAATCCAACAAGTCACAATTTATAATTTAAAAAGTAATAAAGTAAAAATTATTTAACCTCCTTTCCAAGATTGCCATGTGTATTAAAATACTAATTATAGCTAAAGGAAGCCGCTGCAGCCTGAACGAAATGCACTCATGCAGGAGTACTTGTTTGCCGCAATTCGACAGGCAGGCTATTCCATAGCACCGCGCTACTATAACCAAAACTGTTTTTCAGATAATTAGGGCACGGCTTGGATACATCATTTCCAAAAACAAGCACGTAGTGCGTTTTTGTCAGGGGTAGTCCAATACTCAAAAATAGATAGCACTGACCATCAGTTCAAAAGAAAGGGGCATCTTTGGCAGGTAAAGGTAAAGAACCTTATTTTGTGAGGGTTAACACCTGCCAGGAAACGAAAGTTACTGATGAACTTGTGGCCCTCGGTGCGCACCTTTTACCCCCCCCCCCCCCACCCCCCTTCGTCTGGTGAGAGCACTCGCCTCCCACCAATGTGGCTTGGGTTCGATTCACAGACCCGGGGCCATTTGTGGCTTGAGTTTGTTGCTTCTCTACTCTGCACCGAAAGGTTTTTCTCCGAGTACTCCGGTTTTCCCATCTCCTGAAAAACCAACAGTTGATTTGATTTGCGTTAATTTGTTGATTCAGTTAACAGTGTCCCCCAATTAGTGCTTTAGCGCTAGGAGACTTGACACTTACATAAAGTTTTTTTTTCCGTCAACGCTCCGTTTAGCGCAGGTATTCAAACCAACATAGCTACACGGATCAGAGGAAAGTCGAAACAGACGTCGATGGAATGAGACAGGGATCGAACTGGCGACCTCCAGCTCAGAAGGCCACGCACTAACCGACTCACCTACACCTGTTGCCTGCGGGCCAGGGATACCTGAAGTAAAAAACAACTGAGGCAAATATACTTCGTTTCATCTCAGGCAATAGGCTCCGTCAAGAACTGTTTATCACTAACCTTCGCCCTTGTTATCAATTGCTTGAGGATAAGCTTTGCCGACGACAGAAGCTGAACCGATTCTCTCTTATCTTCTTTTCCTTTACTCACCTGTGTGTAAACTGGGAAACCAGCGTAAGACAGGTTAGCTCATGAAATTGTTCTCAATAGTGTTAATTTCACTACCAAGACCAGTGTCAGCGACAAGACACTGTTACAGTTGTTTGCTCAGTGACCTGGCCTCAGAATAGTAGTGGGGCGTCAGTTTCTGCTTCTTTCATGTAAAGTAAGTTGTTCTTATTCGTAATAGTCAAGCATGCGCCTGTTTGCGGATGACAGCAAGGTTTACAGGACTTTTATGATGAAAACGACGAGAGAGAACTTCGACCTCAACACGCTACAGCAATGAGTGAAAATTGGCAGCTTCGTTTTGACCCTGATAAGTAAATGTGCATGAGGTTCTACGTATAACCCATGCAAAAGATCATACTAGCTATCCCTATGAGCTCGCTGGTTGCACGCTTCAGCCTGTTACCAAAACGGTTTATTTGGGGGTCTTAAGGTTATTATTTTAACCTTATTAATGATTTTAATTGTAATATTGTACATTTTAAAATTATTGTAAATTTGATGTAATTCTGTTCAGCCAAAATCAACTAAAGCCAACAAGATTGTGGGTTTCCTTAAAAGGAATGGCGGTCCAGGAAACAAAGAAGTCTTTTCTCGTCTGTACAAGGCCCTGGTTATACCTATCCTGGAATATGCTGTTCCTCTCTGGTCATCCTATTTACAGAAGAATATTGACGATCTTGAACGAGTCCAACGGAGGGCCTCAAAGTACACTCTCCCGATTTCATATAAGGACTCTTCGTATGAAGAAAGACTGGCAATGCTTGGGTGGTCCAGTCTCCAATCAAGGAAGTCTTATTTATCTTTGTTAGAGTGCTGTAAGACTATTCACGGTCTTAAAAAATGAATGGAAAAAACAGTTTACTCTAGCTAATAGCTGTCTCAATTTAAAGGAATAGTTTGACCTTGTTTTACCATAAGAATTTAACAAATTAAATTCAAAATAAACGTTACAGTTAAGGCCATTGTTAGAATTAGTAAACAGCGGAATACTCTTCCCAAAGAGATAGTAGATGAACGGGATTTTAGCCTTTTTCGGAGCAAATTTTTGTTAATTTCTAGCCAATTCTTAATAATTCTTAGATTTTAAATTGTATTATAACTTCCTTTTATTTTACATAGGGAGCGTCCTTGATAGGGATAACCTCTGATGACGTTTCCTTTTATGTATCTTTTACATAATAAAACATGATTTGATATGATTCACAAAAACAAAGATGAGGCTATAGAGAGGGCCTAAAATGCCCAAAAATTCAATAGCTTGATGACACAAACGAGATTAAAATTCTAATAGAATGTAGTCTTTCTAACGTGCGCAGTTTGATGGTGTGTTGTCAGTGGATTGTATAAAGACCCTGGTCCTTGAGCTGATTGGGAAGCAGAAGTGCGATGTTATTGGTTGTCTGTCAGGTAACAACGTTCTTAGCAACCTTGGTTTCTGGGACCGGGAAGAATTTTAACGTAAGATACAAAACGAGCGACCAGAAATGATGCCCTCAACAATATTATTCTTAAAAACACTTAAAGAAAACTATTGACTTTTGACTATTACCGCCGACCGGACTACTGTGTGGGAGGTCCCGGAATCAAAAAACGCCAGGCCAACACTCAGGGTATTTAAATCACTGAGGACAAAGACTCTCTAGTCTCCTCGGATAAGGAAGAAAAACCGTTGTCCCCGTCTCACAACCTTTCAATGTTCATAACCCCGTGGGACGCAAAAGAACCCACACACTATTCTCAAAGGGCAGGGCATTGAGTTCCCAGTGTTGTGGCTTCTCTTCTGTGGTATAGCTGGAGGACCGTAAGTTGGAAATCTGTTAATTAAAGGTGATTGCGTCTCCCTCTTTAAATAAAGTCATGATATCGTACTATTGACGGCGACTACGCCAAGTGATTTACCTACAATACGAACTAAGGTAAACTTTTAACATTTGACTTGATTTGTGTTAATTGTTAATTTCAATTTACAGTGTCCCCAATTAGTGCTTCAGCGCTAGAACGTCTAGACACTTAAATAAAGTCCCTTTCCTTTCCTTTCCATTAATCACTTTTAACAAACTCCACAACTTGCATCTTACAAAAGACTGACTGATAGCACCGAAGAACAGACAAAACTGAATGACTTTACTAACGACAGACCAACCCACTCCTTAACTTACAAAACGGATCACAACGTACCAACCCCTTTTCAAATCATGGCTAACCTAACAGACAACCAATAATATCATTTTCCTGCCAACCAATCAACTCACAGACGATTTACCGACACCTCACTTTCCATTTGACTTTGAAGACGACATCCCTCAGTCTGTGAAATGGTCAGTTACCCACACCGAACAATTAATCTCTCAGCTATAAAAAAGTAAGGTGTGTATGAATGACCTTCCCACACCTGGATTTTTCAGGATTTTACACGTGGAAGTACGTCGCCCCAGCTTATTGGAAGAGGCTCTCTAATTTCCCACCACACACCTCACAGTCATTACGTAAACTAATCCCTTACATCAAGGTGTTTATTGCTCGATAGTAACTTCATGTGACTTTGTTTATGAGAATAAACACCCGAAATTCAAAATCAAAATAACGGGAATCAATTCTACCAAATACGGTAACGTCACCTCCGGTTAACATGAGAGATGCACACCTGCCGCCGTGGATAATCAGTACACATTGCGAAGCCGTGGAGTTCGGAGCGTTTGTGCATGGTCGCCACTCGCTTCAATTTACCGGTAACTCTTATTGTTTTCTACAGTTTACCTCGAAAATTATGCGTACGGAAGGGGAGTGCGTGAATGAGTTGTCAATTAAGAGCTTAGTGGAGAGCTTTATGTCTCCCCTTTCGCCGCCACATCCAACGTGGAGGCGTTTACTAAGGGAAAGAAAAATACAGTTTCTCTTTGAGTCCTCATATTTTTAACGTTTGAGGGAAAGAAAGTTATAGTTTCCAGAGTTGAAGTGGACTACAACGGACACGTGGATATCGATGCAGGAGACCTGTGCTTGGCAATCGCTTCTACTGGTCCAGTGCCGCTTCTGGTTTATCGAAATGGCTACATATAGGGAAATGTAACCGTTGTTTCCCGAATTTGAAGTTCTTGGTCATTCAGAGCTCAATATTTCTCGGTTGTTTACTTTTTAGCAACTACGCAGAACAGAACTTGTATGAGGGCCCGGATCTCCCCACAGCCTCCTTCCTCGTGGAAAGCAGACACACAAGGTCATCCGCTTCCCTGAAAAGGACTTTTCTGAGGCAGTCGTGTTTTGTCACGCAATCGAATAAAAAACCGCAAACCTCCCTCGGTCTTTCTATTCCATTGCGTAACAAAACACGACTCGGAAAAGCGGGCCGCTCGACTGATTTATGAAGGGACTGCTCGCAGTCTACTGACATAAGAGGTTAGTAAGAGACTGAAGCCAAATTTAAAGCTCTGAATGGTCCAGGAGGTGATGAGCATAAGCCCTCTAATGGTGATGGCGAACGCGCAGAGGTTTCGTCTGCGCTCACTGGTAGTCTTGCAAATTACTTAGGGGTATCCATCCCCTAGGTCAAGTTTTGATAACTTAACAGAGGAGTTCTCGGCAACTGACAAAATAGGTGAACAAGTTAACGCTAAGCTGGCCACTGTGCTAGAAAAGCTTATCACAGGCGATCTCATTAAACCGAAGCTAGAGGAGCTGGTCGAAAAATACATCAGACCAGAAAACTGCTAAATTGTTAGTCTCCTCAAACGTGAACATAGCTATTTGGAATCAGTTGTCTCCATATACCTATTCCACAGACAGGGCTCCTTATAGAAAGCTCGACAGTTTCATGTTTTCTCATTTTGTGCCATTATCAATGCCTGTGAAAAAGCATGGCGCGAATTCAAGGCTACACTCGCACACTCCTTTGCTCTAGCATTGGCAGGAAACCGGGAACTGAATCTTCGTCGCCGAGAATCTCTGAAACCAGACCCGAACGCCCAGTGTGCCCCTCCAGAGGAAAGAAAAAGGAAAGGAACTTCAAGTGTCTAATCGTTCTAGCGCTGGAGCACTAATTGGGGACACTGTAAACTAAAATTAACAATTAACGCAAACCAAGTGAAATGATTTGGAATCAGGTGGCAAGTGTTATTCTGCAACGCCTTTGTTAAGGGAAAAAAATTCCTACCACAACCAAGTAGGAGCAAGGCGGTCAAAATCCCAGTCCAAAAAGGAGACAAACCGCTAAGCTGTAATCCTCAGGTTGGTTACACGAGTAGCGTTAATAGTGTTATTAGGTCAGTTGCACCTTTTACGAACAATTACAACACTTTCTGACCAATTACGAAAAGCAAAGGTTTATTTCCGACACATTCTTATTACAGTGTGTATCTACTGTGAATCTTTCTACACCAGGTTACACCCCAAGCTCCCGAGATCCAGAATTCAAATGTCCTATTATAGACTATTATTGAACAAGAAGCTATTGATGCAAAAATTAATGATCATTGAATGGTTTCAATCGAAAACAGGAGAAACTGTTCCTCCGATATTCCTATAACCAAAAGAGGAACCTGAGGTTTATAGAGTTATTTTCAATTTGAAGTCTCTAAATCAAGCAATGACCTACTGTAAGTTCGAGATGGATACTCAACGATCTGCCATAAGGCTGATGAAGCCTGGGTGTTTTGGACATAAGCAATGTCTACTATGCCATCCCTATATCGCCTAGCTCCAGAAAATACCTCAAGTTTGCATGGAGGGGACTTCTGTTCCAGGTCTGGGCCCAAACCATGGGACTGACAAGTGGTCCTCGCCTCTTTACTAGGGTATAAAAACCAGCGTTTCCACCGTACTCACCTTGTAAGGACATACTTGTTTCGGTTATATTGTCTACTCTTTTTACGCGAAGGATTCTGAGGAGGCCTGCCGTGAGACTACCTTACATGCTGCCCAGTTATTTGCTCGCTTGGGTTTTGTGATTCACCCGACCGAGTCTGTTTCTCCTTCTACGCAGTGCCCATAGTTCTTAGGGTTTCCGTTCAGTAAACTCTACATCCATGCGTATCCTTAAAGGAGGCTGACAAGGTCGTTGTTTTGTGCCAGAAAGCCTTGTGACATTGATAGGAACTTTAGTATCTATTTTCCCTGGGGTGGAGTTTGGTCCTCTGTATTATAGACACTTGGAATGGGACGAAGAAATGGCACTCACATCTCTTAAGGATTTTCGTTGTGAATGTGCCTCCGTCTGCTGACAGCATTGGTGATGTTAGAGTGGTGGGTCACCTCCACAGCTCTGCGGGTTATTGACCGTGGTTCCCCAAATATAAGTTTACAGTAGATGCTTAATCACTCTCCGCGAGGCTGGGGATTATGTCCTTACTCGGGTTACTGTTCAATCAGCACATCAGGATCATGTCTGACAACATGACTTCTATTTCTTACATCACTGATGCCATCGGGAATGCAGGAACAAGGAATGCAATTTCATTGCCTAATGAATTTGCTTATGGACCCTTTAAGAAGCATAGTTGGCGTTCTGCTGAGGATCAACCGAGGCGGTTTAATGTAACTTCAGATTCTCTTTCGCCCCGTTTTTAAGATGGGATAGAGTCGGTGGGAACTCAGTTGTGGCTTGTTTGAAAAAAAAAAAAGTGTTTTTTGGTGTTCCATAGATCGACCTATTTGCAAGTAGAATGAAATAGCAAACTTGTATCTAAGCTTCCTGGAATCAAGACCCACATATGCATCATATGTGGATGCTTTCTCCGTGAATTGGTCACAGTTCACTAACACTTATCTTTTTCTCTGCCGGTACGTGGGGATGCTCACCCTCTGGGCCTGAAAACTGCAACTTTTGACATGCAAGGTGTCAGGCGACAGTTCAATAAGGGCAACATTCCGGGCGAGATTGCCAACTTACTCATGTCCTCTTGAAGCGAATGATTAGCGGCAACAAAGCAGTATGACGTTCACATCCGCAAATGGTAAGCATTTGGTCTACAAGAGAGAACTGATCCACTGCCTTCGAGTGTGAACGACGTATTAAGGTTTCTCCACGCTTTCATATTAACCGACTGTCATACTCGACGATTAATACAGCTTGCTCAGCACTCTAAAGCTATTTAATGGGATATGAATTTCCTTGTTGTCACTATGCTGTGGATAACCATCCCTTTATAATGCACTACCTGAAGGGTGTGTTCAACTTCGGTTACAACCTTTCTCCTCGATATAAGGTAACATGGGATCTTAATCCTGTCCTAGAGTATGTGGAACTGTTGCATCCTTTGGGCAAGCTCTCTCTCGAAGACCTGACCTTCAAACGGCTAGCTTTAACCCTCGGGGGAGCGGTGTCAAACACCGTCATTTCTAAGAATTGATACCATGGAGAAAACGCCTGATTGTTATTTATCCTACATCCAGGATCATGTCAAGCCGGACAGACCTGGGGAAAATCCTCATGTTTTTTGTTAGGAAGAACCCTAAAATACCCTAAAGAGTCACTTACTCTACTCTTGAACACCATCTTGGAAAAACCCAACTTGTCCGTGACCATGGCAATGGCCATCTTCTCCTTTCATATGTCATGCCTTATTGGAACGTTGGTACGAGTGCAATTGCGCGATGGATTAAAGCTATTATGGGAGCAAGTGGAGTAGATACAGCGAAGTTTAAAGCTCAGCGCCAAATCAGCAACTGCATCGAGAGCGGTCAATTGAATCCCACTGATGAAATCCTGTAACACATCGGACGATCTTGCGAACTAACTTTTCCTAAGTCCCATATATAACAAACCCGTTATTGCTGGAAATAGCTTTGCTGGAGCTGTGCTAGATAAATTGATTTTGTGGATTGGAATACATGTAGTTGTGTCCACGTTTATTGCTGTAAAATCTCATGTTAACCGGAAGTGACGTCACCGTGATGGGGTAGAATTACAAAATTAAACGAGCCTTACCTGTAAGGTGAAGTTTGATTGTGATTCTTCCACATCCCTGGTGACTCGGTGAGGGTTAACATGCCCTCCTCACACTTTTTCTACTTCCCACCCCTTGTTCTTTTCCTTTGTATTCATTTGTATCTTGATAACCGTGTCCACCTATCATATTATCCCTTACTGAGTCACCACGGATATGGTAGAATCACAATCAAACTTTATCTTACAGTTAAGGCTCGTTTAATTTTCTAATTCTGTTTTATTATTTCCAAGCTCTTACAGGAAACCGAAGGAAAATGAGGGAGTAAGAGAGACTGCTTACCATCACTGAGGTGAAGAGTTAACGCTATAACTTCCTTGAATTGACTTATGTCATTTTCCCAGCCTGAAGACTGTGTCCTAGTTCGGTGTGCTTTGACCAAAAAATGCAAAGCCTAAAATATTCAAAACATTTAATCACCCAAATAAGGAAAAATTATGCGTGCATGAGATATCAAACATTTCGATCATCTCAAAACGAGAGTCAGCGAAGCAGAGCAAACCTTTTCTCTGTCTTCTTGAGATTTTTCTTTCCAACAAAGATCCGAGTAAAGTTTCCACACCTCAGAATTGTTGGTCACCTAAAAACATGAAAGACGGGTTAACATGGTCAATTGTCACCGTTGCGAAACGAATTAACTAACCTAAATCAACTGTTCACGTTACATCTCCAAAGGTTTCGCTGTTCAGTCTTTCTAATTCCTCTCAAATGATCTTCAAAACGGAAGCGAACGGAACCTTGTCGTCTTTGGTAGTTGTGCCAAAGTAGCCTGTGTACAGCCGCCCGCTCTCCGAAAAAAAAAATCGGAGAGGAGCGTCTGTGATTTACCGTTGATAATCGTGTTCCATACCACGTGATTTTTCCTGGAATGTGTGGAAAATGTTTTGATTGGTTATTACCCATCGATCATTACATCATTGAAACAACGAGTTTTGATTGGCTTTTATTTTTATTTCTCCACATCAACACCGTGAGAACCACCGTGAGAGATTTTACGATTAGTTCGTGTGTACTTTGAGCACGGTACAAAATACGAATAAAAATCTTTTTGATTGTCAGAGGTTTTTCTTTTAAAGTACGAGCGGAATTGTTATCTATGGAGTGTAAAGTGGAAATCGATTCGACGTACATTTGTAGGAATTGTTGTCAGCGCAAAAGAAACGAAAGCGCTCTTCACGAGGTGAATATAGCACTATTCAAAAGATTGTCCACTCGAAAACGTCTCCCGCTATTCCTTACCAGTCAATGTAATCCCAACGCCTTGCTCGGACCAGCCTAACCATTCTCAAGCACAATCTACAAAGCGTGATGCCCTGGAAGATTTGAGATGTGACCACATCGAGGAAAATAACAGCTCATCGGCAACGATCTGTGCTGCTCTGAAGATCAGAGCCGTACCCGGTTGGAAGGCTTGCAAATGCATCCTTTTCTTTAAAGAGTGCTTCTATGCTATAAAGCCAAGGTATCTTAAAACTATCGGAGACGCTCTTCAATGCACGTTTGAAATCTACCTCATTGACCACCATTTTGAGAATTTAGCTCCAACGAAATATGAGCCACGCAAATTTTGGTCAGCGTAGATCACTTAATAATGTATACAAAATTAGTGCGGAACACGATTACCAACGGTAAATCACAGACGCTCCTCTCCGATTTTTTATTCGGAGAGCGGGCGGCTGTACACAGGCTATGCCAAAGCGGAGAATAGGCCATTTCCGAGTTCAATTCTGCCTCCTCTTCAAAGCGAGTCTAAGTGCGAAGTTTTTGTGATGGTAATTAGTTCTACTTTACATATGAATGAAAACTAATTTTCATAACAAAAACTTCGCACTTAGACTCGCTTTGAAGATGAGGAAGGCCAGAACTCGGAAATGGCCTATTATGATGTGCCACGGCTTTGTGCGCTCCCTGATTTTGGTACTTTTATGCCTTGAAGCCGTCTCTTTTGGAATCGTCTTAGAGACAGATGGATATGCTTTTTATATCTGGTAAAAGACAGACTGCTTTCCTTGGGAAAAAGTTAAAGTATGACAGTAGAATTCATGATTTTTTTTACTGGGTTGCCAAACCCAGTCGGAATCTCGGTTTCATTTCGTGGGTTTTTTTATTTTCCGTGTCGGTAAAAGTCTTGCCTGTCACTCCCCTGCTAAGTGGTGGCTTTGTGCATAGAGCCTTCTGCGCGTATTTTCTTAGGATCGAGAGGGTAGTGGGAAATGCGTAGATTTCTCTGGTGGACACAGTAGAACGATTAACTTAACCGGCAATGGCGTCGAAAGTCATGTAACGCGAATGGCGTTTTAGTGGATCTTTGAACAAAATATACCCTTATGAAGCTCATGAATGGCAGGTCAATTGGATATACAGGCGGTGGAATCTTAAAAGCGAAGAGTAATGGACTTCGACAACAATCTATCGCCCGTCGAGCCGAAATCAAAGTGAGCTGTATTTACCTGAAGTACATGGTAATTTGACACGATTGAGTTTCTTGCCTTCACGCACGCAATGAAATAGGAAGAGGTTCTCGCCTCTAAGAGCAAATATGTTGTTTGTTTCAATAAATTTTTCGCTGGAAAGGATTCTGTGGTATTTTCTGCCTTTGTGAATTATAATATCATGTTGTGTATTGAATTTCCGAGCTTAAGGTTGAAATGTGATATGGGAGAAGTTTTATTTAGTATTGCTCTGTAAGCAGGAAGGGTTCACAGGCCAGTTGGAAGCGTGCTTGAGTTTCAACAAAATGAGCCCCAAAATCAGTGAAAAATTGTGACGCAGATGAATAATAAAGTAGCTGCCATTTCCAAAATGATGAAATTACCTGGTGATAAATAACGTCGAACGCCTCTTGGAGAGTAAATTTTGACTTTGCATAAACAAGAGTTGTGCGATTGTGATCTTTGTTTTGACTTCGCTCATTTCATTGTCAAACTTTATAACACTTGACAGAAAAAGAAACTTACAAAAACCCGGTATCTTGCCATCATTTGACACAGATGCTTCACTGTTTGGCGAGTAAACATGCCGCGGTAACTTAATCACGGCGCCCGCTGAATTCCGGCCATGTCACTTTCGATTTGGCGATTTATTTGAACGTAGCAAAAATCTCCCAAAATGTTTGTCGCTGATCGTAACTTTTTATATTCTATATTCACGGTTCAAAATTAATGTTGTTTTCATGTCGTAAATATGTTATTCTCCATCGACCGTCCTGGAGACTTCCTTCTGCTCTTTCTAAAAACTGTGTATCAATAGTTATTTACTTTTGCATCAATATTTGTTTTTGCATAAAGCAAGCTAACAAGATCTGTACCTTGCTGAGTTCGCATTTGTTAGCGTTAATAGTATTTTCGGTCCGATGCTTCTGTTTTACGAGGGGTATATTGTTTTGGTCTCCCATCCAAACACTAACCCCGCCGAACAGGGATTGACTTCAGTGAACTTCGGCATTACAAAGCTGTCAGATGCTCAGCGGGCACGCTTAAACTTGTGGTGAAAAGAAGTTTATCAACATGTCAGCCCAGAAGCCAATGTTTCTCACTTCCCATTTATTTTCTTCAATCTTTCTGGGTTCAGTACTTTGCTAGTAACCACATGTCTTCTCAGACTATTTACCCAAGACTTCTACCATGGCACTACAATGATAGACAATACCAAAACAATATCGTGCACTGTTAGAGCTACATATTACGCAAGGACAGATCTGTTTCGTCGTACGAACGTGTGAGGACCTGTGAGCCAAAGGGCCTCTTCTGGTATGACTTCTTAATGACCTTGAAAAAATTTGTTTGGAACGGTGCACGTACCACAGGCAACCCAGTGTACCCTCACGGAGGGTCTAGTTGTTAGATAATTCTGGCTTTGGAGCCGAATGATTCAATGCATCTTCGTCAACCATGGAAACAATGGGGATTACAATCATCAATACTTCTGGTCCTTTTGTCTTCTTTGCGGTAAATTGTTTGAATCTGAATGTCAAATTATCTTATTTAAGACCATCAACAATGGCTTTCATAGCATTCAGGTAAAACGATACTACAAATCTCGTATTACCTACTACAACAATGAAGTGGCTTCATTTAATTTTTTGGAATTGCACATTTAACTAAGTGGCGATATACACCCGCAGCCCGGTCCAGATTCTCAATTATCAATATACCAGTGGGAACTACTCAACGCTCTCATGGCCAGGAAAACAGCCATTTATCATGCAACCATTCAACATCCACTCGCATTTTTTCGAAAACAATGCCCACTCGTCACTCAAGCCTGATGACAATAAATACAACACCATCGTCAAAAAGTAACATGGAAAACTTATGTCATGTCTGCCGTGTACCACACACATCAAGGTCATCAACAAAAGCTCATATGCCTGATATTGTCGTAATCCCAAGAACCTGATTACCATTCAGCGATTGACTTTAAAGGCCAGCAATGCCTGCCATATGTCTATGTGTCTTTTAAATGCGCGCTCTATAAATAATAAGGCGCTATTAATCAAAGACCATGTAGTTGATCATCAAATTGACATGTTAGGGATTACTGAAACTTGGACCAAGTCAGATGGGTTATCCAATCGTGTTGTGAATGAGCTGAGTCCCGGGGGATATTCATTCGTCCATGTACCTAGGAAAAAACGATCTGGCGGTGGTACTGGCCTGTTATATACAACACAAGCCTGAAAATAGAAAGGGTTGACTGTAACAATTATGCCTCTTTTGAATACTTGGAGGTGAAATTGCTCACTGCATCAACAGTTGTTAGAATTGCAGTTGTTTATCGCCCTCTTCCGTCAAAAGTTAATAAACTTACTTCCGCCCCGTTCTTTCATGATTTCAACGATCTGCTCGAACACTTCTCAGTTACCTCTGGTAGGCTTTTGATGGTTTCATGTCAATGAACCATTTCGTGATCGTCTGGCGGCTAAATGTCTTGATATTCTTGACTCTTATAACCTGGCCCAGCATGTTACAGAGCACAAGTGTAAGGGCACGTTGGACTTGATAATTACAAGGGCAACTGAGGATATTGTATTGAACTATAATGTTGAGGACCCTGACCTATCTGATCATTATGCGGTACACTGCATGTTGTCATTGGATAAGCCCACTGCTAATGCGCGCTTGAGTGTAGATGGTAGAAACCCCTCGCGCAACGATGCATTATACAAATCAGCCACTACCGGTGCCAGCTCAAAGGTAAACAACTTCCAAATTATATTTGGAATTGCGTCAGGGCCATGTGCTTCTTCTATTTTAATGGCCCAGCGTGCCATGTACGCTTCCCTAAGTGTAACTAGGAGGCAGTTCGGGATCTCGTGCACAGGGATGCTGTTGACCTCATGTGGCGTAAGAGGGGTAAATGGGGATGTTAGACCAACAAAGTACAGATTGATGTTTTCGCAGAGGTCCTGGACAGACGAGATGGTTGTTCTGTCAATTAGTTGATGGTACCATTGGTCGCGAGCGATCGAAGATCCCGACAAACTCTTCACATTTTTGCACCACTTATCTGCACTTTTTGATGGCGATTTGGACTTCGTTGCACCTGCGGTGGAACTCAGGAGAATCTTTTCCGAATTTTGAGAGCGCTTTTTGTTTACTGGATATTGAAGTCCTGATTCTAGGGTTATCTAGGGTTTATCTGACTCCTTCGCATGGGTTGACTTCAAGGGTAGGAAGTAGTCAGTCGCCGCTGATAGTTTATACTTATCCACACACGATGCAATAGAGAAGAAATGATCCCAGGAGAAGGCGGTCATCCAGCGGCCAAAGCTTCTAATGGCGCTGTCTCGGGTATCGCGAAATGTCACGAGCCGCTTAGCGGGCTTGGCAGCAGGCGTAACAGGCTGGATTAGGACGGTAAAGTGGTCACTTGTGCATGCTGATCTTTGGTAGTTGGCAAGGAGGTGACCAACACTTGGGGTTATTAGTCAAAAATCAGTCTAATATCCCAGTGTCTCTCTGGTAAGCACCTTGATAATCTGTGACAAACTGCATCTCTGGCGGAAAATTGAAGGTGATACGTGAGTAGATGCTGAATTGAAATCACCTGTCACACAAACTAGACAGTCCGGGTGAGATCTCAGGAAATTATCAACTGCATGCTGCATGTGAGTGTAAAGGACTTCGTTATCGTTGGTGGTTGCCCGAGGGGGTGGTATATGACAGCCAGTAGGATCATTGAAATTGACCTGGGCAGTCGCCGAGATCTAAGACGAATCCATAGGGTCTCAGAGACAGAATCATTCAGCTTGAGGACGGGACGTCTAGAGAAAGGGATTCGTGCATCGGACATATGCGGCTACTCCACCAGCATGGGATGGGCGGTCCTTGCGGAACAACACATAATCCTTGAGTTGGACGGCGGAGTCAGGGATGTTTTCGTGAAGACAGGACTCTGTTATGCAGAATTCACTGAGCAAACACTAGCAAGTTCGTCGATCTTTGGAGTAAGCGAGCGGGTATTACACAAGAGCACAGATTGAATACTAGCATCACTACACGAGCGATTGTTATTGCCCTGAAAAGTGGAGTACCCACGGGAGGCTGTGCATGTTGTCATACATACGGTATGCAGATCGCTGCAAGTGATTTCTGTAGCAATAGAGAATAAATTATTATTCGTTCGGTTTTTCCCTGCTCTTTTTCCTCTGTATCGAAAAATTCCTTGCTGTTTGAGCTGGCTGAAAAAGCACTTATCATCCCAAGGAAATGGGGGCTGATGCCGCAAGGCGAGTAGTTTATGTCTTGAATATTGAATATGGCAAATAGGGTTACCGCGGTTATGAAAATTGCTTGTCAAACATGGCTGGTTTGTTTCAGGAACTCCAAGACCCTCACGCGTAGGAAGTGGCGACTTTGGTTCATCACCAGCAGCAATTCCAGGGCCAGGATTAATACTGACATCCTTAAAAACCGTGATGTCGAACGGCAGATCAAAACCTGGGATAGCCAGAGGTAGAAGGCCATGTTTACACCACTTGGTGGTCGCTCGCCTCGATTTATAAATTCCTGATTCAGCAATTCGTAAGCAATAAGTTGTAACGATTGCAGCGAGATGGTCTTGCTGACCGACTATAGAGGCAGCAGTATACGCCAGAACGTAATAGCACTAAAAGTAGAGACAGAGCTAACATAAGCGTAGCCGCCATGGTTGGGTGCCGATTACCTCTTGTTTCTGCAAAGTCAAAAACTCAATCTCCTAGCCGAGGTTATTTACACCAGGTAATTCCATCGTTTTGGGAATAGCAGCTGCATTATTATTCATCAGCGTCACAAATTCTTGCCGATTTTGGGGCTCACTTGTTGAAATTCAAGCACGCTTCCAACAGACCTGTTTATTTTCGTGATTTATGCACGCGCTGCGGCCCTATTGGCACCACTGACTTACACTCTTACAACCCGGTGACTTAGTGTGTAGCGCACTTACAGTGTACTACCACAACAAAAACAAACGTACCTGAGAAGTAAGCCTTCCCATTAGTTTAAGAAGGTTCGGCCTGACATCCGACGCTTAAAACAAAGAAAAAAGTAAATAGATGAACTATAAATTCACCACAACTACCTTACCCCTTCCCCCTGCAGTCTACTAAATCCCTAATTGATGGTTTGCATCTGACGTCACGGCGGCAATGTTGGATGGTAAGAAGAATAACCTGTCTCTTCGCTGGGAGCTAAACTTGATTATTATGCAAATTCTGCGAAAAGAAATTGTATTGTATTGCCATCCAACATGGCCGCCGTGTCACGTGGGTGCAAACCAAGAATATGCCTTCCTTCAAAATTCCTTACTCCACTAGGGAGTGTAAGTGGACAACAAGTTAGATAGGCAAGACTTGCTTTCAGCGAAGAATGGAAATGCCGCCAAGCCTTTATAATAGTACCAAACATTTACAAATATCACTGTTGGCAAAAATATTCCGTTATAAATGAATATAACGCTGCAAACTAATTACACGAGAACATAAGTCAAATTAACAAATAGATTCCATGTTGCCGTGCGTCTGTTCAGTCATAGATCACAGATGACGTCAAAATGTGGTAAGAACAAAAAAGTGGCACACGAGGCGATAGCCGAGTGTGTCACTGATGTTCTTACCACATTTTGACGTCTTCTGTGATCTATTACTGAACAGACCCACGGC